>ONZH01004245.1:0-577786 GCA_900303285.1 Rhinella marina
ATTATAATGTCACTGTGGATGGATCTATTATAATGTCACTGTGGATTATATAATGTCACTGGGATGCGATCTATTATAATGTCACTGGGGTGGATCTATTATAATGTCACTGTGGGATGGATCTATTATAATGTCACTGTGGACTATTATAATGTCACTGTGGATGGATCTATTATAATGTCACTGTGGATGGATCTATTATAATGTCACTGTGGATGGGTCTATTATAATGTCACTGTGGATGGATCTATTATAATGTCACTGGGGATGGATCTATTATAATGTCACTGTGGATGGGTCTATTATAATGTCACTGGGGATGGATCTATTATAATATCACTGTGGATGTCCAAAGCATCGGGGTCAAAAGCAGAGGTGGAACTTGCATTATATCCTGTAAATATGGCATAAATGTAGAGATGGGAACACACTGTACCCCTGTAATATCCATGTGTACCCCGAATACACACAGCCTCAATAGTCCCATCCTCTGTCCATGGTGCTGACAGGATAACGCCTCCGGTCACGCAGGGGGATCCATGATTTTGGCCTTTTCTATGGTGTTTCTCATCTCTCCCGTCCTTCTGCCATCGTTTGTAGTGTGGCTGACCTTCTTCATCGGTGCACGGCCCTGGTCATAGTTAAAAGTTAAATGAGGTGCAAAATCAATTTGCCTTCCATCCTCAAAGTCCTACTTCCTTCAGTTCTCTTGCTTCGAAGGCAGCTGGGATAGGTAACCCCTAATATCTGTGATGGGGACCAAGTACAGACCCTCAGAAAGGCCAAGCAAATAACGTCTAATAATATAAATTATTATCCATGTTTGCTACTTAGTTGCTGTCCATTTTCAGCCATCTGCAGTGTCTATTGGAGTCTGTGGTACTCTGAAATCTACCTCCTGTATAATGGGGTGCTCAGACTGTTGCCCACCATGCTTTACACTGCAGATCTGCTTACTCTGATTGGCTTCAGTGCAAGGAGGGAGAATTCGAGGACAGAATGGTTCTATCCTAACTGAAACACCAGGCTGGAGCAGATGATTATCAGGTAATGTCAGGGTTAAAGGGGCATTATAGGCTCCTGGCACCTTCCAAACTCACAGTGCCCAGTCCAGTCACTTGATATTGCAGCCCCCATACTGGGATTGTATTCTGCTGAGCGTTCACTCCATTTACCCATGTGCGGTGCCAGTCCTGTCTGTCTATTAGGGTCAATGAACCATGCACTCAGGGCACAGCTGTCCAGCGAGTGACAGGAGATTTCCCAATGAGCCGCTCCCACTGACTGTGCGGAAAGAAAGGGAGATGGCTGACACGTAGGTAATCATCTATGAAGAGGGCAGAGAACGGGGGATGGACACAGAGGGGGAACATCCATATTCATTTGTAGCTGTTTAATATCTGACAGTAATAACAACCATCATCACACAAGTGACCTGGTCATTCATAAAAAGAGAAACAATAGCGGGATCTATGGTTATGTTTATCATTCACCAGTGCAGCTGGGCTTCAGAGCAGCATTCACCATTCTGCTACTGGAGTTACTATGTACATATATTACTTATCCTGTACTTATCCCGAGTTATATCCTGTATTATACTCCAGAGCTGCACTCACTATTCTGCTGGTGCAGTCACTGTGTACATACATTACAATACTTATCCTGTACTGATCCAGAGTTACATCCTGTATTACACTCCAGAGCTGCACTCACTATTCTGTTGGTGGAGTCACTGTGTACATACATTACTTATCCTGTACTGATCCTGAGTTACATCCTGTATTATACTCCAGAGCTGCACTCACTATTCTGCTGGTGGCAGTCACTGTGTACATACATTACTTATCCTGTACTGATCCTGAGTTACATCCTGTATTATACTCCAGAGCTGCACTCACTAGTCTGCTGGTGGAGTCACTGTGTACATACATTACATTACTTATCCTGTACTGAGTTACATCCCGTATTATACTCCAGAGCTGCACTCAGTATTCTGCTGGTGCAGTCACTGTGTCCACACATTACTTATCCTGTACTGATCCTGAGTAGACATTACTATCTCAGCTCACTGGTCCTTTGCTGCAGCTCCCACCCTGTAACTGTCACAGATTCTAACAGTAGATCCGGCTAGTAGCAGTTGAAGGATGGCACTGAGCATGTGTGACCATCTCAGTAGGTGGACATGCACATAACTATGCAAAATTAAACACCAAGATGCTCTAATGACATCTATACACATAGCATCTTGTGTGAGCAGAGTATACAGAGAGCAGAGCTGTGTACACAGTATATACCAGGGGTCAGCAACCTTTGGCACTCCAGCTGTTGTGAAACTACAATTCCCAGCATGCTCCATTTATTTCTGAGAAGAGCAGAGGAAGTATGCATGCTAGGAGTTGTACTTTCACAGGTTGCCTAACCCTGGTATATACAGTTATCATGGCTCCATATTATCCTATGGTCGCCCTAGACAAAATCCTGAGAACAGCTCCATACTATATTATCCAATGGAACATGGCACAGGTACAGTAAGGGCACATATGGCGCCATCTAGGTGCAGAACTACACATTACCTCTACAGCATATTCTGCAGCAGTTATAGCAGCCCTATATGTGTACAGCACTTTAAAGAAGAACCCAGGCATTACCAGTATCACTCCACCTAATCCTAAAAGACACCTTCCCTGATCCATGGATCTAAATGTCAGAAATGATCGAATAAATAAAGTTAGAAATATTTGGGTATAAGAGAGGGGGAGAACAAACCCTGTCTTTGCTTCTGGGTGGGGTGGAAGGAGAATCAGTCTGACACTTGTGTGCAGAGTATCTGGAGGAAGATCAGACAACAGCTACCTCTAGTGGCCACTGGAGGAACTGGCGCTGAGACTTCCTGTCTTTCTTGCTTGCAACAGGTTGCATCTGGCAGTTCGCAGGGAGTACCTGTGCCCGGAGCAGAGTGTGGATCACTGCACAGAACCCAGGCCACTACGACAACCCTTATCGATTCCTCCTCTGCAACAACATATTGTTGGGACCCACACAAGGTCAGCAGATAAAAAGGGGCTTTGGCAGACGGGTTTGCTAATATTTAGCCAATTGAAGCTGAGAAGGAGATAAGGATTTGGTCCTTTTGCAAGAGCTAATACGAATCCACATGCTATGACTGGGCATTATGTAATGCCAGGCTGATCTACTGACCCTAGGACAACCCATTATTGCCCCGCATCACCCCTCACCCACCACCCTACCCTTAACCCTTCTAAATCCTGCCTGAGAAGCTGGGCTGTCGCTTGTATTTCAGAAGCCATATGCTTGGATGAGAGAGGAGAGGAGCAGACTCAGGTGACTTTCAGGAGTGAGTGCCATGCTGGGACTTGTAGTACCACAGCAGCTGGTGCAGTTTGCAAGACTGGAAGAATGGGGGGGGGTCTAGTCAGCTCGGTGCCCATGATAAAGGCTGCTGGAAGGGTCAATGCAATGTAAATGCAGACCAAGATGTGGTGGTGCACGAACCTAGGCTTTCCTCCCTGCTGGGGCTTGTAGTGCCACAGAAGCTGGAGCGGGTTATAAGGAAGGTGGGGGTGGGGGGAGTCAGTTCAGTGCCCATTACAAAGTCTGCTCTAAGGGTTAATGCAATGCAAATGCACACCAAGCTGTGGTGGTGCACAAACCCAGAGCATGCCTCCATGCTGGGACTTGTAGTGGTGCAGGTTGTGAGACGGGAAGAGAGGGGGGGGGGGGGCAAGTGGTCTCTAGTCAGCTCAGTGCCCATGATAAATGCAGCTGAAAGGGTTAATGCAATGTAAAGACAGACCTAGATGTGGTGGTGCACAAACCCAGAACATGCCACCATGCTGGGACTTGTAGTATCACAGCAGCTGGAGAAGGCTGCAAGACAGGGGAGGGGGGGGGGGGCTGGTCAGCTCACTGCTGTTGATTAATGCTGCTGGAAGGGTTAATGCAGCCTATAATAGGGTGATGCACTTTTAACCCTTGAGCTGCAGAAGGATGCCTTACAGATGCCATTGGTTTTTGCGCACAGAAAAAAAAAAGTTACAGTGGGGGTCAGTCACTGGAAAGAGACTGAGGTGCTGGGAGTGGGTTGGGGTGAGGCAGATGGGGTGCAAGCTGTACAAGTGGGGGTTTGGATGGGTGCAGAATGCCCCTGGTACCCAGCCTGTCCAGGGAGAGTCTCCCCTCTGGTGGCATCCTCTGCGCCTGCTTTGTAGGTCATTAGTGGAGGGTAGGTAATCCCCAGGCTCAAGTACAGAGAGGCGGTTCTGTCCGGAGGTGGAGTCATCTTTTTCATTTAAATCTGTGGCTATAAAATGGGGAAAAAGGAGAAGAGGGATCTCAGAAGAGCCTGGAGCCCCTGAGGTGGTGGTGCCCTGGAGCATCCACAGGGAGGGGGGTGTCACCATGCTGCACTGCCCTGGAGCCCAGCACACCTGCAAACTTCTCAAACAGGTGGCTGCCTGCTGCCTGCTGCTGCCTCGCTTCCTGCTCACAGTCCTCATGCTGTGGCTTCTGGATTTCCAGTGCATCAGAAGGAGGGTCCTGCTCCGTGTGAAGGAGGAGAGCCCTGAGAGAGATGACCCCCCTCTGTGCGTCTCTGACTCCAACCGCATGTGCACTCTGGAGTCCCTCAAGGCTGTGTGGCATGGCCAAAAACTAGACTACTTCAAGTCAGCCCACCTGGGCTGCTCTGCCCCCAACACAGAGGTGGTGATGCTGGAGGGGCAGAGGCTTTGCAGGATCCTGGACTTCTCGCAGAGGCAGAGACCCCTGATTGTCAATTTTGGCAGTTGCACCTGACCCCCCTTCATGGCTCGCCTGCAGGCTTATCACAGGCTGGCTACCCAGCACATTGACATTGCAGATTTTTTGCTGGTCTACATAGAGGAAGCCCATCCTTCAGACGGCTGGGTGAGCACAGATGCCTCCTACCAGATCCCAAAGCATCAGAGCCTCCAGGACAGGCTGAGGGCAGCCCAGCTGATGCTCCAGGGGGCTCCAGGCTGCAGGGTGGTGGTCGATGCCATGTCCAATGCTTCCAATGCAGCCTACGGTGCCTACTTCGAGAGACTCTACATCATCCTGGATGGCAAGGTGGTCTACCAGGGGGGCAGAGGACCAGAGGGCTACAAGATCTCTGAACTGAGGAACTGGCTGGACCAATACCACAAGCACATGCTCAACAAGGGCACCCTGGTCATCCAGATTTAAAGGGGCACCGCCAAGTATTTTATTTTTCATTTCCAGTACAAGTCCAAGGCAGTATTATCCCAGAAGAGGACATGCGTTTAACCCTATGGGTGCCAAGGGGGTGGGGTGGGGTGGGGGGGTTAAACCAAGACCACCCAGGTGGAATTGGAAGCTGCAAAAATAAGCTACAAGGAGGACGATGTATGTTATTTTTCTATTGTATGTGTGACTGTGCAGGGGGAAAGGGGAGGAGGGACTACAAGTCGCAGCCTTGCCTTGATTTCTGGGACTTGTAGTCCCTCCATGCAGCTGAGAAACCACCCCTCCCCCCCAGTGAATGTCAGTGTGGATGTGTTAAAAACAAAAAGTTGCTTTGCTGTCACAGGGCTGGATCTGGTCGGTGTTTAGAAGTGAAGATCGGTTTTTAAATGGTTTTCCCGACCAGAAATCGCGTCTGATGTTAGTAAATGCCGGCGAGGGGTTCAGCCTGAGTGGAAACAGTAACAAAAAGACAATGATATTTGTTTATTTATGTGACTCTTTTTTGTAACTTTTTTATATAAAGATTTTTTTTTTTTTACGATTTCAAAACAAAGAACTGAGATGATAAATAAATAAAGTTTAAAGAGACCGAAGAGGCTGGTGATTTGTGTGCTGCGATGTCTCCGGTGTCCAGCAGGGGGCGCGCCCAGTGACAGCTGGCACGTGAGGCTCTCTCTGGATGTGGGGTCTGCAGCTCCTGCCACTGCAGGTGGGGGTGACTGGTCTGGTTGCTGCTGAGGGGCACACATATAGATGATTTGGGGGCTAGAGATTAGGGGGAAAGCTGAATCTCCTACATCTGCATGTTCCTATGCCATGATCTGTGATGTTATCTGAGGACAGACCTGCACGTTTATCAGTGTCAGCGTCACAGTCGCCAATTTTATACCCGAGGCTAAAATCGTATAATATTTCATGCAACGTCGCGGAAGCGATTTGTGAGATCCTGGTTGCATTCCATGCCTGAAAGGGTTAATTGGCTTGAACTGGGGCAGATCGTTTCATTTAAAGGGGATTGCGCAGGTATTTTTTATTTTATTTTTTTAAAGCATGGTTTCTTTTTTTTCCAGAAATCGGCACCACAGGTTGTGTGCGTTATGGCAGCTGTGCCTCATGGGCTCCAATGGAGCTGAGCTGCAACGCCGGACACAACCCATGGGCGGGGGTGGCGCTGTTTTCGGCAAGATAGCGCCCTGATTTTCTAATCCTGGGCAAACCTGTTAGCCCTGGTGAATGCATGTTGGTCACGGTGTATCCCATGTGAAGGAGCCCCGGGTTATGACATACTGCGGAGAATGCTGCCATATGGTGCTCTGTATTAGGCTTCTTTCACACGAACGTTGTGTTTTGCGGTCCCACAAAAAAAAAAACGGATGACGTTCATATGGCATCCGTTTTTTTTGCGGATCCATTGTAACAATGCCTATCCTTGTCCGCAAAACGGACAAGAATCGGACATGTGCTATCTTTTTTGCGAGGTTACAGAAAGGCATACGGGTGCGGACAGCACACAGTATGCTCTCAGTATTTTTTGCGGACCCATAGAAATGAATGGGTCTGCATTTTTCACATGGAGCCCGCAAAAAATGCTGTCGTGTGAAAGAAGCCTTACGGAGAGATTCTCCCCTACAAATAAAACTGTGACAAACCGGCTTAAATAGCAATTCCTTGACATAATTGTGCCAATGTCTCCCTGTTTGCTGAGAACATTACCCAGGGCAAGACTCCAATTCTCTACAACCTGCATCCCATTCCCAGACTATCCTAAACTGGAGGCAGGGAGGGAATATACTGTATAGCCTCCGGCAATGAAGAGACATACCAGGAATTGCTATTTAAGCAAATATACCATCCATTTTTCAGCAGAGCTCATATCTACATAAGGCCACATTGACTCATAGTAGATCACAGTGCCATATGGGGTTGCATCAGTACAAGTGGCCATGCGAGTTCATGCTCCTTTGAGATTGGAATTGCAAAAAATCCCATGATTTTTGTTTCAGTGATTGCAAAAATTAACCAACTCTCTCTGTTTTTCTGCAATTAAAGAGCACATGGCAGCAGGATCAACCCCATTAAACCAGTGATGCATCCTGGAAGGGATGATCCTGGTCATTAGAATGATACCCATCTTGTGGCGTTCCCAAGAAGAAAAAAAAAAGCAATCTTTATGCAAATAAGAGATTGGATGCACAGAGGGGCGGGGCCTATCAGTTTTCCAGTGCAGGTCCCTCGGTGCCTTGACGCCCTCATTTGCATAAAGAACAAAAGTCATCCCCCCTCGGGAACACCTCTACTGCTTCATTTCAATCAGCAGGATGAAGCCCTAAGGTTTATTAGGGTTGATCCTGCTGACAGGTAAGATAGGTAAGAGATAGAGCAGTCTTACCCCATATGGTATATCATTTTAAGATAAGGGAAAAAAGTTGGAATTTTTTGCAAACTGAAGTGATGTCGCTGTGTCACCGCCACATACCAGTGACGCCACGGCCTCGCATGCAGTTATTATGGACTGGATCACTGTCCCAGATCTTACCAGGAAGCAGTCCATAAAACTCTATGCAGACGTAGCAGTGCCGAGCTGCGTGTCACCTGCTCTGTGTCCTCGCCCAGCGACATAGTTTGTGTTTCAATCACTGCTAGAAAAATAAAAGCCGTGCAGGTGAGATCTGCAGGAGACGAGCTGTTTGCTTTTCCCTCAGACGGATGGACTGAACTGGTTTTATTTTACAATGGGTTGGAAAAAAAAACAAGCTGCTTTCTAGGGTTACTTCTGAGCAGTATGCAGCTGTACGCCGCCAGATGAGACGTGAAAATGACCCCCACACACAGGCACCGACTCTCCGCCATGACAGATTCCTCCGGCGTCGTTTGGTGGTGTGTGAAGTTTTTGCGGTCCACAAATTGCCGTTCCGCAAAACACGGATGCCGCCCGTGTGCGTTCTGCAATCTGCGGAACGGAATGGGCGCCCCATTATAGAAATGCCTGTTCTTGTCTGCAAAACGGACGTGATTTTTGCAGCTCAGACGCCGAGTCTTTGGACACGTTCTATTTTTTGTTTTGCGGGGCCATGGAAAGGAGCAACGGATGCGGACAGCACACCTGAGTGTTGTCCGCATCTTTTGCGTCCCCACTGAAGTGAACGGGTCTGCATCTGAGCCGCAAAAAATGTGGCTTGGATGCGGACTCAAACATAAGTAGTGTGAATGAGGCCTTAAAGTGGGAAGGAGTTACTATGTCTTTATAAATAAGGAAAAGTGTCAAGACGCTTCTGGTCCAAGGTCAGCTTAAAGGGGGTTGTTAAATAACATCCATTGTAGGGGGTCTACCACCATCAGCATTCCCATTAGTCCATGACCCTCCCCCTTCTATTACCCAGGATAGCCTCTGCAAACAGACTGCAGCTCAGGAGGACTCACAGTGATATGGTTGCCCATTCAGTTGAATGAGGAGCATGTAATACTTTACTTCTCCTGTAGTGGCCGCTGCAGGAGACATGTGCAGCCGCCAACAGCTTGCTTCTGATCGCTGGCAGATCCTCAGTAACAGTTCAGATAGGGGTGGTCTGACCCTCACAGCAATTTTACTTATGACCCTGAAAAAGTTCAGCCTAAATTAAAAAAGCCACTTACCTATTCACCACTGCTGCATTCCATCACTGAGGATCGGCGGCGTGACATCCCATCTGTCATCAAGTGCCGCTTGTGGTCAGGTCAGAGAATGACTGCAGCGGTGCATGTACCTGTAACAGTTCCTCCAGTGCTGGAACACTGAATAGGTAAGTGGCTTTTTTTTTTTTTATGCCCCATGCACATGACCAAAATGGACATCCAGATGCGGAAAGTGCACGGATGTTCTGTGTGCTTTATGCATCCGTATGTCCGTTCCACAAGGTGATAGAGTACGTCCTATACTTGTCCTCAAAGTGCCGACCACGGACCCGTGGAAGTCAATGGGTAAACCAAAATTGCAAATGCAACAAAGACAGTATTCGTATTCTGCGGATCCGCAATTTACAGACCGCAAAACGGATAAGGTGGTGTGCATGAGGCCTTCGAGCCATAGGTAAAATTGCTGTGGGGGTTGGACAGTTGCATCCCATGTGGACTGACTACCCCTTCTGTGACCGAGGATCTGCTGGCGATCAGTCGCACACCGTGGCCAGCCGCACATTTCTCCTGCAGCGGCCACTACAGGACAAATGTAATATTACATGCTGAGCAATCTTGGGGCTGTAAGTAAAGTTGTAGTGGGGGTCAGACAACCCCTTTAAGAAACATCTTGCAGACTATTTATGAGGCGGGACTTCTGTTGCATTTGCTTTTTGCCCTTTTTTTTTTTAACCTTTTGTTATGTAAAATCTATAATAAAACCCTGAAATAGAAGTGGAAGGTGTGAACAGCAGCCACTGACACGATTTTGCAGCCCAGACGCCGGGGATTTTGGTGTTGGATGTGACCCAGCCGATGAGCTCTCTGGAAAGTTTTGGCCTCGTTCTTTTCCTTATGTCAGTTATTGTGGAGGAACCGGATTCCATCAGACGTCACAGCAGCCCCGGGCACACAGGAACCTCCAGGTGAGGTGAACTCTGGACCTCACATGACGACGTGCCGCTCATTCAATAGGTTCTGAGGTTACCCAGCTGCTGGGGAACTACAAGTCTCAGCATGGTGGATGAATGTGGTCTGTATGGACTTACTGTGTATGCACTTCCCCCCTACACAACATTTGTAAAATATGTCCTAAGAAGATGCTGGGCAGGTGCCAGCCACAGATGAACCCCCATATGTGCCCCCGACACAGGTGTACCCCCAAACACAGGCTTGTCTTATAAGTGCTCCATCCACAGGTGTACCCCAATAGGTGCCCAGGTGCCATGATAACGGGTACATCGTCCCTGAACCACAGGTGTACCTCCATAAGTGCCTCAGCCGCAGACAGGTCCCCATAAGTGTCTGTCTCTGTCTTCTGAGCGTTGTATCCAAGCTTATCATCTGCGACGTTGTGTTCAAAGTGGTTCGTCTAAGCTTATCTGTGATACGATCTTCCGAGTGGTGTATCTAAACCTATTGTACGTAACACTGTTTTGAGTGATGAACCTAAGCTTATCATGTGTGATACTGTCTTTTGAATGGTGTATCTAACTCTATCACTTATGGTACTGTCTGTTGAGTGGTGTATCTAATCCTTTCATGTGTGGTACTGTCTTCTGGATGGTGTATCTGATTCTATCATGTGTTATACTGTCTGCTGAGTGGTGTATCTAAGCCTTTTTATATCTGATACTTTCTGCTGAGTGGTGTATCTAAAGGTTTCATGCATGACCCTGTTCCTAGTGATGAATCCAAGCTTATCACGCGTGATACTGTGTTCAGATTGTCGAATCTAAGCGTATCATGTGCGATGCTGTGTTCAAAGTGGGGCATCTAAGCATGTGTGGTACTGTCTGCTGAGTGGTGTATCTAAGCCTTTCATATCTGATACTGTCTGCTGAGTGGCGTATATAAGCTTATGTGTGATATTGTTTTCTGAGTGGTGTATCTAAGCCTATGATGTGTTATACTGTCTTTTGAATGGTGTATCTAATTCTGTCACGTACGTTACTGCCTGTTGAGCGGTGTATCTAATCCTTTCATGTGTGGTACTGTCTGCTGAGTGGTGTATCTAAGCCTTTGATATCTGATACTTTCTGCTGAATGGTGTATCTAAGCCTATCATATCTGATACTTTCTGCTGAGTGGTGTATCTAAGCCTATCATATCTGATACTGTCTGCTGAGTGGTGTATCTAAGCCTATCATATCTTAGACTGTCTGCGAAGTGGTGTATCTAAGCCTATCATATCTGATACTGTCTGCTGAGTGGTGTATCTAAGCCTATCATATCTTAGACTGTCTGCGAAGTGGTGTATCTAAGCTTATCATATCTTATACTTTCTGCTGAGTGGTGTATCTAAGCCTATCATATCTAATACTGTCTGCTGAGTGGTGTATCTAAGCCTATCATATCTGATACTGTCTGCTGAGTGGTGTATCTAAGCCTAACATATCTTATACTTTCTGCTGAGTGGTGTATCTAATCCTTTCATGTGTGGTACTGTCTGCTGAGTGGTGTATCTAAGCCTTTGATATCTGATATTTTCTGCTGAATGGTATATCTAAGCCTATCATATCTGATACTTTCTGCTGAGTGGTATATCTAAGCCTATCATATCTGATACTGTCTGCTGAGTGGTGTATCTAAGCCTATCATATCTTAGACTGTCTGCGAAGTGGTGTATCTAAGCCTATCATATCTTATACTTTCTGCTGAGTGGTGTATCTAAGCTTATCATATCTTATACTTTCTGCTGAGTGGTGTATCTAAGCCTATCATATCTAATACTGTCTGCTGAGTGGTGTATCTAAGCCTATCATATCTGATACTGTCTGCTGAGTGGTGTATCTAAGCCTATCATATCTGATACTGTCTGCTGAGTGGTGTATCTAAACCTAACATATCTTATACTTTCTGCTGAGTGGTGTATCTAAGCCTATCATATCTGATACTGTCTGCTGAGTGGTGTATCTAAGCCTATCATATCTTATACTTTCTGCTGAGTGGTGTATCTAAGCCTATCATATCATACTGTCTGCTGAGTGGTGTATCTAAGCCTATCGTATCTGATACTGTCTGCTGAGTGGTGTATCTAAGCCTTTCATATCTGATACTGCCTGCTGAGTGGTGTATCTAAGCCTATCATATCTGATACTGTCTGCTGAGTGGTGTATCTAAGCCTATCATATCTGATACTTTCTGCTGAGTGGTGTATCTAAGCTTTTTTTTATGCGTGACACTGTTCTTAGGGAAGAATCTAAGCTTAGCACATGTGATACTATGTCCAGATTGTCGTATCTAAGCCTATGATATCTGATACTGTCTTCTGGGTGTTGTATCTAAGCCTGTCATGTGTGATCCTAACGGCTGAGCCTGCACATTTGTGCCCCCAGCAGCCCAGGCCTTTCCGCCCCATACACTATGTGTGTGTATATACAGCTATCCTGCTGTTTCTCCTGACTATATATATATATTCTGCGCCCCATACTCTGTATACACACACATCCCGCGCTTTCGTCCACAGTTCATCTCTTTTGCGTGTTTCACATATTTGCGTTGTGCGTAAAGAGCCGTTTCTGAGAAATGTATGGAGGAATTCAGAGGGCGGGGGCGAATTATCCCTGTAAGACTTATGGCCGCCGGCGTGACGGCTGCATTGATGTCTGCATTTATGGTGACACGTGTTGCAGGATGACCAATTAAAGAAGAATTTTCTCTTGCTCATCTCCAGATCCCATACCTCCCAGATCAGGGGGACGTATATAACATCCCCCCCACAGGTTGTATATCACTAATGTTTAGAATACCTCACCAGGCGCATACATCCCCTGCATGACTACACGCATTCCTGGCCTGGCCTCTACCTCACCCTTAAAGGGCATCTCCACCCCCGTCAGATGTTCACCTGGATAATGCAGAATTATAACTTCTGAATGACGCTTTCGAGGTCACAAAAGTCAGGGCCATGGTGCTTTACAGCAGGGGTTGTCCTCAGACCTCGTCTAAACTGGGCGTGTCCTCAGTCCGGGCCGGGAGCGCTCTATTCATCAGGAAGAACTTTTTTGACCCATAATGCACCGTGACGTATTATTGTCACCACTATACAGCTGTATTAACTACAGTGTGCCTTAAAGGGGTTCTCCACTTTGGACAATGTGGAAACACCAAAGATAAGTTGATCAGTGGACCCTCACCGATCAGATGTGATCTTTAGGTGAACTCGGCAGCAAGTGTTCAGTTTCTCTGCAGCGCCACCACAGGAGAAATGAAGTATTACACCGTGTTTTAGAGCTATCTGTGTAATTTATGGACGTGTTGGGTCCTCCAGAGTGGGAGACCCTCTTTGTAGCCACTCTCTACTCCGTCTCATAGTTGACGGTTCTGAACATTAGGCCGCTCCCCCTTTTAATTAACACAGAATTCCCCAATAGCCTGTAAATCAGACATCCCCTTTAAGACTGGAAAAGCAGCAATGCGTAATTTAAAGGGGTTTTCCGGGATTTTACTACTGATCGGTGGGGATCAGACACCCGGGACCCCCGTCAATCAGCTCTTTGAGAAGGTACCGACGCTCCCGTGAGCGCCGCGGCCTTCTCTCAGCTTTTCCTAGGCCAGTGACGTCACGTACATCGGTCACGTGGCCTAGGAGCGGCTCAGCCCCATTCACATAAATGATACTAAGTACAGCCGCTATACAATGTATGGCGCTGTGCTTGGTAAGCTGCAAGAAGTTAGCGGCACTCACAGGAGCGGTGGTACCTTCTCAAACAGCTGATCAGCAGGGGTCCCGGGTGTTAGACCACCACCGATCAGATACTGATGACCAATCCCGAGGAGAGGTCATCAGTAGTAAAATCCTGGAAAACCCCTTTAATTACAGGACTGTTTTCAGGGATGGAAAGGGGCTACCAACAAGTACCGATCCTGGATTATTCAGGGAAGGAGATGGAGGTCCGTCCTCCCCATCTCCTTTACATACACCGTTTTTGAAGGAAGACAATACAAAAATGCTAATTCTAGCTGACACTGTCCTACTAAAAGCATGAAAGTAGTCACCTGACTGGTTGCTACAGGCAACTCCCTCATTCTTTGCACTGGTTACTTTGTACCCTAATGACATATTTACCAACAATTAAATCCCAAATCGCAAAAGTCCCTTTTAGTGTGCAATTTGCATAAACCACACCCCTTTTTTTTTAACTTACATCCAGGGATGGGATTCAAATTTTTAACAACAGGTTTCCCTACTCAATGGCGGACACGCGGCGTCACGACACATGTTTATATATACATACACCATATATATGCAACACACATACACATAAATACGCCATATACATGGTACACATACATAAATACACCATATATACACTACACACACATACCACCTAACTTTTAAAAAGCCTAAGGAGCTGCCGGCAGAGCACCGGATCGGGATTCAGCCGGTTCTGTAATTTTAACAACCGGATCTGGAGAACCTGAGGGAACTGGCTGAACCCCATGCTTATATCTCATCTCCAGCTCTGTAAAATTTCCCATATCCTTGTATCCACCCTTCTATGAGGACAACTGCACCGTGACGCTTCACGTGTCCTTTATAATCCTCGCTATCTTATCTCGCTCTGTGTATGCGCATACCTTCAGTGTACTTTGCATCTTATTCTATATAATGGGTATCATTCCCAGTATGTACCCTTACTTAACTTTTGTCCATATACTAGACATAATCCTCCTGTTCACCATCTGTGGGTAAAACTGCACAGTCCACATAAACTTGGGACACTGTATGTATTTATATGAAGGCAATAAACACCCATGAATCACTACAGACCATTAATATCCTTATATGTCCTTTAAACGTTTCCAAAATTCAGAATTGAAAAGCTTTACGACAAGAAATAATAGCATTTTAACTGTCTGCAGCCGCCACTAGGGGGAGCTCACTGCATACAGCACTTATTGTAATTACTAGCTGTAGAAATGCAAAGGCAGTGAGCTCCCCCTAGTGGTGGCTGCGGAAAATGATCATGGTATCAGTATAAACAGCTTCATGTCCTCAGAGACCCTCTACGACCTGATGTCAGGTAGATACGGGCGTGTGACATACGGGTGCCTCTGCTATGTACAGGTTTACATAATAATACAAGTTTAAACCAGTGTCACTTATCATCCAGCGAGAAATAAAGGGAAGGAATTTATATCCGGCTGTCCACAACCTCATCACATCACCGTATGTCTGACACGGGTACAGGATCCGCAGTGGACAGATGAGACATATAAAAAGGCCGCACTAAAGTCAACCACAACTGCGCAAATACAGATCTATCGCAACACACCCCATGTCCCCAGTAAGAAGTATGTGTAGGAATACTAGAGCTCAACAGCGTGTTATTACCCTGTCAGTGTCATTATCCTGTACCCCAAGTGTCAGTGTCATTACCCTGTGCCCCGAGTGTCAGTGTCATTATCCCGTACCCCGAGTGTCAGCGTCATTATCCCGTACCCCGAGTGTCAGCGTCATTATCCCGTACCCCGAGTGTCAGTGTCATTATCCTGTACCCCAAGTGCCAGTGTCATTATCCTGTACCCCGAGTGTCATTATCCTGTCCCCCAAGTGTCAGCGTCATTATCCTGTACCCCGAGTGTCAGTGTCATTATCCTGTACCCCGAGTGTCATTATCCTGTACCCCGAGTGTCATTATCCTGTACCCTGAGTGTCAGTGTCATTATCCTGTCCCCCAAGTGTCAGTGTCATTATCCTGTACCCCGAGTGTCAGTGTCATTATCCTGTACCCCGAGTGTTAGTGTCATTATCCTGTACCCCGAGTGTCAGTGTCATTATCCTGTACCCCGAGTGTTAGTGTCATTATCCTGTACCCCGAGCGTCAGCGTCATTATCCTGTACCCCGAGTGTCAGTGTCATTATCCTGTACCCCGAGTGTCAGTGTCATTATCCTGTACCCCGAGTGTCAGTGTCATTATCCTGTACCCCGAGTGTCAGCGTCATTATCCTGTACCCCGAGTGTTAGCGTCATTATCCTGTACCCCGAGTGTCAGCGTCATCATCCTGTACCCCGAGCGTCAGCGTCATTATCCTGTACCCCGAGTGTCAGTGTCATTATCCTGTACCCCGAGTGTCAGTGTCATTATCCTGTACCCCAAGTGTCAGTGTCATTATCCTGTCCCGCGAGTGTCATTATCCTGTCCCCCAAGTGTCAGTGTCCTTATCCTGTCCCCCAAGTGTCAGTGTCATTATCCTGTACCCCGAGTGTCAGTGTCATTATCCTGTACCCCAAGTGTCAGCGTCATTATCCTGTACCCCGAGTGTCATTATCCTGTACCCCGAGTGTCAGTGTCATTATCCTGTCCCCCAAGTGTCAGTGTCATTATCCTGTCCCCCAAGTGTAAGCGTCATTATCCTGTACCCCGAGTGTCATTATCCTGTACCCCAAGTGTCAGCGTCATTATCCTGTACCCCGAGTGTCATTATCCTGTACCCCAAGTGTCAGTGTCATTATCCTGTACCCCGAGTGTCAGTGTCATCATCCTGCACCCCGAGTGTCAGTGTCATTATCCTGTACCCCAAGTGTCAGCGTCATTATCCCTGTACCCCGAGTCTCATTATCCTGTACCCAAGTGCCAGTGTCATTATCCTGTACCCGAGTGTCATTATCATGTCCCCCAAGTGTCAGTGTCATTATCCTGTCCCCCAAGTGTCAGTGTCATTATCCTGTACCCCCGAGTGTCAGTGTCATTATCCTGTCCCCCAATGTCAGTGTCATTATCCTGTACCCCGAGTGTCAGCGTCATTATCCTGTACCCCGAGTGTCATTATCCTGTACCCCGAGTGTCAGTGTCATTATCCTGTACCCCGAGTGTCAGTGTCATTATCCTGTACCCCGAGTGTCAGCGTCATCATCCTGTACCCCGAGCGTCATTATCCTGTACCCCAAGTGTCAGTGTCATTATCCTGTACCCCCCAGTGTCAGTGTCATTATCCTGTACCCCCCAGTGTCAGTGTCATTATCCTGTACCCTGAGTGTCAGTGTCATTATCCTGTCCCCCAAGTGTCAGTGTCATTATACTGTACCCCAAGTGTCAGTGTCATTATCCTGTCCCCCAAGTGTCAGTGTCATTATCTTGTACCCCCCAGTGTCATTGTGGACCTTTACCAACCACTATACTCATGATCCACTTGGTAGTATTATGTACATATTAAGGCTCAGATTTACTAATGTGCCTGCACCAAAAATCTAACAAGTGGCGCATCTACGTTTTCTACACTTTTTGGATTGGCCTTAGCGGAAAGGTTTGTGGCCGAAGGTGCACTATTTGGCGTAAAAATCTTTCTGAAAGTAATCCAACCAATAACTGGTATAGTGTCTCTAGTGTCTCTCCCTGCACCAGATTTATCATCCGTCCTGAGCCCCCGTGATAAATCTACAGCCAGGCTACACCTTCTATAGCAGGGATCAACAACCTATGGCACTGCAACTGCTGTGAAACTACAACTCCCAGCATGCAAACATGTCCAGCTGTAACTCCTATACAAGTAAATGGAGTATCCTGGGAGTTGTAGTTTCAGAACACCTGGAGTGGTGGAGGTTGCTGATCCCCGATCTATAGACTTAGTAAATTTGAGCCTGTATGTCATTATTATATGGGCACTGTACTGTACTTTACCCTGAGCACCATATGACACTATTATGTGCTGACTGTTTAGTCTTATTATATCGGCACTGAATGACAGTCTCAGAGCGCTGTTGACCCAGACCTAGACTTGCTTCCTTGGTCTCCAGGGCACTTGGCTTCAGCACTGTCATTGTTTTCTATTCCAGTTTTCGTTCACCCATAATGTTACTTAACCGAACTGCAGGCAAAAAGCCAAGATAAGAAAAAGTATCCTTAAAACACATGGCGGAAATGCATGCGAGAAAAATGCAGTTGGATGTGCGAAACCAGAAATCTAAACACACACCCTTTGTATTCAACGTCCTGTAAAGCCCCTGAAGCTGAGAATACAGGTAGGATATCGTATGCACGGAGGACTAGAATTACACCCACACCTAGGTGTCAGGCAGAAGCTCGAGGTATTGCTATATTAAATTATTAAAAGCCTCCTATATTGTATGCATTGTGTATATCTGGAAAGGCCAAATCGCTCCCCCCTCCTCGGTAACAATATACCTTATGTGTACCTTTCCCACACATTAATAGAAAGAAAAATCCCGGAGGACTAGGCTACCAAAATCTCCCCGTATGACCAGTTTCTCCATTTCCATTGCACCTTTGCCTCTAATCCATTAAAGGGATTCTCCAGCATTCGAAGAACATGGAATAAGACGACGGAGCTGTAGTTATACCTGCTCTCCGCTGCCATGTCGATGGCAGGAGCGCCACGGCCTCCTCAAACAGCTGATAGGCAGGGATCCCAGGTGTCGGACCCCCACTGATCAGATACTGATGACCTAGGTTCAGTTTTCTCCCCATGCATTCTGAATTGAAAGAGATCCGTTCCGTCAGCATTCCGTTTTAGGACCAGACACATAACTGCTGCAAGCTGCGGGTTTTGTGTCTGGTCATCGAAACGGAACAAACCGGATCCGTCACTAAAAACAATGTAAGTCAATGGGGTCAGATCCAGTTTTTTAGGATCTGTCATCCATTGACTTTCAATGTATTTAGTGAAGGATCTGTTTTGTTCCGTTTGGATTTCACACAACCGCGTCCTAACGGAACGGATGAGTCCTGATGTGTAATCAAAACTGAACCGTTTCGGTCAGGTTTTCATATCCTCTGCCGTATCTGAAAACCTGAAACCAAACCAGATATGTGAAAGCCTAATTTCTCACCATTTTCAAAATCTCTGTTTATTGTCAGTGATTTGGGTCCTACTCAGTGTCGTACATAGAGAAGTAAGGGCCCCATAGCGAGGATCACACCAGGCCCCCGCACACAGGACAGAAGGGTTTCCACCTAAAACCCCTTTCAATGACCCTTGGGCCATTTTTCCACTGCTTCATTTGCTAAAAGTTGTTCCTTTAGAGGGTAGAGTCCTGACCAAGTTTTCACCTCCAGTAGAAGAGGAGATGATCCCAACTAAGACTGGGCCCCCTCTTGCCCTGGGCCCCATAGCAGTTGCATGGTCTGCCGCTATGGTAGTTACACCACTGAACAGACAGAGGCTCTCATCAGACAGCGGCTCTGTTCCTTTTCATTGGAAGAAGCAGCTGACACTTGACAGCTCCTATTAGTAGCACCTTCCACTGGCTCTTTCTGTGTGATCGGCAGCGGCTTCAGGAGAGAGATCTTGCCCATTGTACTGGGGCACATTGTAATGTAGTAGTATAGGCAGGGGAGACAATTGGATTGCCTCCCCTGCTTATGGCTCAAGTAATTTTGAAAATTCCTAGGATGGCTCCACTGTTATTTTCCACTTGTGTTTACTACGTGATCACAGCCCAATCATTAACTGTCCCAGTGTTGTTATTAACTTGTAGGTCAGTGTCCATGGCACTTGGGAACTTTGGGATTAGTCAGTCGAGATTGCACAACCGCACGCTGCAGAGCCGTCACCTCTGGAGTTTCCTTCCCTGTAACATATAGTATAATAGTAAGAGATTGCTTACTCAATGGTAACGTAAGAAATTCACGATCCTTCCAGGAATTCCAGGAGAGGAGGACATGTCCGGAGCGATTTCTGGCTCTTGATGTTTTATAGGTCATTATCTTTATGTTTGACCACGATGCCGCAGATTCCTCCCTGTCCTGCTGGGAGCCAGGCCTATCAGCCCAGCAGAGAATATTTCATGGTGAAATAATGAGGTTTGCAAAACTCGGTTTAGTGTAGACTTCCAAAAACTTTGCTATGTAAACCACAGCGGCAGGCAGCAGAATTCCTGCAGCGAAAATGTGATCTGACCACAAAATGCCGGCACAAAGCCGAGGACACTATCTCCATAGATAAGGGAAAGAGGGAATTACACGGCAGGAAAACAGAAATGAACATCAAGCCAAATTTACAGAATTCAATGTTACAGCAACAGGTACAGGATAATGACACTGACACTCGGGGTACAGGATAATGACACTAAGACTCGGGGTACAGGATAATGACACTGACACTCGGGATACAGGATAATGACGCTGACACTCGGGGTACAGGATAATGACGCTGACACTCGGGGTACAGGATAATGACGCTGACACTCGGGGTACAGTATAATGACACTGACACTCGGGGTACAGGATAATGACGCTGACACTCGGGGTACAGGATAATGACACTAAGACTCGGGGTACAGGATAATGATGCTGACACTCGGGGTACAGGATAATGACACTAAAGACTCGGGGTACAGGATAATGACGCTGACACTCGGGTAAGGATGACACACGGGTACAGGATAATGACGCTGACACTCGGGGTACAGGATAATACACTGACACTCGGGTACAGGATAATGACACTGACTCGGGGTACAAGGATAATGACACTGACACTCGGGTACAGGATAATGACACTAAGACTCGAGGTACAGGATAATGACACTGACACTCGGGGTACAGGATAATGACACTGAAGACTCGGGGTACAGGATAATGAACGCTCGGGGTACACTCGGGGTACAGGATAATGACACTGACACTCGGGGTACAGGAGAATGTACACTGGACACTCGGGTACAGGATAATGACCCTGACACTCGGGGTACAGGATATGACACTGACACTCGGGGTACAGGATAATGACAGACACTCGGGATACAGGATAATGACACTGACACTCGGGGTACAGGATAATGAACTGACACTGGGTACAGGATAATGACACTGACACAGGATAATGACGCTGAGGGGTACAGGATAATGACACTGACACTCGGGTACAGGATAATGACACTGAGACTCGGGGTACAGGATAATGACACTGACACTCGGATACAGGACAGGATAATGACGCTGACACTCGGGGTACAGGATAATGACGCGACACTCGGGTACAGGATAATGACGCTGACACTCGGGGTACAGGATAATGACACTGACACTCGAGGTACAGGATAATGACACTCTGACACTCGGGGTACAGGATAATGACACTAACACTCGGGGTACAGGATAATGATGCTGACACTCGGGGTACAGGATAATGACACTGAAGACTCGGGGTACAGGATAATGACACTGACACTCGGGGTAACAGGATAATGACGCTGACACTCGGGGTACAGGAATAATGACGCTGACACTCGGGGCGGAATAATGACACCTCGTACAGGATAATGACACTGACTCGGGTACAGGATAATGACGCACTACACTCGGGGTACAGGATAATGACACTAACACTCGGGTACAGGAAATGATGCTGACACTCGGATGTGACACTGACACTCGGGTACAGGATAAATGATGACACTCGGGTACAGGGATAATGAAACTGACACTCGGGGTACAGGATAATGACACTGACACTCGGGTACAGGATAAATGACGCTGAACTGGGGTACAGATAATGACACTGACATCGGGGTACAGGATAATGACCTGACACTCGGAACACGGTACAGGATAATGACACTGACACTCGGGGTAACAGGATAATGACGCTGACACTCGGGGAGACAGGATAATGACACTGACACTCGGGGTACAGGATAATGACACTACACTCGGGGTAAACACGGGATACAGGATAATGACGCTGACACTCGGGTACAGGATAATGACCTGACACTACAGGATAATGACGCTGACACTCGGGGTACAGGATAATGACACTGACTGACACTCGGGGTACAGGAGAATGATGCTGACACTCGGGTACAGGATAATGACACTACACTCGGGGTACAGGATAATGACACTGACACTCGGGTACAGGATAATGACACACTCGGGTACTCGGTACAGGATAATGACACTGACACTCGGGTTACAGGATAATGACGCTGACACTCGGGTACTAATGGCTCAGGGGTACAGGATAATGACACTGACACTCGGGGTACAGGATAATGACACACTAATGACTGACACTGACAGGGGTACAGGAATAATGACGCTGACACTCGGGGTAATCAGGACAATCAACACAGGATCGGGGTACAGGATAATGACACTGACACTCGGGGTACAGGATAATGACACTGACACTCGGGGTACAGGATAATGGCGACTGACACTCGGGGTACAGGAATAATGACCTGATACTCGGGGTGCAGGATAATGATGCGGCACTCGGGTACAGGATAATGACACTGACATGGCTACAGGGGTACAGGATACATGACGCTGACACTCGGGGTGCAGGATAATGACACTGACACTGACTCGGGTACAGATACGCTGACACTCGGGGTACAGGATAATGCACTGACACTCGGGGTACAGGATAATGGCGCTGACACTCGGGGGAATAATCACTGATACTTTGGGGTACAGGATATTGATGACACCGGGGTAAGGATAATAACACTGACACTCGGGTAAGGATAATGACACTGACACTCGACAGGATAATGAACTCGGGGTACAGGATAATGACGCTGACACTCGGGGTACAGGATAATGCGCTGACACTCGGGTTTACAGGAGAATGACACCTGACACTCGGGGTTACAGGATAATGACGCTGACACTCGGGGTACAGGATAATGACACTGATACTCGGTGCAGGATAATGACACTGACACTCGGGCTGACACTGACACTCGGGTACAGGATAATTGACACTGACACTCGGGGTAACAGGAAATGACACTCGGGATAACAGGATAATGGCGCGCTGACACTCGGGGTACAGATAAACGCTGACACTCGGGTACAGGATAATGACACTACACTCGGGGTTACAGGATAATGACGCTGACACTCGGGTACAGGATAATACGCTGGACACTTGGGTACAGGATAATGACGCGGCCTGGATAATCCGGGGTACAGGATAATGACGCTGACACTCGGGGTAGATAATGGCGCTGACACTCGGGTACAGGAAAATGACAGCTGAATCGAGGATAATCTGACGGGTACAGCATAATGACACTGACACTCGGGGTACAGGGATAATGACGCTGACACTCGCGGTACAGGATAATGACGCGACACTCGGGTACAGGATGTAATGACGCTGACACTCGGGGTACAGGATAATGACGCTGACACTCGACAGTAATGACGCTGAGGTACAGGATAATGACGCTGACACTGGGTACAGGATAATGACGCTGACAAACTCGGTACAGGATAAGGACACTCGGGGTACAGATAATGACGCTGACACTCGGGTACAGGATAATGACGCTGACACTCGGGGTACAGGATAAATGACACTGACACTCGGGCAACAGGATAATGACACTGACACTCGGGATACAGGATATGATGACACACAGGATATGACGCGGGGCCGCAGGATAATGACGCTGACACTCGGGGTACAGGGATAATGACGCTGACACTCGGGGTACAGGATAATGACGCTGACACTGGGCGATAATGACGCTGACACTCGGGGGTACAGTTGATACACTGAGTAATGACCTGACACTCGGGGTACAGGATAATGACGGCTGACACTCGGGGTACAGGTAAGACACTCGGGGTACAGAATAATGACACTGACACTACATAATGATTCGGGGTACAGGATAATGACTTCGGGTGTAAGGATAATGACGCTGACACTCGGGGTACAGGATAATGACGCTGACACTCGGGGTCAGGTGACACACTCGGGTACAGGATAATGACGCTGACACTCGGGTACAGGATAATGGATACTCGGGGTGCATAATGACGCTGGAGGAAAGGATAATGACGCTGATACACTCGGGGTGCAGGATAATGACGCTGACACTCGGGTACTGACACCGGGGTACAGGAAATGATGCTGACACTCGGGGTAAGGATAATGACGCTGACACTCGGGTAGGATAATGACACTGACCTCGGGTACAGGATAATGACACTTGACAACTTGGGACACTAATGACACACTCGGGGTACAGATAATGACACTGACACTCGGGTACAGGATAATGACACTGACACTCGGGGTACAGGATATGAATGACACTCTCGGGACACTGAATACAGAGAGGATAATGACGCTGACACTCGGGGTACAGGATAATGACGCGCTGGGCAGCTGACACTCGGGGGTACAGGATAATGGAGCACTGACACTCGGGGTACAGGATAAATGGCGGGGTACTAATGACTGACAGTCGGGGCAAGGATAATGCACTGACACTCGGTACAGGATAATGACACTCGGGGGTACAGGAGAATGACGCTGACATCGGTGTACAGGATAATGACACTGACTCGGGTACAGGATAATGACGCTGACACTCGGATACAGGATAATGACGCTGACACTCGGAGGGTACAGATAATGACGGCCTGACACTCGGGGTACAGGATTATGGCGTGACACTCGGTGTACAGGAGATACGCTGACACTCGGCTACAGATAGAGAATCCAAAAATCGCGGGTACAGGGATAATGACGCTTGACACTCGGTCGGTACAGAGATAATGACACATTGATTACTCGGGTGGCACGCGAAATACAGGATTGACCAATCTCGGGGTGCAGAAAGACGCTACACCGGTACAGGACTAATGGCGCTGACACCGGGGTTCAGCATAATCGATACTCGGGTCCGTAACAGGATAATGACGCTGACACTCGGGGTTACAGGGATAATGACGCTGACACTCAGCGATAGACGATAATGACACTATAGCTTGGACTGCAGGATAATGATGCTGACACTCGGATAGGTTATACGCTGACACGCGACACTCGAGACAGGATAATGACCACTTACACTCGGAGGAACAGGAATAATGACACTCAGCGGGTGTACATGGATATGGCGCTTGCACACTCGGTCTGCGTACAGAGATACATGACGTTGACACTCGGGTACAGGATAATGACACTGACACTCGGGCAGGATAATGACAGGCTATACTCGACTGCAGGATAATGACGCTGACACTCGGTCAGGATAATGACAGGGATAATGACACTGACACTCGGGTTACAGGATAATGGCCGCTGACACTCGGGTACAGGATAATTGACGCCTGACACACTGACACTCGCAGGCGACGCTGACACTCGGATAATGACGCTGACACTCGGACACTCGGGTACAGCACTGACAGGATAATGCACTGCACTCGGACAGATAATCGCTGACAGGTGTGAACGCTGACACCATACAGGATTAATGACACTACACCTTCGGGGTACAGGATAATGACACTCGACAGGATCGCTGGGTACAGGATAATTGACACTGACACTCGGGTACAGATAATGACACTGACACTCGGGTACAGATAATGACGCTGACCCGGGGTACAGATAATGACGCTGACACTCGGGTTCAGGATAATGACCTGACACTCGGTACAGATAATGACGCTGACACTCGGGGCAGCTCGCAGGATAATGACCTGACACTCGGGTACAGGATAATGCACTGACACTGCTGACACTTGGGTACAGGGATAATGACGTGACACGGGGGTACAGGATAATGACACTGACCTCGGGGTACAGGATATGACACTCGGGGTAAGGATAATGACACTCATACAGGATGACGCTGACACTCGGGTACAGGATAATGACACTCGGGGTACAGGATAATGACGCTGACACTTGGGTGCAGGTTAATGACACTCGGGGTACAGGATGATACAGGATAATGACGCTCGACACTGACACTCGGTACAGGATAATGACACACTGACACACTCGGTACAGATAATGACCTGACACTCGGGTACAGGATAATGACGCTCGGGGTACAGGATAATGACACTCTCGGGTACAGATAATGACACTCGGGGTATCACACTCGCGGGACAGGATAAGACACTGATACTTTGGGGGCAGGATAATGCACTGACACTCGGTACAGGATAATGCACTGACACTCGCGCGGAAACATGATTAATGACACTCGGGGGATACAGGAGATACACGCTGACACGCTGACACTCGTACAGGAAATGACACTGACACTCGGGGGTTAGCAGGATTAATGACGCTACATCGGGTTCAGGAGGAATGACGCTGACACTCGGGTTACAGGATAATGACGCTGACACTCGGGGTACAGCGATTAGATGACGCTGACACTCGGGCGTACAGGATAATGACGCGACACGGGGTGCAGGATAATGGCGCTGACACTATGGGGGTACAGATAATGACACTGATCTCGGGGTGCAGGTATATGACGTCTAGACACTCGGGATACAGCATAAGACATGACACTCGGGGTACAGATAATGACGACTCGGGTACAGGGGATACAGATAATGACACTATACTCGGCGTCAGTGCAGGATAATACGCGTGCACATCGGGGTACAGTAGATAGATGACACTGACCTCGCGGGTACAGGATAATGGACAAACCGGCTACAGGATTTGACGCTGACACTTCGGGGTACAGGATCAATGACGCTGACACTCGCTGTACAGGAAAATAATACACTGACACCTCGCGATAGCTACAGGATTAATACGCGACCACTCGGACGGTTACAGAGGATAATACACTGACACTCGGATACAGGCATAATGGCGCTGAACTCGGGCAAATAAGACACTCGAAGGACCGTACAGGATAATACAGCGACACTCGGGACAAGGATAAGTGACGCTGACACTCGGGTACAGATAATCTGCTGAATACTCGGGTGCAGGATAATGACGCTGACAACTCGGGGCTCACTCAGGATAATGACATATAGCTACAGGCTGTCCAGTCAAAATGACACTGATACTCGCGGCCCGTGCAGGAAATGATGCTGACACTCGGGGTACAGGATAATGACACTGACACTCGGGGTACAGGATAATGACACTCGCGGTACAGATATTCTGGCGGCTGACACTCGGGTACAGATAATGACCTGACCTCGGCGCGTACAGGATAATGACGCTGACACTCGGTGGGACGCTGACACCGGGTGTGCAGGATAATTGGACACTCGGGGTACAGGATAATGCGCTGACTACTACGGCGGTGCAGGTAATGACACTGACACTTGGGTACAGGATAAATGACACGATACTGGTAGGAAATGAGCTGACACTGGGTACAGGATAATGACACTGACACCGGGGTACACAGACAGATAATGACACACACTCGGGGTACAGTGATAATGACACTGACACTCGGGGTACAGATAATGACACTGACACTCGGGTACAGATAATGACACTGACACTCGGTACAGATAATGACACTGACACTCGGTAAGGATGAATCACAGGATAATGACCACTCACTTGGTACAGGATAATGACGCTGACACTCGGGTTCAGGAGAAATGACACTGACACTGGGGGGGTACAGGATAATGACATGACACTGACAGGATCAGGGTACAGATAATGACACTGACACTGCGGTACAGGATGACACTGAACTGGGTGCAGGATAATGATGGACACTCGGTACAGGATAATGACACTGACACCGGGGGGTACAGGATAATGACACTGACACTCGGTACAGATAATGACACTCGGACAGATCTGACACTCGGGGTACAGGAGAATGACGCTGACACTCGGGTACAGGATAATGACGCTGACACTCGGGTACAGGATAATGACACTCTACAGGATAATACGCTGACACTCGTGGGTACAGGATAATGACACTGACACTCGGGGTACAGGATAATGACGCTGACACTCGGGTACAGGATAATGAATGACGCTGACACTCGGGTGCACTGACACTCGGGTACAGGATAATGACGCTGACACTCGGGGTACAGGATAATGACGCTGACACTCGGGGTACAGGATAATGACGCTTGACACTGGGTAGGATAATGACGCTGACACTCGGGTACAGGATAATGACACTGATACTCGGGTGCAGGATAATGACGCTGACACTTGGGGTACAGGATAATGACAGACACTCGGCGGTACAGGATAATGACACTGACACTAACGGGGTACAGGATAATGACACTGACACTCGGGGTACAGGATAATGACACTCGGGGTACAGGATAATGACACTGACACTCGGGGTAACAGATAATGACGCTGACACTCGGGGTACAGGATAATGACGCTGACACTCGGGTACAGGATAATTGACACTGACACTCGGGGTACGGATAGGATAATAATGACGCGCTGACACTCGGGTACAGGATAATGACGCTGACACTCGGTACACAGGATAATGACGCTGACACTCGGGACACAGGATAATTGACGCTGACACTCGGGTACAGGATAATGACGCTGACACACTCGGGTACAGGATAATGACGCTGACACTCGGACGGACACTCGGGGTACAGGATAATGATAATGACGCTGACACTCGCGGGTACAGGATAATGACGCTGACACTCGGGGTACAGATAATGACACTGACACTCGGACGGGTACAGGATAATGACGCTGACACTCGGGGTGCAGGATAATGACGCTGACACTCGGGTACAGGATAATGACACTGACACTCGGGGTACAGGATAATGACACTGACACTTGGGGGTACAGGATAATGACACTGACACTCGGGGTACAGGATAATGACACTGACACTCGGGGTACAGGGATAATGACCCTGACACTCGGGGTACAGGATAATGACCCTGACACTCGGGTACAGGATAATGACGCTGACACTCGGGGTACAGGATAATGACGCTGACACTCGGGGGTACAGGATAATGACACTGGACACTCGCGGCGTACAGGATAAGGACACTGACACTCGGGTACAGGATAATGACGCTGACACTCGGGGTACAGGATAATGACACTGATACTCGGGGTACAGGATAATGAATGCTGACACTCGGGGTACAGGATAAATGACACTGACACTCGGTACAGATAATGACACTGACACTCGGGGTACAGGATAATGACGCTGACACCGGTACAGGATAATAACACTGACACTCGGGGTACAGGATAATGACACTCGGGGGTACAGAAATGACCTTGACACTTGGGTACAGGATAATGACCTTGACACTCGGGGTACAGGATAATACACTGACACTCGGGTGACAGGACGCTATACTGACAGGATAATGACGCTGACACTCGGGGTAACAGGATAATGACACACGGGTACAGGATAATGACACTGACACTCGGTGCAGGTACAGGATAATGACACTGACATACAGTCGGGGGTACAGGATAATGACCTGACACTCGGGGTACAGATAATGGACACTCGGTACAGGTTACAGTGACGCTGACACTCAGGGCAACAGGATAATGACACTGATACTCAGGGTACAGGATAATGGCGCTGACACTCGGGGGTACAGGATAATGACACTGATACTTGGGGTGCAGGATAATGATGCTGACACTCGGGGGGGACATGACGCGACACTCGGGTACAGGATAATGACACTGACACTCGGGTACAGGATAATAGACACTCGGATACCAGGATAATGACACTCGGGGGGTACAGGAGAATGACGCTGACACTCGGGTACAGGATAATGACGCTGACACTCGGGGTACAGGATATTGGCGCTGACACTCGGGGTACAGGATAATGACGCTGACACTTCGGTACAGGATAATGACGCTGACACTCGGGGTACAGGATAATGACGCTGACACTCGGGTACAGGATAATGACGCTGGACATCGGGTACAGGATAATGACACTGACACTCGGGGTGCAGGATAATGACGCTGACACTCGGGGTACAGGATAATGACACTGACACTCGGGTACAGGATAATGACACTGACACTCGCGGGGACGTGCAGGATAATGACACTGACACTCGGGGTACAGGATAATGACACTGATACTCGGGGTACAGGATAATGACACTACACTTGGTACAGGATATGACACTGACACTCGGGTACAGGATATGACACTGATACCGGGGTACAGGATAATGACCTGACACGGGTACGATGACGCCTGACACTCGGGGTACAGGATAATGACGCCACTGACACTCGGCGCGTACAGGATAATGACGCTGACACTCGGGGGGGTACAGGATAATGACGCTGACACTCGGGGTACAGGATAATGACGCTGACACTCGGGTACAGGATAATGACGGGACACACTCACTCGGTACAGGATAATGACGGACAGGATAATGACGCTTGATACTCGGGGTACAGGATAATGACACTGACACTCGGGGTACAGGATAATGACGCTGACACTCGGGGTACAGGATAATGACGCTGATACTCGGGGTGCAGGATAATGACGCTGACACTCGGGGTACAGGATAATGACACTGACACTCGGGGTACAGGATAATGACACTGACACTTGGTGGATACTACACACGGGGTACAGATAATGACACTGACACTCGGGGGTACAGGATAATGACCCTGACACTGGGGTACAGGATAATGACACCTGCACCGGGTACCAGGATAATGACGCTGACACTCGGGTACAGGATAATGACAGCTGACACTCGGGTACAGGATAATGACACTGATACTCGGGGTACAGGATAATGACTGCTGACACTGACACTCGGGTACAGGATAATGACACTGACACTCGGGTTACAGGATAATGACGCTGACACTCGGTACAGGTATTGATGGAAATAACACTGACACTCGGGTACAGGATAATGACGCTGACACTCGGGGTACAGGATAATGACGCTGACACTCGGGGTACAGGATAATGACCTTGACACTCGGGGTACAGGATAATGACACTGACACTCGGGGTACAGGATAATGACGCTGATACTCGGGGTACAGGATAATGACGCTGACACTCGGGGTACAGGATAATGACGCTGACACTTGGGGTACAGGATAATGGCACACTGGCACTTGGGGCCCCTGCTAGGAAGCAGCTGAGCTTCGGGCATGTTCCCCTCTATTATTACATTCTTCCCCTGGTTCTGGGCGCTGCCTCCAGTGACTTTGCTCTCGCTCCGCCAGGTCCGTGGTTTGTTCTGATGGGAGTTTTTATCCAAGACAAGCTCCCCAGTGCTGGACCACTTCCTCGTACTGGACTCCAAACAGCCATGGAAAGGAAACACGATGGAAACGGCTGAGAGTAGAACCTGGAGGATTCATTCATGATCACATATGGAAATCATTGCCATTGATTGTGCTGCGAGTGATCTGGCCTGGTGGTCTTCCCCATCACAGGGAAATAAAACTCTTCTTCTGCTGCATTTCACCACAAAATAAGTATCCTGCAGGTCTACCGCACGTACCCGCTGCTCTGAAAATATCCATTTACATCCATATAGACAGAAAATCTTCATGGGAAATGGCATGCGGAGAAAAAGTCTTTAAAAGGGGCACCGTGGGAGCCCCCTGAAAATACAGTGAACCAGCATGGGAGAGAAAATAACGTTTCTTACTTAAAGGGGTATTCCAGTCTTCTGATTGATAGGCGCCAATCCCATTTCAGGATGACAGATGGAACTGAGCTGCGATACCAGAGACAACCCTTGGGGGCGCTGTGGACAACTCCTTCAGTCTGCAGCTGGAGGCGGTCACTTCACCTGTTCACATACAGGTCCATAGACGTAAGACCACTGTTCTCCCAATAAAGTAGGACCCCCCCCCAACCAATCAAACATTTCTGTGGGTACAGTGCTGCGGCTATGTTTTCCTTCATCCTGGGCAATGATTCTCTAACTCTGTTTACCCTACCTAAACTTTTTAAAAGTGGTAGCAATATATAATACTGCTATACCAGACCCCACAAAAAACTGGGACACCAGACTAGACCCCTTGATTAATTTCGACCTGTAACCAGACTCTTTAATTATTTTCACACCCCAGAATAAACCGATTTAGACCCCGAAATCAAACCCCGAATCTGACATAAAAATGATCAGACCCCAGATTAGACTTTGGAGTTCATCAGACTGCTAAATTAATTTCCGATCTTCTAAATAGACTCAGACCAAACAACAATATTCAAATCAGATCCCAGACCGGACCCCTATACAGATATCAAAGTCTACAAAAGGCATCTAAATTATTCTCATACTCCAAAACAAACCCCCAGATCAACTCAGACCTCTAACTGAAACAGACCTGAAAATTAATCAGACCCCAGTCCGGGCTGCTAAATTAATATCAGACCTATTAAGTATATTCAGACCCCAAACCAGTCCCCTATATTAATTCCAGACCAGTCACCCATATTAATATCAGACCCCAAACTAGACACCCCAAGTATATTTAGACCACAGGCCAGTCCCCTATATAAATATCAGACCAGTATATTAATATCAGACCACAGACCAGACCCCTATATTAATATCAGACCCCAAAATAGAGTCCTTTAATAGATTCAGACCACTGACCTGTTCCTTATATTAATCAGACCCCAAACCAGACCTGTATATCAATATCAGACCCCAAACTAGACTCCTAAATATATTTAGACTGCAGACCAGTCCCCAATATTGATATCAGACCCCAGAATAGACCCCCCTAAATAAATTCAGACCACAGACCAGTCCCCTATATTAATATCAGACCACTGAACAGTCCCTTATATCAAAATCAGACCCCAAAATAGAGTCCCTTAATATATTCCGAATGCTGAACTGTTCCCTATATTAATCAGACCCCAAACCAGACCTGTATATCAATATCAGACCCCAAACTAGACTCCTAAATATATTTAGACTGCAGACCAGTCCCCAATACTGATATCAGACCCCAGAATAGACCCCCCTAAATACATTCAGACCACAGACCAGTCTCCCATATTAATATCAGACCACAGACCAGTCCCCTATATTAATATCAGACCACATACCAGTCCCCTATATTAATATCAAACTACAAACCAGTCCCTTATATTAATATCAGACCACAGACCAGACCCCTACATTAATATCAGACCCCAAACCAGACCTGTATATCAATATTAGACCCTAAACTAGACTCCCCAGATGTATTCAGACCAGTCCTCTATATTAATCAGGCCCCTATATAAATATCAGACCCCAAAATAGAGTCCCTTAATATATTCAGACAGCTGACCTATTCCCTATATTAATCAGACCCCAAGCCAGACCTGTATATCAATATCAGACCCCAAACTAGACTCCCCAAATATAGTCCCTTATATTAATATCAGACCCCTTAATATATTCAGACCTAAGACCAGACCCCAATATCAAACCACATCCCCCTGTATTAATCAGACCCCAGAACAGGGCCCTATATCAATATCAGACCACAGATCAGACCCCTAAATTTATCAGACTCCAGACCAGACCCTATATTAATACCATACCCCAAACTAGATTCCCCAAATATATTCAGACCACAGGTCAGACCCTATATCAATATCAGACCGCAGACCAGCCCTCTATATTAATTAGACCTCAGACCAGCCCCCAATATCAAACCGCAGACCAGACCCCTATATTAATCAAACACCAGAACAAAGCCTTATATTAATATTAGACCACAGATCATCCCCCTGTATTAATCAGATCCCAGGTAAGATCCTATATTAATATTCAGACCCCAGACCAAATTATCTACATACCTTCCTCGCTCCCATATCTTGCTTATCTCTGGGCTCTACTGCAGAGACGGAAGTGAGGAGGGTAACTATACAGCATTACATTAATCCAGTAGATGGCTACTTCTTCTCTATTTTTACGTGGAGGGGAATGCCTCTTCAAAAAGACCCAAGACCACCAACCTCGTCATAGATAGGAGTCCTAGGGGTTAAACCAACAACCATACTTTTATCACCTTTCCTGGACTCTAGGAAAGCTGGGTGACAACCTCTCGTATAGTAATGGTGACATCCACTGGCGTCATTTACTTGTCAGAACTGGACAGAAAACAATTTAGTTCATACTAATGCTTGTTAAATATTCTAGAAAGAGCTTGCTTCTGGTGGAACTATCTGCAAAAAGCTGTCATAATGGATAGAAAAGACATCAAGGAATTAACCATCGCTGTCCAGGGATCATATAACAAACCTTACTTAATAACTATGTGATCCTTATACTGTGCCAACATTTTTACTGAAAGTTTTTTTCTCATAAAATGGCGCCCTCTTCAGTTTCACCTGGGACCTACAATGTGCATATCTGATCCCCTCAGTCAGGGATTCTATCAGTCAAAGGGCTGGTACTAAAAAAACATATAGATCAATATATACAAATTACAATGTCAAAGGGGTACAGATTCATGAATGATTAAAGTCACAAGAGATGTTGAGATCAATGTCTCAATAAAAATTTCTAAGACAATTAAAAAATAGGTTTAATACTACCCGTATGTACATACATATAACTGCTATAATACTCTACGTAAGTACAAGGATATAACTACTATAATACTGCTCCCATGTACAAGAATATAACTACTATAATACTGCTCCTATGTACAAGAATATAACTACTATAATACTGCTCCTATGTACAAGAATATAACTACTATAATACTGCTCCCATGTACAAGAATATAACTACTATAATACTGCTCCTATGTACAAGAATATAACTACTATAATACTGCTCCTATGTACAAGAATATAACTACTAAAATACTGCTTCTATGTACAAGAATATAACTACTATAATACTGGTCCTATGTACAAGAATATAACTGCTATAATACTGCCTCCTATGTACGAGAGTATAACTACTATAATACTGCTCCTATGTACGAGAGTATAACTACTATAATACTGCTCCTATGTACAAGAATATAACTACTATAATACTGCCTCCTATGTACAAGAATATAACTACTATAATACTGCTCCTATGTATAAGAATATAACTACTATAATACTGCCTCCTATGTACAAGAATATAACTACTATAATACTGCTCCTATGTACAAGAATATAACTACTATAATACTGCTCCTATGTATAAGAATATAACTACTATAATACTGCCTCCTATGTACAAGAATATAACTACTATAATACTGCTCCTATGTACAAGAAAATAACTACTATAATACTGCCTCCTATGTACAAGAATATAACTACTATAATACTGCCCTCCTATGTACAAGAATATAACTACTATAATACTGCCTCCTATGTACAAGAATATAACTACTATAATACTGCCTCCTATGTACAAGAATATAACTCTATACTGTCCTATGTACAATATACTTATAATGCTGCTCCTATGTACAAGAATATAAGCTACTATAATGCTGCCTCCTATGTACAAGAATATACTACTATAATACTGCCTCCTAATGTACAAGAATATAACTACTATAATACTGCCTCCTATGTACAAGAATATAACTACTATAATACTGCCTCCTATGTACAAGAATATAACTACTATAATACTGCTCCTATATACAAGAATATAACTACTATAATACTGCCTGCTATGTACAAGAATATAACTACTATAATGCTGCTCCTATGTACAAGAATATAGCTACTATAATACTGCCTCCTATGTACAAGAATATAACTACTATAATACTGCTCTATGTACAAGAAATAACTACTATAATACTGCTCCTATATACAAGAATATAACTACTATAATACTGCCTGCTATGTACAAGAATATAACTACTATAATGCTGCTCCTATGTACAAGAATATACCTACTATAATACTGCCTCCTATGTACAAGAATATAACTACTATAATACTGCCTGCTATGTACAAGAATATAACTACTATAATGCTGCTCCTATGTACAAGAATATAACTACTATAATACTGCTCCTATATACAAGAATATAACTACTATAATACTGCTCCTATGTACAAGAATATAACTACTATAATACTGCTCCTATGTACAAGAATATAACTACTATAATACTGCCTCCTATGTACAAGAATATAACTACTATAATACTGCCTCCTATATACAAGAATATAACTACTATAATACTGCCTCCTATGTACAAGAATATAACTACTATAATACTGCCTCCTATGTACAAGAATATAACTACTATAATACTGCCTCCTATCTACAAGAATATAACTACTCCAGTATAATATTGCTGCCAAAGTGTTCTACATAGAATATTATTATCATAAGTTTTTAAATCCCTCGTTAATGGGAGTGAGAGGGTTAATACGTGGATGAAACACAAGTAGAGAACACCCTGAACCGGTTTACCAGGTTTTAATTAAAATAGAATCCCAAGTGGAAATGTATATACAATGGCGATGCTCTCATTTCACCACCAGAGGGCGAAATTGTCATACTACACAAAAACCTAACCGGAAAATCAGAGCCATCCATGACCTTCGCAGGTTGCACTATTGCTGTGCAGTAGGTGGCGGTATTGGAATTTTTTCACCTTACTGTACAAGCTATTATAAAATGAATTCAGAAATACAATATTTTCCCCTAAAAATAAAAAAATATAATAATAATAAAATAAATAATATATTTATTAGGTAAGATTTTATTATATATATATATATATATATTATATATATATATATATATATATATAATAAAATCTTACCTAATTTAAAATATTTTACAGTAGAATACAGTATATAAATATAGAATATTTTACAATAAAATAAGAATACTTTTAATGTTACAATAAAAACACTATACACACAATAATTTCATAATAAATACAAAAATGCTAAATATAAAGCAAAACAAATTTAAAAAATGCATTAAAACAAATAATATAATAAATAAATATTTAATATAAAAATGATGTTAATAATAATAATATTAATACTAATTATAAAAAATAATATTTTTTTGAAATACCCTATAATTCAGGCAGTTTGGGATGACCTGTATATATAAAGCTTGCAAAGTGCACAACTTGGCCCAGACCCAGCGGCCGTCTCACAGCGTGGCATTTTAGCTCAGAAGTGGAAACGGTTGCATGCATTATTTAACAGAAACACATGAAGATGCAATGGATACCTCCAGTGACTCTCCAGCCGGTCACCAGAGAGCCTGTACTGATTGATATGCTCACGTTCCCGTCCACAGCTAAAAGCGACGATTCTAAAATGAGCATTTCCGCGGCTCTGGGACAGTAAAATCCCAATTAAACCAAAAACGTATAACAATATTGTTTAGATAAACACTAAAATACTATTTAATCCAAATTTTCTTGAGGGTTTAGGGGTAAACGGTGGTGGTCTGGGGAAGAAGGAGGACCTGTAAAGTCAAAACTTATACAGAGCTCCAAATCCCCTGCTGCCCTTCTACACACAAAGAATTGTCTGCCAGAAGCTGCCACTAGAGGGAGCTCACCACATAGGGATTTACAGAACGGCTATGGGAGTCAATGATAAATTCATATGCATTAGCTCCACCTAGTGGCAGCAGAATAAAATATGATTAAGAAGTTTTCATGGAGTACAATACTGATGAACTGCCGGCACCCTCACTGATCAGTTGAAGAGGCTTCAGTGCTTCATGGAGTGCTAAGGCCTTTTCCTAGGGCAATGACATCACTTCCAGCAGTGACGTGGCCTAGGCGCAGTTTAGCCCCATTCAAGTGAAGGGGCCTGGGCTGCAATACCAGGTACTGCCACTACACAATGTGCGGCGCTGTGCTTGGTATGCTGCAGCCCTTTCAAACGGTCGGACCCGGATCAATCAGATATTGATGACCTATCCCCTGTTCTGTATCTAAACCCCTGGCCAAGGCTGTGGCTTATTGGTGCCCCTCCTGGCACCAATTACCAGGGGCCCATGCCCTGCAAGTCTACCCGTGTCAATCTCTCCATATTACGTTAAAGAAGAACTCCCGTCAAAAATTTTATTCCATGTCCTGCTAGAAATGTACATGATGTAATCTGTAGTGAATGTCATTTTCTTACCAGTGTCTGTATTTGATGAGTTATATCTCCCTGACGTTTCTCATCTGTGTCATGTGACCAGCAATCAGACTCACCAACTCACACAGCATCTTATGTGTGGGCAGGAAGTCTAGTTCTCTATGTATTCCTATGGGAGCCTCACTTTCAGTCTCATAGGAATGAATAGAGAAGTAACTGACTTCCTGTCCTGGGTCAGATGGAGGTTAGGGAGTTGGTCACATGACACAGCGACAATTAGAAGAGAGTGGATAGCTCACAGATACAGTCTCTGATGAGAAGATTACATTCACTATAGATTATATCATGCACCTTTGTAACAGGTCAGAGAATAAAAATGTTTTGCTTAAATGTTCTTCTTTAATGTCTATTTACCAAGGTGACCAGATACATAATTTTGATATATCCTGGACGCCCCTGTAGCTTGAACCTGACCTGCTCCTCACGCCCTAATTTCCCTGGTTCCCCCCACCCCCACCCCCTGCACTCGCTGACCCTCTTGGGAGCAGTTTCAGATCGCTCCTCGGCCGGCGCGTCCACTTCACTATTCTTAGAAGCACGTCTTTAATATTTCATGGTGTTTCCTATTTTGTAATGTGCAGTGATAGCTCTTGGGTAATCAGGGCGTTCGCCCACATGCGTCTTGTCCATATGAACAGCAGGGTCTCTCCAGGGACGGTAATGGACTCCATTATAATGCATAATGCACTGGCAAATACCCAAGTCCTTTGTTGTTTAACCTCATGTAAACTGCAAAATGACTCAGAGTCAGGCCTGGAGACTGCAGTTTACCTACAGCTTGCAGCAGCTCTACTAAAGGAAGTGAATGGGACTGAGAGCTGCAGTACCAGGCACGGCCACTACCACGAGAATGGCGCTGTACCTAGGTAAACAATGAAGGTCACGTGACACACTCTGCAGCGTCATTGCTCTCCACTCAGCTTATTGACGGGAGTGCGGGGAGCTAAACCCTCACCTATCAAAACATTGATGCCTTATGGGCTATCCTGAGGACAGGCCATTGAGATCAGATCGGAGGGGGTCTGTCACCACTGACGACAGCTGTTATCTTGCAGTGCAAAAAGTCAAAGCCGAAATTCAAGTCTCCATCCACTGCAGCACTGCTTCAATACAGTATACAGTAAGCTCCCCCTAGTGGTGACTACAGGTAGATAGAAATCTATTATTTAAATTGACACCAAATACCCCAGTGCAATAGAACATACCGCCCAGCAGCGCAGAATAGCAAAGTACAACACAGAATTCCTCCCCCAACTACGCCAGACAAGTAACAACCTAACCCAATGACCACAGCATTAACGTCCTTCTCACCCGTCCCCAACTAGCAACAGAATAGACCCTCTCCCATTGTCACCAGCATTGTTTCCCTTCCCACCGCTCCCCCAAAGACAGTAATATTGGTCGCCTTTAGAAACCTTCCCCCCTGGCAGCAACACTGTTACCCCTCCGCCACTGACAACAGCATTATCCCTTTTTGCACTTCTTTTCCAATGGCAGCAGCATTGTCCCCCTGACCACCCCTTCTTCTAATGGCAGCTGCACTGTCCCCCCTTTCCCTTCCTCCCATACAGGCAGGAGCACAGGTGATGGTGGATGTGGGAGGGAGAGTATGAGGCGAACTCATCAAGTTTCTCACTTAGATAGGCCGTCACTATAAAGAAAATTGTGGAAAACCCCTTTAAGGAGGATTTAGACCTCAAAACCACAACCAGCCTATTTAAAGGGATTCTGTCACCACGATTTTGCCTATTAAGCTATTTACACTACTGGATTCAGCTGATCATAAGGATTTCAAAAACGTTATTGTTAGAGGTCATAGATGAAGATTTGATGCTAAAAAAAACTTTTTTAACAACTGCCAATCACTTACTTAAGGAGCCCGAGGGGATGTGCCCAGCGCCGTTGGAGCCCGGCCACGCCGATTCCGTTGGAGCCCAGGACCGCCCACCTCATTAATATTCACTTCACTGCTTCAAGCAGTGAAGCTCCGTCATGGCTATAATCCCGCGCAGGCGCAGTACCTCAAGCGGTCTGCAGGCATCGGCCTCAGAGGATGGTCTGCGCATGCGCCGGCTCTCCGCTCGACCCGGAAAGGAAGGAGTGCGCAGAGAGCCGGCGCATGCGCAGACCATCCTCTGAGGCCGATGCCCGCAGACCACACGGGCGCAGACTGCTTGAGGTACTGCGCCTGCGCGGGATTACAGCCATGACGGAGCTTCACTGCTTGAAGCAGTGAAGTGAATATTAATGAGGTGGGCGGTCCTGGGCTCCAACGGCGCTGGGCACATCCCCTCGGGCTCCTTAAGTAAGTAATTGGCAGTTGTTAAAAAAGGGTTTTTTAGCATCAAATCTTCATCTATGACCTCTAACAATAACGTTTTTGAAATCCTTATGATCAGCTGAATCCAGTAGTGTAAATAGCTTAACAGGCAAAATCGTGGTGACAGAATCCCTTTAAACGGGTTTTCTGGGAGTTTGACATTCAATATCAGATCGTTTGGGATTTGATGTTGATGACCTGTCCCAGGATATCGAACTCCTGGAAAACCCCTTTAAATTTTTATTTTTTTTTTTTAAATCTACAGCAAATTGAAATATTGAAATTCCAGGATGTATAGTGCCCTAGTCATGAACGTATATTGGGGTCTGCCGCATTTACCGGGCCTGCTGAGGTTTACTTCAGCTACTTATCGACTGCGCCGGGTGCTGACATGTGAAGGGCAGATTTCCCGTGTGCGATCCTGTGCAGTGTCAGGACCAGATGCTGTCACGCCTGCACAGTGACCTTTTCCAGCCGGATACAGGAGACATGAAGGCCTGATGACTGCACGGCGTTCTGCAGAAAATATCCTGGGACTGAGAAATTCACGACCACCCCTAGGAACTGCGCATGCACAAACTTCTCCATTCACAGCAGTGCAGTCCGGGGCCCTCATTTGCACAGAAGCGGGTCCTGCACCTGTCGGACATTTATGGCATATCTTGTGGACGTTCAGTAGGTAATTCTATGTTTCAGACACAGCAAATCCAGCCGTCCCATACTGATGAATGCACCCGCAGCACACATGCATGCTCGGCCGCCGCTCTATTCATGCGGAGAGAAACAGGACCCCCGACTTTATGATTGACAGGGGTTACAAAGGTGTCCCACTGCTGTGACCTCTAGGTGCCAGCAGCAATCTGTAAACCCGCCAGTAACTGTTTTACTTTATTATAGCGCCCCCACAGGGGAAAGAAAGCATTACACAGTTCTCATTGAAATCAATGTGCTGTCTATGTTATGTATGGACACGCTGGGTCCTCCAGAGTCACTCTCTGTTCTTAAAGGGATTTTCCAGGACTTGTTTTTTTCGGTAACGCCCTGTAGCATGTTTGACTTAATGAAAGATTCCTAATTTATTGGTCCCCTGCGGCTCTGGTCCTAAACCCTGGCTCCGTTCCATGATCTTCCGGTTTCTGATTGTCCGGGATCTGGACGCAGTCACAAGCATAGAGGCCACCAATGGCTGGCTTCAGTGATGACATGTCCCCAAGGGGCACATCACTGCCAAGTCATGTGCCGCCTAGGGACACATCACTGCTGAGGCTTTTCCCCAAATTCTAGACCAATTCTGGTGACAGATCCTACAATAAGGGGATCCACTGTCGCACTAGAAAGGGTTAAAAAAAAAAAAGTGGCCTCTGCTATAAGTGACCTGATGCAAAATCGGAATGGAAAAAAAAATGCTGCGTAAATCAAGGCGGATTATAACTGAAAAGCAACAAGCAGATGAACTGGAAGGTTAATGTACTTCCCCTTTAAGAACTTTTTTTTTCCCGAAAGGGTGTTGAAAAGATGGTAAAGAGGTCATGTTTTTGTTTCCTAATTTTTTGACTTTCATTCCACCTTCCTCCTGCTCTCGTCCAACAAGCAGCAGCTGAAGGTCACGCTGCAGGACGGCAGCCAATTATCGCCGCGCTTGTGATGGGAGCGCTGCGCTCGGCATTGGATCGCACTCAGATGGTTGTGTAGCAACACTCGCCTCGGCCACTGCTGCTTCCTGATTACCAAACATGTACGAAAACGGGAACCTTCAGTCTCATCTCCGCGTCCCAAAGACAGTCGTTTCTGACTGTCACAAACTTTGCAGAAAAAAAAATCCCTAAAAATGTATTCTTTTTTTTTAATTAAAAAAAAATAAAAAATTTGCACAAGATTTCCTGGCGGTGAATTTTTTTTTATTTTTTTTTATTTTTTTTGCATTTTGAGGATGTGGCTGAGTTTGTTGTAAAAAAAACATCAAGACAGAAAACATAAGTAAGAATTTCTACTCTACTATACTGATTTATCAATGTCCCCCCACAATGACTGTAATTAAAGGGGTTATTCTTATCTTAAAGGGGATCCGCTCCTGAAGTGAAGGGAAAGCAGCAGAACATGCATGACCCCTCTCCATTCACTTCTATGGAAATGTCGTAAATAGTGCTGGCTCGGCTCTGGCGGTGGGATTGGACCGTCGGAGAACCAGAGGTGGGACCTGCAGCCAGAGGTGCACCTAGCCTTTCTGCTGCCTAGGGTGAAAACTGACACAGCGACCCCCCCCCCCCAATGCCAATTTCTTAACCTAACCCCTTTGCCACAATGAAAGCCCTCATTCCTCTGCTGCCCCCCTCTCTTGCCCCTACCTGGTGCTGCCTGAGGCGATCGCCTCACCTGGCCTCATTGGTGGTGCGCCCCTGCCTGCAGCTATCTAACAAAGAGATAAGCCATAAATGTTGATAGGTTTTGTCCTAGATCAAAAGAGACGGCAGCTTACTTCCATAACAGCGTCACACCTGTCTGCAGGTTGTGTGAGGTATTGCAGTTCAGCCTCATTCACACTGCCCATTGACCGTTCGCAGATTCACAGCCGCCGCGCGTCCTATAAGCCATGATCTGATTGGTTGCAGAGTGTAGAAACGGTACATATCATCCAATCACATTCCATCTTTTAGCACAATCCACAAATCAGCCCATGAAAGAAGCAGGTGGAGCTTGAATAAGCCCCACCCCAAAGCGGGTTGTCCAAGGGGCAGGGCTTAAATGTCCCGATTTTTACTTTTCGAATATCAGTTAGTGGGTGCTTGGTGTGATTGACTCTTCGCCCACATTCCCAAAGAGATCAACCCTGGAGGGTGCTTCACAGGGTGATAATTGTGCAGAAGCGGGCGGCAAAAAATGGGAGTGACCTTCCAGGGGTTTGGCTTATACATCGGGGCGTGGCTAATCTACACCATGCAAGTGACCATAGTACTGATCAGCGGCAGAATAAGCATTTAGATTCAGTGACTTACAGGCGACGTCTCCTCCAGAATTATTCTCCATCCGATTCAGACCACCATGATGACTTCTCCTGACTATAACTCGTCTCTGCTGCTCCTCTCTTTTCCAATACATCGGCACCCTATATACCAACACAGACTCCTCTTAGTGCCATATACTGTGTCCTGAAAATGAAGGCAGTATACACCGCACCACTGAATGCAATCATGTCACATGTCCACTGAAAATAAAGCTCCAGATATACAAAGTGCATATAATAATAATTGTGCCATAGACTGGTAACATATGCACCAAGCCACCCCATTTATAGTGCCACATACACCGCACCCCCTGTATAGTGCCACACACACTACTCCCCATGAATAGTGCCACACACACCACTCCCCATGAATAGTGCCACACACACCACTCCCCCTGTATAGTGCCACACACACCACTCCCCCTGTATAGTGCCACACACACCACTCCCCCTGTATAGTGCCACACACACCACTCCCCATGTATAGTGCCACACACACCACTCCCCTGTATAGTGCCACACACACCACTCCCCCTGTATAGTGCCACACACACCACACCCCCTGTATAGTGCCACACACACCACTCCCCCTGTATAGTGCCACACACACCACTCCCCCTGTATAGTGCCACACACACCACTCCCCATGTATAGTGCCACACACACCACTCCCCCTGTATAGTGCACACACACCACTCCCCCTGTATAGTGCCACACACACCCACACCCCCTGTATAGTGCCACACACACACTCCCCCTGTATAGTGCCACACACACACTCCCATGTATAGTGCCACCACACACCACTCCCCCTGTATAGTGCCACACACACCACTCCCCATGTATAGTGCCACACACACCACTCCCCCTGTATAGTGCCACACACACCACTCCCCATGTATAGTGCCACACACACCACTCCCCATGTATAGTGCCACACACACCACTCCCCATGTATAGTGCTGCACACACCACTCCCCCTGTATAGTGCCACACACCACTCCTCCTGTATAGTGCCACCACCACACCACTCCCCCCTGTATAGTGCCACACACACCACTCCCCATGTATAGTGCCACACACACCACTCCCCCTGTATAGTGCCACACACACCACTCCCCATGTATAGTGCCACACACACCACTCCCCATGTATAGTGCCACACACACCACTCCCCCTGTATAGTGGCCACACACCACTCCCTCCTGTATAGTGCCACACACCACTCCTCCTGTATAGTGCCACACACACCACTCCCCCTGTATAGTGCCACACACCACTCCTCCTGTATAGTGCCACACACCACTCCTCCTGTATAGTGCCACACACCACTCCTCCTGTATAGTGCCGCACACACACCCACTCCCCCTGTTATAGTGCCACACACCACTCCTCCTGTATAGTGCCACACACACCACTCCCCTGTATACTGCCACACATACCACACCCCCTGTATAGTGCCACACACCCATTCCCCCTGTATAGTGCCACACATACTGTGACCCCTGTATAGTGCCACACGAACCGCGCCCCCTGTATAGTGCCACATCCTCTGTGCCCCCTATATAGAGCCACACACACCGTGCCCACTGTATTGTACCACACACACGCCCAGTACCATGTTGTCATCCAGGAATGCAGGCTTGGTGCCTTGCTTAGTTCCTCCTGTGGAAAGTCGCAGGCAGTACAGTGATGTTATTGTGTCGCGAACGCGCCCTTGTCCCACCAGAGACCTCACAGGGAGGCAGCTGTTCAATTGTATCTGGGTCCTGGGGCAGTGTGTGGCACTGTACAGGATGGGGCACGGTCAGGAGCCACGACCAGGACACAGGTGTAACAAAGTGGTTACCAGGCATCGGGGAGAGGGGGCCCTGGTTACTCCTCTGCATTCCAGCACTTAACTTTCCAGAGCAGGTGAGGAGATGTACTCTGCGAGCTGATTGGTTGCTAGTTGCATCTATCCTCCAATCAGACTCCAGCTTTCATTTGTCCACGGCAGGTGAGGAAATGTAAGCTGCAAGCTGATTGGTTGCTAGCTGCACCTATCTTCTAGTCAGACTCCAGCTTTCATTTGTCCAGGACAGGTGAGGACATGTAAGTGGCTATCTGAATGGCTGTGATGGTGCCTTCCCTTGCAGAACGCGTAATCAGCGTGATGACGAGGAAGACGACGGAGTGAAATTCGAATCAACCCTGTGCTTCAGGCTTAACTCCACTGAATCCATACAGCATCCACAGTTGAGCGATGACATCACCAGGCAGTTAGCATGATATCACTGAACCTGAGCGCCGCCCATTAACGGCTTTGTTGTTCTCATGTGTTTGTGGGGGACTAGGGGACCACCCCTCAATATCCTGACAGCCCTTCTGCAATGCCTACATTATCAGTCTGGGATGCAGCTCCATTATGTCGGTCGCAGATTAATTATCAACTGACTAATGACGTCACCGCAGAAAACCGTAAGTGCAGCCCTGCCAGATGGTGCGAGCAGCCCGCGAACACACCACCCGCCCTCCCATCCACAAGCAGGGAGAAGGGAAACACGATTTGGGATATAAATAATTTACATGGAAAAAGACAGACGCTGAGAGAGGATGGCCGCCAAGAGCAAGGGGCTCCAGGGTGGCAGCAGGAAGGTGTGCGAGGAGCGGGTCCTTCCACTCAGCTTGTCTTAAAGGGATTGTCTACTTCTATGTATAATGAAGCTCTGCAACTTGTGTTTCAAAGCGTAAATGTCATCACGCCTGCTTGACCCTGTCAATCAAAGTGCAGAAGATGCAGCAGTTGCTGAGAGAGCAGCACCTTTAGGTGTAATGGTAACGCCCCCGTTGCTCCTAGAAGCTCATTTGCATATACTAAAACATCATTTTTCTCAGCAATGCAGGCACATATGAACATGGGACCAACACAGATGCCTTCAGCTGCCAAGTGCACATGTAACAGGTCAGCCAGTGTCATAGGGACAAAACTGCTGACAGATGCCCTTTAAATAAATGGAGTGGCAGGTGAAGCATGCACGTGGGACTGCAGGGAATAGCCAAGCGATGTACCGCCATCTCTGGCAGTCCCATACGGAATGACTGTAGCCGCCCATCCTGCTGCTTCATCTGCTTTGGGGACAGATGTCTCATACAGATCACAGCTATTCCTCCAGACTCCCCCATACACACGAATGCTTGTCCAGCCAAGCATGCATGTGCTTTCAATGGCAGGAGAGGAGAAAGCCGTTGGCGGTTGCTTATCTCCAGTCAGAACAAAAGGATGGGGTGATGACATTCAACATGTCTGATCCTTCTTTCTCCTGACGTCATCTGACGGGAAGAGGCAGGAGGCCCGTCACTCTCCCCCCCAAATGTGCTGCTGAAGGGGTGCACATGATAATGGACTGGAAGCAGGGGGCGGGACCCTCGGTGCTGCAGCACATCCCTGATATATAGGTAAGTGCTTTTCTTAAAGGGACAACCCCTTTAAGACCTGCAGAAATTGGGACATGTGCAGATACTGTCCCGGTCTCTGGGTGGCTGGTGTTGCCACATGGACCACCGTAGAACATAGGGAGGAGGCCGGCACGCCCCTAGGTACCAGCTGCCAGCACCCTCATGAGCTGCAGCCTTTACAGGACACACCCAACGTGGGAAGGACACGCCCTTTTACAAATCAGCTGCTGGTGCATGCGAGGATCATGGTGTCCCTCCACCCTCTCACGCCGTGGAGCACCACCGCCATCACCCGCCCAGCTGTCTCTTGCCCCAGTACCATACGTAAAGTGAGGGCGGAAAACTTGCTGCACTGCAGAAACTGATCCCCTCTGTGGGCTTTAAATCAGCAACATGTCAATTTATGCTGCATGCTCAGCACCTTCAAGATCTCTGCTTGCTGTCAGTGAACAGAGACATTCCAGTTTTCACCTAAAAGTGGACTATGGTCATTGCCTTCTCCTGCAGCTGAGGGTGTGTTACAATGTATCGTTGTAGGAAATCCTCTCTGAGAAGCTGCAGACATCGCTCTCCTGTCCTGGACCCCAGGCTGAAAGAGGACACAGGATAAAACGGAAGAGCTACAAGTGATGTCTGCTGTAGACAGGAGGATGGGAGTGGTGGTGATAGATGCAGTCTGGTATACACAACTGGGATGATGGGGGACCTGGTGCATGGCAAACATACTATAGGGTTTAGGATGGGAGTGATATGTCGAGAATAGTATACAGATGGGATGATGGGAGTCATGGTTATAGGTGCAGTATTGTATGCAGAGATAGGATGATGGGTACTGTATAGTATACAGAGGCAGGAAGATTGGTGTAGTGGTGATAGGAGCAGTGCTGTATAGAGAGGTAGAATGATGAGCGTCATCGTGATAGCTGCAGTACAGGATACAGCGGTAGGATGATGGGTGTAGTGATAATAGGGTACTGTATAGTATACAGAGGTAGGATGATGGGTGTAGTGTGATAGGTGCAGTACAGTATACAGAGGTAAGATAGGTGTAGGGGTGATAGGTACAATATACAAAGGTAAGATGATAGGTGTAGTGGTGATAGCTGCAGTATAGTATACAGAGGTAGTATGACAGGTGTAGTAGTGATAGTTGCAGAACAGTATACAGAGCAGAGGAAGGATGATAGGTGTTATGTTGATTTGTGCAGCACAGCATCCAGAGGTGGCAGAGGAACAGAAAGATGATTTAAGTATAGTGTACAGACCAGGGATAGGGGGCAGCAAGGATGATGAGAGTGGTAGTCACAGACTAAGGAGCTCTGGTATACTACTGCACTATCCCACTACATCCAGGCTCCGGACGTCCCGCTCGTCACCCACAGTCAGAGCCAGTATCCCGCCCAGACACCTCCCTCCCCGCACCGAGGACACCCCCTCAATTCCCGCTCCACCTCTCACGAGAACACCCCGAAAGAGAGAGGGGCGTGACCCCAAAAAAACAACGGGGAGGGGCCTCGACCGATAGACGTTGACCCACGTGATTGAAGGCAGCCAATGGGAGCAGGCGCGGCTGGAGGTGAGGCGCTGCGGCAGCAGCCTGGGAAGAACTGAGGGTACTAGACGGAGCTGCCAGAGAAGAAGAGGAGGCGGGCGGGGGAGGGGTGACTGTCACCGAGAGCCGCCACCACCACCAGCCGCAGCCTCGCCAGGAGCGCCGCCATGCCGAATAAAAACAAGAAGGACAAAGTGAGTGTTCCGTATCCGGCCGCAGCGTGTGCGGAGTGGGCGGCGGCCCGGGGACGTGAGGGGAGGTGCGGCATCAGGGATTGAACTTTAGCGGGCGCTCCAGGGCCTAGCCCGCAGCCCGGGACTGGAGTGGCAGAAGTTGCAGGGAGGCGGCATCCCACACTGCAGGTCGCCGGTCATCCCCCGGCATGCAGGGGGAAACTTCCTACATGTACGCCCGGCTTCAGCTCCTGCCTGCAGCATAGGGGATGCGGAGCCCTGACAACGTCCCGAGCTGCGGGGCGTCAAAACTAGTGCAAACCGGACAGCCCACCTCAACCAATCAGGGCACTGCTTTCATTTTACACTGAGCCCCTGAGGAATGGGAGCTGCGATCTGATTGGTTGCTATGGAAAACTCTAACAGTTTGAATAATTATTTACCCCCTGAAGCTTCTGTAAGGAGGCGCTGACCTTTTCTACCAACACAGGCTGTCAGTGGAGCCACCGTGACAGTTACACTGACTCCTATAGGAAATTTCATCGTAATCCGCTCCGGTAACTGCTCCGTCCATGTGTCCCTGAAAGGAAATTTCTACTTCTCAATACAATATTATACTGTATACACATTACATATCCTCCAGAGCGGCACTCACTATTCTCCTGGTTGTCAATGAAATAATTCAGCAAACTTGCTGTTGGATATATACCTAACAACTGATATGTAATGTATGTACACAGTGACTGCACCAGCAGAATAGTGAGTGCAGCTCTGCAGTATAATACAGGATATAACTCAGGATCAGTACATGATAAGTAATGTATGTACACAGTGACTGCACCAGCGGAATAGAGAGTGCAGCTCTGGAGTATAATACAGGATATAATTCAGGATCAGTAGATGATAAGTAATGTATGTACACAGTGACTGTACCAGCGGAATAGTGAGTGCAGCTCTGGAGTATAATACAGGATGTAACTCAGGATCAGTACAGAATAAGTAAAGTATGTACGTAGTGACTCCACCAGCAGACCACACGGGCGCAGACCGCTTGAGGTACTGCGCCTGCGCGGGATTACAGCCATGACGGAGCTTCACTGCTTGAAGCAGTGAAGTGAATATTAATGAGGTGGGCGGTCCTGGGCTCCAACGGCGCTGGGCACATCCCCTCGGGCTCCTTAAGTAAGTAATTGGCAGTTGTTAAAAAAGGGTTTTTTAGCATCAAATCTTCATCTATGACCTCTAACAATAACGTTTTTGAAATCCTTATGATCAGCTGAATCCAGTAGTGTAAATAGCTTCATTATAATACAGGATATAACTCAGGATCAGTAATGTATGTACACAGTGACTGTACCAGCGGAATAGAGAGTGCAGCTCTGGAGTATAATACAGGATATAACTCAGGATCAGTACAGGATAAGTAATGTATGTACACAGTGACTGCACCAGCGGAATAGAGAGTGCAGCTCTGGAGTATAATACAGGATATAACTCAGGATCAGTACAGGATAAGTAAAGTATGTACGTAGTGACTCCACCAGCAGAATAGCGAGTGCAGCTCTGGAGTATAATACAGGACATAACTCAGGATCAGTACAGGATAAGTAATGTATGTACATAGTGACTGCACCAGCAGAATAGTGAGTGCAGCTCTGGAGTATAATACAGGCTGTAACTCAGGATCAGTACAGGATAAGAAATGTATGTACACAGTGAATGCACCAGCAGAATAGAGAGTGCAGCTCTGGAGTATAATACAGGGGGCTTCAAGGTCATTTAGGGTTCCCCACCACCTCAGTCTGTCCTTTATAAATGAAGGGGACCTAATGTCTATTCTGTCTAAGCGTGCTCTGCCAGTGTTTTGCGCCAATGTGCATGAGGCCTACACCTGAAATCTAGAGCCAAAGGGAGATTAAAGCTGAATTATGGAGCCAAATAGAACCAAACCAAAATCTTCCTTTGGCTCGGTCCCCCCCCCCCCCCCTCTCTGGCTCTAGATGGCACGCTCCGTCCCCCTCTCTGACTCTAGACGGCACGCTCGGTCCCCCCCCTGGCTTTAGATGGCACGCTCGGTCCCCCCCCTGGCTTTAGATGGCACGCTCGGTCCCCCCCCCCCCCTGGCTTTAGATGGCACGCTCGGTCCCCCCCCCGGCTTTAGATGGCACGCTCGGTCCCCCCCCTCTGGCTCTAGATGGCACGCTCGGTCCCCCTCTCTGACTCTAGATGGCACGCTCGGTCCCCCCTCTCTGACTCTAGATGGCACGCTCGGTCCCCCCTCTCTGACTCTAGATGGCACGCTCGGTCCCCCCTCTCTGACTCTAGATGGCATGCTCGGTCTTCAGATTTTAGTTTTATTCTTCATTTGGCTCCAGATTCGAGGTTTAGCTCTGTTAGGCCTGCCTACCTTGTTTTTTGCTTGCAGGAGAACTGGGGTCTAATTTTTATACTAATTTTTCTTTTGCATTGTATTCTAGGAACCTCCAAAAACTGGAAAAAGTGGCAAAAGTGGAAAAGAAGGACAAGATAACCCTGAACATGAAGTGAGTGCTAACAACGCAGAGGGATTTTCTATGGTAAAGCAGGAGAGCTGGGACTGTGGACGGAGCTTAGATCAGCACAGGAAATAAGGAGCAGCCGGCATCAAAGGGAAACGTGCATCACCAGAAAGAGTAGATGCCCTGAGTGGGGTTAAAATTTGGTCTCTAAAAGCCAGTCTGGATGACAAAGGTTGGGGGGGGGGAGTGTATGGTTTGTGTGCATGTTTGTCTAGATTGCTGAAGTAGTCTGCTTTATATATAGACATCCACAATGTGCATGGAGCAGCCGCATATGGTCACCCAGCATCTGCCGTTGGTGGGGGTATGTTGGATTTTAACTCTCGTGATCCCAGATTCCACCCGCAGATGACCAGTGTCTGGTAGACGCTGTACCAGGTTTTTAGAGATTTTGTTTTACTACTTAAAAAAAAAAAAAAAAAAATCAAAAGCCTTTTTAAAATAAAAATTAGATTTATTTTTTTTTTTTTAAACTTAAAGGGGTTGTCTCATCGCAGACAATGGGGGTATATCACTAGGCTATGCCCCCATTGTGTTATAGGTGCGGGTCCCCCCGCCGCTTGGACCTGCACCTATATCCAGAATGGAGCCCCGTAAGTGAAGGAGGGCGCACTGCACATGCACAGCCACCCTCCATTCACTTCTATGAGGTGGTGGCTGAACCGGAGTCCTCCAGCCACCACCTTGTGGGGCGACGTTCTGAATATAGGTGCAGGTCCAAGCGGCGGGGCGACCCTCTCCTATAAGACAATGGGGGGCTTATCCAAGTGATATGCCCCCATTGTCCATCACGAGACGCCCCCTTAGGGGACTTGAACCTGTGTGCATTGTACAGCCTATGCTATTCACAGCAGTACTTCTGTATTGCCTTGCATAGTGATTCTAACAAACCCCCTGCCTCTGGGTATAATAGCAGCAGTTACCTGGCATGCCTTCTCAAGACCCCTGGCCTCCACCACAGCCGCTTGGCATGCCGCCGATTGTGTCGTTGTCCATGTTGATGGTTTGCTCTTCATCCCAATGCCACGTCTGGATACGATCTCAGCTGATTGCCGCAGTTTTTTTGCTGATCGCCCCACGATGCTGAGGGATGAGTTATCAGCTGGACGGACCTTTTCTATACCACAGGTTCTATAACCTAAACTCGGGGGTTCTCCTTATCTGATGAGGGGACCCCCCCTCGATGTCGGCTCCTTTAAAGTTTGTTTTTTTTTTTTATATCAAAAATATTCTAACCTTTTGGGTGTCTGCCCGATATAAGTGGGCGTTTTGGCAAGGTAGACCTACATTATGTTTTGCATGAGACGCTGGGTAAACAAGAGGTTATTCCAAACTTGGCAGCGTCCGCTGTTGATCTCTTGTAAGTAAATTTTCGGAGGGGCAGGATCCTGCAGGCACGTGCAGCATGTAATCTGGCACGGCTCTTGCCACTTGTGGCAGGGCAAGGCTGTTTTCACAGAGTTGTACTCCCGGATGACTTCCTCCCCTATACCTCTAGTATATGCCACTGTATAGATATACTGTACCTTGGCATATACGTCGGCAAGCTTCTTGACAGAGTCTCGCATCGCGTAGCTTGTAATATGCAGGCGACAGGGAGTTTTTCCCACATCCAATGACGTATGTGAAGATGACGCTGCCCAGGATGCAAATCACCGGCGCACGCAGTCACCGATCCGCTTAGAAAAAAAAAAGATTGCGTCAGGTTTTCCGCAGCGGAAGTCTCCGAGCAGTGCCGAAGGGGTCCGATTTCTCTACCGGGCCTGTCTTGTGTTTTCACTTAATAGGTTAAGATCTCGCCACCTTCTTGCATGCGTACCTGACTTCCTGTGTGCCTCGTATCGTAATGATCTCGCTTTTTTCTTCCCGCAGCACACACTCGCCTGTAATTACTTTCTTTGAAGTTCTGCTAAGATTGACTCTGAATGTAAATGACAAACTGGTGGCGAGAGACGAAGTCTAAGGCAGGAACATGAAACGATATAGAGCAGGGATGCTCAACCTGCAGCAAAACTACAACGCCCATCGTTCCCGGACAGCCTACAGCTATCAGCCTACAGAAGGGCATGGTGGGAGTTGTAGTTTTACAACAGCTGGAGGGACGTAGGTTGAGCATCCCTGATGTAGAGAGAAAGATCCCTTTAAGACAGCCGCCTCGCAATATGGATCATAAGAGACGGGGACATCATTTGGGAAGGTGGGGGGGGTGGATGTCTTCCTTTTGGGGCTTCTTCTGTGAACCAGAACTGCTGTATATGAGCTTCATCTGAATGGCTGCCATGTTCTTAGCAAAAATGCATGGCTGGTTGCAGCTTCCCCTGGTAATAGCAGCTGTTTGCCCCCTTTAAATCCCCAGCACCTTAGCGATCTGGTAGGTGCTGGAATATCAGACATTACCATCGAAAAGCATACCGATCTCATATCATAGCTTTGTACGCATTGAGCATTCGATGATCAGATGTCGGAATTATCAAGGAGTAGTCCCATCTTAGACATTGACATCAGCAGCATATGTCTGATCTATGCTGGTCCCACCTCTAGGACCTGCACCCTTCTCCAGCCCTGACACCCTTCCTGCACCCATCTTCAGACCTGACCCCCATTCCACCTGGTTAGGTGGCCACTGGCTAACACCTCCAGGGAGAGAATGAATAGAGAGGTGGCAAGCATGCCCAGCGATTCTAGAACTCCCATAGAGGTGAATGGAGGGAACGGCACACGGGGAACGCCAGGGGGGAGTCTACGGAAACAGTAACGCATACCTCCTACCTCTCCATTTGCTCTCTGCCTGCATTTGCTGGCCAGCAGCCACCTCACCGAGAGCTTTGTGGCCCCCCAGTTCCGGAGATAGGTGGAACCCGCATATGTCAGACACATATGGCTTTCTGTGGATATGTAAAATGGCAATACCCCTTTGAAGGGGCTTCCCTAAAAGAACATTTATCGCCTATCCCCGGGTTAGGTGAAAATTATCTGATCACTGGGGGTTCGATAGCCGAGGCCCCCACTGATCTTGAGAACCGCTCCATTAGATTCTATGGGACTGCCAAAGACAGTCCCGTAAATGGTGACTGGAGCAGGGGTCCCACATGCGCCCCTGCTGTTTTCATGCAGAGGACTGGGGGGGTGGGGGAGCAAACTGTTGGACACCCAGCGATCATACATTTATCATCTGTCCGGGGACCAACCTCCTAAAGTATCCTTCATTCCTCTTGTGTTCTGTGTCGGTGGCGCAGTGATATTTCCTCCATAATGACCTCCCCTTGCAGCAATGGCTGGTGACGTGGCAGTGATTGGATGCTGAAGAGACATCATTATGTATGGGGATTCATGAAAGTATTATGAACGTTATTTTGGGAGCGATGCCTGTTGTTGGAAAATCCCTTCCAGGTATAGACTGAATATTATGGACCGCAGATCATGGGAATAATGGTGGCAGCAGAAAAAGTTTGGTGGTGCAAGGAGGGGAGTACCGACAAGTTGGCTGTCTGAGACTGAATATTATAAAGGGTTCACTGTAGTCATATGCACAAAACTGCGGACAGACAGTAGCCTTCATCCAAAATTCTGGTTTGCCATTGTAAGAGATTTCAGGCTAAAGGCATTGTCTCGCTTCAGCAAATGGCATTTATCATGTAGAGAAAGTTAATACAAGGCACTGACTAATGTATTGTGATTGTCCATATTGCCTCCTTTGCTGTCTGGATTCATTATTCCATCACATTATACACGGCTCGTTTCTATGGTTATGACCACCCTGCAATCCATCAGTGGTGGTAATGCTTGCACATTAGAGGAAAAAGTGCCAGTCCGTCTGGCGGCCGGGACCATGAGAGTGGACGTGGGCTAGTGGTTTTTCCTAAAGTATGCAAGCATGACCACCACTGATGGTTTGCATGGTGGTCGTCACCATGGAAACAAGCCGTGTATAATGTGATGGAGAAAGGAACCCAGCCAGCAAAGGAAGCAATATGGAGAATCACAGTACATTAGTAAGTGTCTTGTATTAACCCTGTCTACATGATAAATGCCCTTTAAGGTACCCATACACCTAGGTAGCTGTCTTACCTGAGTCCTTCATTCATTTTTGGTTTGGCTGCGTTTCTAAGTGCTTGCATTGGGAGAGAGAAGAAAGTCGCTGGCAGGCACCTGTGGCATCGGGTTATCTCCCGGAAGAACTAAAGGATCAAGCTTTTTAAAGCACCCGACACCATTTGTTGTGAGAGAGTCAGGAGAGCCCCATCCACATTAGACTATCAGCAGGTTCGTCCGACAGTAGCCCAATGTGTATGGGAGCCTTTAGTCATGTAGCCTGCGGGTGGTCAGATATAATAGGTCTCTCTCCCCCCACATCTGCTATGGTGGAAAATGGTTGCCCTGCAGTTAGCACTGTGTGATACTCAGGTAAAATTGTATCTGTGACCAGATTTGTGTTTTGGTACATTTGTTTTATATATGTGTGTATATATATTTTTTTCTTTAGGTGTCCAACAAGAAGGCAAACAATGCCCCCCCACCAGCTCAGGTATCGAAAATCAAGGTACCCACCCCTCAAGCTGTTGTGAAGAAGGAAAAGCGGCAGAGCTCCTCAAGATTCAACGTGAGCAATAACCGCGAACTGCAGAAGCTGCCGGCTCTAAAAGGTGCGTTCACCCATTCATTGCTTATAGCTGGGCGTCACACATTTCCTTTCTTGCGCCGGTTGTCCTGAAAAACAAAGTAGTTATCATCTTCCTATGTTGGGTGATGGTAATCGTATTTACCGGTGTATAGCGACGACATTCATCACCCCACATTTCGGAGGACATACAGGCAAGACTCTGGATTTTTGTAATATCAGCAATTTGATATTATACAACTGCAAGCAGAATCCAGGCCTGATTGACTGCAGCAGCCTGTATTACGTCAGTGAGCTGCTGAGAGAAGCTGTCGTAATGCCTGCTGCTACATAGAGGCAGTCGCACTGAGTGGACCACATCTCATAAATGAGGCCAGGGCTTTGCTGGCGTTGCCTGCAGGGCAGCGATAGAAGGGATAACTTTGTTCTCGCCTTGCAGAATGAGCTTTCTCACTTAATGGGCAATAGTCCAAGCAACAGAGGAGAAATCACTGTTAGAAATCAAGTCGGGAATAATCGGGAGTAAAACCTGTTTTTACTTTCACTTTCAGCCGCATTCACAGCATCCCGATTTCTATCAGTGATATCTCTCTCTGTCCTGAACATATTGCTGTCATTTTGGTATTGTCTGAAAGCCTGGAATGTCTGCTTTCAAACATCAGTTGCTTCTTACTAGCTGCTATCATTCAGGAGGTAGCAGCATCTAAAGCAGGCCTCCCTCCAGTTAGCTACTTATCTGCTGTACTCTTATAATCTCCCGCCATGCCGTATGCTTGTATTAACTTTCTGTACGTGATAAATGCTATCATGCGATAATGCTGAAGTGAGAGGACCCCTTTAACATTCAGTCTTGTCTTCTAAGGGCTCATGCACACGAATGTGTGCATTCAGTGCCCGTTGTGTGGACCGCAATTTGCGGTCTACAACACACGGGCACTAACAGTGGGGCCGCCGGATTTGGATTGCGGACCCCTTTCAAATGAATCGGCATCCGACAGTCCGCACCGCAAAAAAGTAGTGCATGCGCTACTTTTTTGGTTTGCAGAGGCACGACCAGAAACGCCACGGAAGCACACCGGTGGTGTTCCGATCCGTGCCTCCGCTCCGCATCTCCGTGATTGCAGACCCATTAAAGTGAATGTGTCCGCGATCTGTGATGTGGCCCGCAATACGGGCACGGGCCGGCACCAGTCGTGTACATGAGCACTAACACTGATTACTATGATGCACACTATGCTAAGCTGCTGCGTTGCATTCTGAGAGCTGCAGAGCTTTGTGTTTGTGAAGGCATCAGACTACTGTATGTCTGCAGTGCATTACGGCATGCTCTGAACAGACACTGAACCAGCAGGGGGCTCCAGAGCGAGATGCAAGGTCCTGCAGCCATCAGACCTGAATTGTAAGATGTGGGGCTCTGCATCAAAGCAAGACATGGAAAGCAAAGTGTTGTCTCGGGTTCAAATTTGATCAGGAGCAATATCTTGAATAATTTGGTATATTCTCAGCGTTCTTGCGGTTCTTTCATTGAAGTTCTCAAGTTTCCTTCCACTTTCCTTAAAGGGATATTCCAGTAAGGAGCGTTTATCTGTGGATTGGTGGTAAATGCTGGATCGGTAAGGGTATGGCTCCTGGGGTCCCCACCATCAGCAGACCCCCCCCGCTGCAGCTAGGAGGAGTTTGAAAGGACATGCAAGCCCCCTGCCGCACCATTCAAAGTCTATGGCCTGAACCCCTTTGGCACTGCTCAGAGATTTCCTTCACCCTGAGTCCCTCGCACAATGCGGCTTGAATGAAATGAAGGAATTCCTGAAGGTGTTAAGAGTTTATTGAGTAAAACCAAAGAGCGGCTGCAGCTTCACCTCGCGTTCCTGGGACCGATGCTAGTATTTCTCACTCGGCTTGGGAGTTAATTTGACAATCTGCCAAACTAAGTTCCTCCCCCCCCCTTTCATTTTGTTAAAAGTTTTGTCCTAGGCAGCAAAGCCTATTAAATTCACCTTGTCTGTTCTTTTGTTGGCATATTTAAGCCCAGCCCGTGTGGCATGGTCACGTCCTGCAATAAATTCTTGCAGCGCGGCTTTAATTACCGGAGAGGAGCGTCATCCTGATGGGTTTCCTCATGCACAGGATCTCCATAAGCCTTGTCCGGGTCTAGCTGTGACCAGGTATCGGAACCATCACCTGTACAGAAGGCTTCAGTGCTGCAAATGGGTCATTAAAGGGATTCTGTCACCAGGATTTGGCCTATTAAGGTAATCCCACTATTGGATTCTGCTCATTGTGGTGATTTCAAAAACGTTATTATTATTGTTCCTAGGGATGGATTTAAAACGTATTTTATATTATGCAAATGACTTACATAAGGAGCCCAAGGGGATGTGCCCAGCGCCGTTGGAGCCCAGGACCGCCCACCTCATTATTATTCACTTCACTGCTTCCAGCAGACTCGCTCCGTCACCTTCGTAGTCCCGCGCAGGCGCAGTACCTAAAGTGATGTGCGGTCTCCTGGCATCGGCCTCAGCGAAGTTACTGCGCATGCGCCGGCTCTCTGCGCACTTCGCTCGACCCGGAAAGGAAGAGCGGAGTGGCGGGAGAGTTACCAGAGCCGGCGCATGCGCAGTAACTTCGCTGAGGCCGATGCCAGGAGACCACACGGGCAGACCGCTTTAGGGCCTGCGCCTGCGCGGGATTACGAAGGTGACGGAGCGAGTCTGCTGGAAGCAGTGAAGTGAATAATAATGAGGTGGGCGGTCCTGGGCTCCAACTGTAGCGGCGTGGCCGGGCTCCAACAGCGCTGGGCACATCCCCTTGGGCTCCTTATGTAAGTCATTTGCATAATATAAAATACGTTTTTTTTACCATCAAATCCATCCCTAGGAACAATAATAATAACGTTTTTGAAATCACCACACTGAGCAGAATCCAATAGTGGGATTACCTTAAGAGGCCAAAACCTGGTGACAGAATCCCTTTAAAGAGGTTGTCCCGTCCCGCAGTTTTCACGGCAAGATGGAACTTAGTGCTTACGGAGACTTTCCGTAAGTCCCATTGCAGGGAATGAGAGCTACATAAAGAGCGTAGCAGTACATGTTCCTATTTGCGTAGTTCCCATACATTGAAATGGGAGCTATGGAAACACCGGCCCGCTCAGCAGTTTCCGGAAGCCCAGCTACCTGAGGTTGGCGCTTATTCCCACCTTGCCATAGAAACGGCCCGATGGGGCAACCCCTTTAACCCTCTTGTTGGAAACTTTACCAATGCGGGGGTTAACAAGCCATTCACAGCGCCGACACCTGAAGGAAATCATACAGTCTTTAAAGGGTTTCTGTCACCAGATATGTCGCTATTAAACAGGCTGACATTGCACATGTGCCAGCGTCACCTGATATTAACTGTGATATTTATTTCTAAATTAGTGGCCCCGTTTTTCTAAAATTATGTCTTTTATTTTATGCTAATTAGCCTCTAGGAGCAGGGGGAGCATTACCCCTGCTCCTAGAGGCTCAGGTGCCCACCTTTAGTATAGGCTCAGTTGCCCACTTTGTCTGGAGTGACAGGGCCAGACAGCATTAGTCTCCTCCTGCCGGCCCTGTCCTCCGTGTAGATCGCGTGCCCGCTCCGTCCTCTTCAGCACTCTGCGCAGTGAGTGAAGGGAGCTCGCTGGCTCCCTCACTGCGCCTGCGCTGCGTTTGACTGTGACTTATTCGCCGCAGTCGCAGTGAGGAAGCCGGAGCCGGCGAACTCACTTCACTCACTGCACCTGTGCAGAGTGCTGTAGAGGACGGAGCGGGCACGCGATCTACACAGAGGACAGGGCCGGCAGGAGGAGACCAATGCTGCCTGGCCCTGTCACTCCAGACAAAGTGGGCGTTACTAAACGTGGGCAACTGAGCCTGTAGGAGCAGGGGTAACGCCCCCCCCCCCCCCCGCTCCTAGAGGGTAATTAGCATAAAATAAGAGTCATAATTGTAGAAAAACGGGGCCACTAATTTAGAAATAAATCTCACTGTTAAATCAGGTGACATTGGCACATGTGACAGAGTTTTCCGTCAGGGGTATCCATTTGAACACCTGAAAACTGTACTGGAACATATATCCCCACAGAAGGACTAAATTGCGTTTAGTTTAGTTTGGGCGCAGCCTTAAATAAGTTTTCTAAAAAGTTCTGCAACTTTCTTCTAAAAAGTTGTGTCGGCTTTGTTTCTGTTCCTCCCCATTTGAGATCTCCACTTGCTGTCAGTGAATAGAAACCCTTCCGTTGACTTCCAGACTGACACAATTGCCTGGCTCACTGCAGTGTATTTCAGCTTTGGATCTGGCCATAGAGAACTGTGGAGTGGCACCATCTAAGCTCATGTTCACTAAAATGGAGGCAAACGACCGGATCACCTCTACTCTGTCGGTGGAGTCATCATGGCTACATGTTAAAAACCAGATGGATTGAGATAATGTGCGTTCTGCCATTGGACGTGCTGCAGTCGTCGTCCCTGGCACCTGATTAGTAATAACAGCGCCAAATCGCACGTGACTCTGGCATCTGCTTTGCTTCACAAACCCGCACACTGGTGACCTTTGTGTGTTCCCGGGAAGAGATTCATTATTTAAGGCTCTATTGTTTGTGCCGTGTAATTGACAGCGAGACCCATGTCCTGCGGGCTACCTCTCTGCGGCTGGAGGGCACTGCCAGGTTCTCCAGTCCCGTGTTATACAGGTCCCCGCCGCAGCCAGGAAGCAGAATACACTGCTCCTATTGTCAGAATTAAGAGAGTCACCAGCGCCAAAATTATAATACTGCAAAAAAATGAAGCAAATCGTCTTACCGTATTGTGTATGCAGCTCCTGTGCAGACCTATGTGCTTCCATTTATACAGGTTACATAGCCTGACCCTGCGGTCATCCCTGCGGAGCTGTATACATCAGCCTGTAGATTGTTTTTGATCACGACCTTAATGCAAAGTTGCTTTTTGGTTGCAAAGTGAACATAATCAGTCAAGGGCTAGTCTTTGGATCTTAATGTTGAGGGACTATCCTCAGGGTAGATAATTTCGGACCCCCACCGACCAGGTGGTACGTTGTAGCTGCGATGCCTCTGTGCTTTTTAGGGCTCATGTACACTAACAAATAAATATATATATATAATTTTTTTTTTCCATTCCGTTTTTTTTTTGCAGGTCCGCAAAAAAAATAAACGTAAATAACTCTTCATGCGTTCCATATGTCCGCATGTCTGTTCTGCAAAAAGATACCTGTCATCTCCTATTCTTGTCCGTTTTGTGGACAAGGACAGGCATTGTTACAATGTATCCGCCAAAAAAATGGATGCAATACGGATGTTTTTTGGGTTTTTTTTGCGGACCGCTTCAATTGAATCTTCACTGTAGTTACCAGCGCCATCTGCTACACACCATGGACACAGCTGTGAAGTCCGAGCTACACCTAAACAGCTGATTGGCTGGGTATTAGACCTCGATCGATCAGATATTGATAGCCTCAGGATAGGCCGTCAGTATTAAAATCCTATAATCCTATAATACGCCTCAGCAAATGGCATTTATCATGTAGAGAAAGTTACTACAAGGCACTTACTAATGTATTGTGATTCTCCATATTGTTTCCTTTGCTGGCTGGATTCATTTTTCCATCACATACACGGCTTGTTTCCATGGCTACAATCACTCTACAATCCAGCAGCGGTGGCCGTGCTTGCACAATAGAGGAAAAAGAACCAGCCTCGCTGCAACCCTGCGGTCCCGTCCACCAGAGAGGTCGGCGTTTTTTTTTCCCTGTAGTGTGCAAGCACGACCACCGCTGATGGATTGCCGGGTGGTCATAACCATGGAAACAAGCAGTGCATAATGTGATGGAAAAATGAATCCAGCCAGCAAAGGAAGCAATATGGACAATCACAATACATTAGTAAGTGCCTTGCATTAACTTTCTCTACATGAGAGCGATTTACTGAAGTGAGAGGACCCCTTTAAGGCTCTGTTCAGATCTGTGACCTAAGCACATCTACAGGCTGCACCCAGCGAGTCCCTTTGACTTGCAGAGGGGTCCACCGGGGGGGGGTCTGTCGTGGATCACCGATCCTACTGGATTTGTGGTAGTATGTACTAACTGACAGCAAGCAGAGATCTTGTAAACTGTGAGTAAAATAAATAAATAAAAACGTAATGCTACGTTCAGATTGCACACTAGGTTGCAGCATACTCAGTAACCGGAGGGGATTTTTATATGGAAAATGTTTTATGGGAGAATAAGCCCCGTGTGACTTGTCAGTCAGGGACACATTTCTCACCTTCGCAGCCTGTGGGGCGTCGGCCACACGTGGTCACACTGCTCATGATAAGATGTGCCCCTTATAAGAGGACGCAATGAATCTTTTAGAGACTTGGTGATCATATAGTTGGCCTCTCCCCAGTTTAAAATGTCTAGGGCAGCACCGGTTGCATTCTTCAGGTTCCAGGTCCTTTCAAGGCATATAGAGACCTTAGACTAGAGGGAGGGCGTTCCACTGCTCGGACCACCACTACCCCATCTATTAGCCATGGCAATGAGCTGCTCCGTCCATGGAGTACTCCGCCTTACTCTCTGTGATCACTCATTCATTCCAATGCTGTGTTTGTTCTGTGACCGCACGTAGCGCCCCCCTCTGCTGCCAGACCAGATCAGCAGGGCCTCCTATTGAGCAGTGCTTCTCATGAGGGGCGTGTCCTCACCTCCCAATTAAACAGAGGCCGCTACTTCTCTGTGTATCTCTCTGCATGTGACGGAATTAATACTGCCAAAGGCACCATGGCACCGTACCTGCATGCTGCCTGTGCTAAGAGCCCATGAGGACCCTAGTTACTCACAGGCAATGCTACTTGGCTGCAAGTAATCGGCTTTCACCCCTTTGTGGGGGGCGTGGCTCTGGATGCAGTGAGCAGAGATTTAGAGGAAATGTCGGGGGCGTCCAGAAATGTGGACATGTCCTAGGTACATTGATAGGGACGTGGGTGAGAGAAGGTCTACCCATCTCCCATGTTGTGTGGACAGGATGTAACTCAGGATCAGTACAGGATAAGTAATGTATGTACACAGTGACTGCACCAGCAGAATAGTGAGTGCAGCTCTGGAGTATAATACAGGATGTAACTCAGGATCAGTACAGGATAAGTAATGTATGTACACAGTGACTGCACCAGCAGAATAGTGAGTGCAGCTCTGGAGTATAATACAGGATGTAACTCAGGATCAATACAGGATAAGTAATGTATGTACACAGTGACTGCACCAGCAGAATAGTGAGTGCAGCTCTGGAGTATAATACAGGATGTAACTCAGGATCAGTACAGGATAAGTAATGTAAGTACACAGTGACTGCACCAGCAGAATAGTGAGTGCAGCTCTGGAGTATAATACAGGATGTAACTCAGGATCAGTACAGGATAAGTAATGTATGTACACAGTGACTGCACCAGCAGAATAGTGAGTGCAGCTCTGGAGTATAATACAGGATGTAACTCAGGATCAATACAGGATAAGTAATGTATGTACACAGTGACTGCACCAGCAGAATAGTGAGTGCAGCTCTGGAGTATAATACAGGATGTAACTCAGGATCAGTACAGGATAAGTAATGTAAGTACACAGTGACTGCACCAGCAGAATAGTGAGTGCAGCTCTGGAGTATAATACAGGATGTAACTCAGGATCAGTACAGAATAAGTAATGTATGTACACAGTGACTGCACCAGCAGAATAGTGAGTGCAGCTCTGGAGTATAATACAGGATGTAACTCAGGATCAGTACAGGGTAAGTAATGTATGTACACAGTGACTGCACCAGCAGAATAGTGAGTGCAGCTCTGGAGTATAATACAGGATGTAACTCAGGATCAGTACAGGATAAGTAATGTATGTACACAGTGACTGCACCAGCAGAATAGTGAGTACAGCTCTGGAGTATAATACAGGATGTAACTCAGGATCAGTACAGAATAAGTAATGTATGTACACAGTGACTGCACCAGCAGAATAGTGAGTGCAGCTCTGGAGTATAATACAGGATGTAACTCAGGATCAGTACAGGAGAAGTAATGTATGTACACAGTGACTGCACCAGCAGAATAGTGAGTGCAGCTCTGGAGTATAATACAGGATAAGTAATGTATGTACACAGTATTTGGTATTAATGTACAGTGCAGAGAGAACAGTTTTGCATCTTGTAGGGAGAATATCTGTACAACATGGAAGGATAGCCGTATACCTAGCAAACCAGATGGCGGATTTGTTCATCGGTGACACGGGGTGGACTTCTACCGGTCTCCGAGTCTCTCTAGTTTCAGGTTCTCTTTCTGTATCTGACATGGACGCCTCGGTGATGATTTTCATGTAATTTGCCTTCAGGTAATGATGATCAGCATGGCGGGGTCTGCAGTTGACATATAGGCTGCAGTCATCCCCGGGCCCCTCTCTTCCTCCGTGCTGCACCCCCGCAGGGCCGCACAGTCGGGAAGCTTCTAATTGAAAGCCGGCGCCCTCCTATTTTACCCTAATTGTTATAAATATTTAGCATCCATTTCTTAGTAATGATTTCATGGGATGTCAGTCTGTGTGTTCTGAAGCCGTTTTCCTCAACCTCCTCATAAGCATACACTCACGGCTGAGCATGCATGTGTATTTCAGCTGGAAGAAGTGGACAAGCAGCTTCTTATTCTCTTCCATCTTTTCCCCAGTCCCACGGAGGTCCGATTGTCCCTATAACGTTTTACTAACCTGAACGCTGCGGTTTCATACATGACCTGCGTCGGCCATTGCAGCCTGACAAGCGAGTAGGACTGGCAGGCGGCACAGGAAGTACTACAACTGCCATCCTCTGCAGTTGTATTTCCGGTATTTTCCTTTATCTGTGAGCATGTTTAGTCCTACTTGTAAAGATTTTTTCGGCTTAACGGTGGGCTAGGTTAGCCGTGTGTGACCGCCGGGACCCCCCCCCCCCCCCCCAAATCACCAGAACAAAGGGGAGGACCCTTAATTCAGTGTTAAGAAATCTACAAATAATCCAAATGGCAGACAACCGATGAGATGAAATATTCATCTGCCGATCGAGCCACTTTCCTTTCCTCATGATCGGTGGAGTTGTGGATAAATTTCTGTAATTGTGTATTTATGGAAAATTGTGGTGGGAATGTTTTTGGTGGGTGTTCACATGAATGACGTGAAGTGTAGCGGAGCTGTCACCCTCTCCTGACGTCAGTTTTAGTACTACTTGCATTCCCCATGTACTAACGATTCTGGAGCATCTATTCCTATGGCGCTGTCCCATTTCTGTATTATTCCTACTAGAAGTTTAAAAATAAATTGCCAGCAGACTGCAATAAAGATACTGCTGGGTGTTACCAGTAGTGTTAGTGTTTGACTTTGTCCAATCAGTGCTGCTGGTGTCGGACTGTAGGGACACGCCCCCAACTGGTAACACCCATCTGTATCTTTACTCTAAGCTGCTAGCAGAAATAACAAAGAAATGTCACATCATAGAGTCATAAGAATAGATGCTCCAGAATTGTTATTCCATGGGGAATGGATGTAGTTACTACAACAGACATGTCAGGAGAGGGGACAGGTCCTCTTTAATCTGTGTATAGGCAGCTAGCACAGTGCCTGGTTTAATATCTTCATGCATTCCCCATGTAATAACAATTCTGGAGCATCTATTCTTATGTCTGTATGTTGTACCATTCCTGTATTAGTCCTACTAGAAGTTATGAATGAATTGCTAGCAGTCTGCAGTAAGGGTACAGAGGGAAGGTAACCAGTTGGGGGGGGGTGTACTTGCACAGTCTGACTCTATCCAATCAGTGCTGCCATTTTCAGACTGTGCAGGGACACACCCCCCACCACCCCTCTGTACCCTTACTGCAGACTGCTAGTAATTAATTCATAACTTCTAGCAGGAATAATAGAGGAATGGTACAACATAGAGACATAAGAATAGATGCTCCAGAATTACATGGGGAATGCATGAAGCTATTAAAACAGACCTGTCAGGAGAGGGGAGAGGTCCTCTTTAAGGTCCCATGCACACAACTGTATTTTCGGTCCGCATCTGACCCCACATTTTTTTGCGGATCATATGCGGACCTATTCATTTCGATGAGGCTGCAAAAGATGTGGACCGCTGTCCACTTCGCTGGCCCGCAAAAAATATAGAACATGTCCTATTCTTGTCCACTTGTGGACGAGGATCGGACATTTCTACGGAGGTAAAAAATAAAAATTACGGTATGCACACAGCCAGGATCCACGGTTTGTGGGCCGCAAAACTCGTACGGTCATATGCATGGGGCCTAAGTAGCAGATTTATCCAAAAATATCTCCTGGCCGCTGGACGCCTCTCTACCTCATGAGACGCAGGTGCAGAGCAGTTCACTCCCCTAGATAACCCTGCTAGTCAATTGAAGGAAGTGGACGCAGCGAGGGAGGAAACGCGGCGTGCATGATTTCCATTGTCCTATGGAGAGGGGACATAGAGGATGCAGCCGTGAAAGCGGCGCACAGGCAGCATCCCGAATCTAAGACGGACCCTGAATTATCCTCCAGAAATAGCCGTATCCCCACGTCACCTGAGCTCCTCACACAGTGGGTTCTGTACAGTAAATAGTGGAGCACATACTGCAGGTTTACGTCACTCTATGACGGGTTTATTTTAGGTTCTGTCTGTGTGTTTTATATCAGCGTAAGTGACAATCCCATAGCAATGACCTGTGGAGAGTTATAGACGTGCTTCAGTGCCGTACTGCTGCCTTCTCTGGAGCTGCACTGACCGCTTCCTGTTTGCTACAGGCCCCCATAAACTGCGCCTGTGTTCTGCAAGTCCCCATTACTCTGCATGAAGGGGTTGTCCACCTAAATGATTTTTTTTTATTTATTTATTTATTTTTTAACATTGATCTTACAATGCTAGAATGTAACGTAGTTTATAAGGCGGAAAAAAGCCCTCCGTCTGTCCAGTTCTCCCTGATTTCCTGCAAGTTGATCCAGAGGAAGGCAAAAAAACCCTGTGAGGTAGAAGCCAATTTTCCTCACTTTAGGGGAAAAAATTCCTTCCTGACTCCAATCAGAATAACTCCCTGGATCAACGACCCCTCTCTAGTAACTATAACCTGTAATATTATTACCTCCAGAAATACATCCAGGCCCCTCCTGATCTCTTATAGTGAACGTACCATCACCACCTCCTCAGGCAGAGAGTTCCATAGTCTCACTGCTCTTACCGTAAAGAGTTCCATAGTCTCACTGCTCTTACCGTAAATAATCCTCTTCTATGTTTGTGTACAAACCTTTCCTCCAGACGCAGAGGATGTCCCCTCGTCACAGTCACAGTCCTGGGGATAAATAGATGATGGGAGAGATCTCTGTACTGACCTCTGATATATTTATACATAGTTATTACATCTCCCCTCAGTCGTCCCTAATTTTGATAATCTTTCTGGGTCCTGTAGTCCACCCATTCCAGTTATGACTTTAGTTGCCCTCCTCTGAACCCTCTCCAGCTCTGCTATGTCTGCCTTGTTCACAGGAATAAAGTAGTAAAAAAAATAATAATAATAAAAGTGAGTAGTACCTCACCATTCCCCTGCTGCTCCCATACTCCTCACCCAGGTCTAGAAATTTGTGGACACCTTTAGGGTCACTGATGAGGGCAGTAATTGGCTGCAGCGGTCACATGTCATGTCACTGCTGGAATTGGATCATCAGAGACTGTCGGGGGCCCCAAGAAATAGAAGCGGCTGGTGATCGGTAAGGGGTGTTACTCATGGTTTTATTTTCTAGGATTGTAAGCTTTGCACGCAATAAAAAAAAATTCTCTGACCGTAAACTGCTCCATTCATCTGAATGGGATTGTTTTAGCGACAAACTTGCGGATTTCTGCAGGAAGATACGCAGCATACCAGGCCGAAATACACAACTGCAAAATCCGCTCCAAATACTGCCGTTTTTGCTGTAGATTTCAAGGTGTAAAAATGCTGGGGTTTCGCTGCAGACTTCACCCTTGGCGTCGCAAATGGTGAAATCCAAGACAGATATCTTCAACATAAATTGGCACGCTGCCGACTTGAAATCCGCGCCGCATTTAGGGTTACGGGCAGATTTCACCCTGAACAATAAAGGGAAAAAAAAAAACAGGAAAAACGTTGCTGTTACTGTATTATGCTGCAGATTTTCCACACGAAAATCCGCGCCAAAAAAACGTCCATTATGCACATTGTGTGTCTATAACCTAAGGGTTTATTCTAACATTTCGAGAGTGTGTGACAACAGCATTAAAAAACACATTTGAGTTTTCGTTTTTTGGTGACATTTTTTGCCATGTATTGTTTATTTTTATTTTATTTTTTTAAATAATATAGCTAAAACACATTCATTTGACATGTTTTTAACCTGTAATACCTGTGACTGATTATCAGGGGGGCCTACAAGTCGGTTCTTCCCCTCCGGTCGAAGGGCCCGTTCCCCTCCGGTCGAAGGGCCCGTTCCCCTCCGGTCGAAGGGCCCGTTCCCCTCCGGTCGAAGGGCCCGTTCCCCTCCGGTCGAAGGGCCCGTTCCCCTCCGGTCGAAGGGCCCGTTCCCCTCCGGTCGAAGGGCCCGTTCCCCTCCGGTCGAAGGGCCCGTTCCCCTCCGGTCGAAGGGCCCGTTCCCCTCCGGTCGAAGGGCCCGTTCCCCTCCGGTCGAAGGGCCCGTTCCCCTCCCGTCGAAGGGCCCGTTCCCCTCCCGTCGAAGGGCCCGTTCCCCTCCCGTCGAAGGGCCCGTTCCCCTCCCGTCGAAGGGCCCGTTCCCCTCCCGTCGAAGGGCCCGTTCCCCTCCCGTCGAAGGGCCCGTTCCCCTCCCGTCGAAGGGCCCGTTCCCCTCCCGTCGAAGGGCCCGTTCCCCTCCCGTCGAAGGGCCCGTTCCCCTCCGTCGAAGGGCCCGTTCCCCTCCCGTCGAAGGGCCCGTTCCCCTCCCGTCGAAGGGCCCGTTCCCCTCCCGTCGAAGGGCCCGTTCCCCTCCCGTCGAAGGGCCCGTTCCCCTCCCGTCGAAGGGCCCGTTCCCCTCCCGTCGAAGGGCCCGTTCCCCTCCCGTCGAAGGGCCCGTTCCCCTCCCGTCGAAGGGCCCGTTCCCCTCCCGTCGAAGGGCCCGTTCCCCTCCCGTCGCTTCCACAGTAAGGAGAACGTGATCGCTCCCGTCAGCCATAGTACTTCATATCCATGACGTATTGGGTGCCAGTAAATGTTTCCACCCTAGTGACTCCCTGCAGCCCTCAGGGAGCTGCGCAGCGTTACTTGGGCCTTGGCTTTCCCGGTCCTGTGGGGATTTGAATCATTTTACTCACTGCGGTGATGTCAGCCGCTGGGCTGGGGATCTGCACTGACAGAGTTGTGAAATTATGATGCACGGCGATAATGTCTCATTATAAAATGAAGCGGCTTCAGTCGTCTGCGTTCTCCTCATGTTCCAATGAAGAGTCATCGCTTAGTCAGGTGTCGTGCGGTCAGAGGCTCATGTGAGTGTAAGGTGAGGCCTCCAGGGCGGTCCTGCCGGTGGATGTCTAGCACATGGAGACTCCTGTTGTGTTTTTTTTTTTTTTTTTTTTTTTTTTTTTTATCAGCCAATAATGAAAAATTCAGCAACTTTCTAATATGCTTTGTTTTAATTCATCTTTTTAACAATTGATGCTTGCTGTCATTGAATGGAACCCTCATTTACATTGGCATGGCTAAAGCAGGTCTCCCTTAAATAAATCCAGGGAGAATACACTGGTGTATGACAACCCCAGACAGCAGCACTTCAGTTATCTGCGTGCCGGTAACGTGGAGCTTTGGGTTCTGCACAGGGCCCGGACAGGTAGATTCCGCCTGGACATCAGGGCTCTATGGCCACTATCATTGATATGCTATGTGAATTCATGTGAGATTGCATTGTAAACTGCAGATTTGTCCCTATGCTCCCGGCTGACCTGTTACATGTGCACCTGGCATCTGAAGACATCTGTGTTGGTCCCATGTTCATATTTGTCCGCATTGCTAAGATATATGATGTTTTATTATATGCAAATGAGTCTCTAGGAGCAACGGGGGCGTTACCATTACACCTAGAGGCTCTGCTCTCTCTGCACTTTGACAGGGACAGGCAGTGTAAACGTCATCACACCCGGTCCTGTCAATCAAAGTGCAGAGGGCGCGGCAGCTGCAGAGAGAGCAGAGCCTCTAGGTGTAATGGTAACGCCCCCGTTGCTCCTAAAGGCTCATTTGCATATATTAAAACATAAATATTCTCAGCAATGCGGGCACGTTGGTCGGCCTACTTTTCGGACAGATTTTTACACCAGAACTGGGGCACAATGTTGGTGAAAAAAGTGCATCTTAGGCTCCACCCACTTAAAAAAGTTTAGAAACCCTAGATCAGTGGTGGCGAACCTATGGCAGGGGTGCCAGTGGTGGCAATCAGAGCCCTCTGTGTGGGCACTTGCACCCTGTAAATAGTCTACGGTGTACCGATATACCTTAGGATTTCCTACCTCATCAGCGCAGGGCGCACTATGTACGGCATAGGCAGCGCACTGAATGTAGGCAGGATATTATTAGAGCTAAATCATAAAGTACATGGAAGATATAATAGACTGTAGTATTCAGGTTTATTAGCTGTATTGGCACTTTGTGATAAATAAGTGGGTTTTGGGTCGCAGTTCGGGCACTCTGTCTGTAAACGGTTCGCCATCACTGCCCTCGATGCACCAAATAGCTCCAATTTGCACCACTTTTTACAATTTTTTTTTTTTTTTTTGGGTGCAGTGACATTAGTAAACCTGAGTCACTGTGCCAATAAAATGGTGCGGGTAATGCCAATAAACGGGCACAACAACCTTGGTAAATGTGATCCCCTGGGTCGTCCTCGTCCGTCAAGTTCCCAGCTTATTTTTTCCTTTATTTCTCCGTTGTCTGTCCTACCGTAAAAAAAAGTCGTCACCCAGCTCTCCCAAAGCACTGAATGACGGTAATACTAGTTACATTGGGACGGACCTTCAATCCCTGTATTAACCCAGTTGTGGCTGCAGAACCCAGCTTTCCCAGAAACAAGATCTCTAAGAAACCCTTGACTATTGATCTGCAGCTTTTTGTATAGAGAGGGGTTGTTTTATTTATTTTGTGCTTGTTTTTCCTCAGAAGATACATTTTGATACATTGTAACACTACTGTGTGCACTGGATACATTGTTGCGCTGTACCACTCATACCTGGTTTCTGCTCCCTTCTTTGTGGGGCTCCCAGTCCTTATTGTGCAGTAAAAGTAAAACTCTTCTTCTAGCCTCTTTAACCCCTTCCTCACCCTCCCTCTTGTGTCCCTGCCCTGAGCATAGTTTGTTAAACAAAAGCTTTGGAAGGAGGGGGGGGGGCCTTATTTGTATGGTTTCCTCCCCTCTCGGGGTCTGTTTTTGTTCCTGCACCTCTGACCTCCCCTGCCCCAGTGTCACAGATTAAAAGGGAGGGGGGGGGAAGTTACACTTGAATGGAGGCAGAGCCTAACCCTGATCAGTCCCCGACATCCCGCCACGGCCAATCAGATCTCCCTTTCTATTTGTAGTTTTTAGTGTCATTTTCAGTTGCTAGGGCCGGCCAATCAGGCGCCTCCTGTTTGCTGACATCACCGGCTCCAGCCCCGTTCCCTCCAGCTGCAGACCTGCCTGCTTCCTTTCTCTCTCTCTCTCTCCTCTTCTTTTTTTTTTTTTTTTTTCTTTTTTTTTTCATAACTAAAATGGAGGCTGGATCCCTGCCTTAAGGAGTACGCTGCTTATTTCTTCGCACCCCCCTCCCCGGTGGGTTTTTCTTTTCATGCTGACATGTAACGAACCTGCAAGCAGGATGGTGGTAGACGCAGCGAATTCCAATGGCCCCTTCCAGCCAGCAGCCCTGCTCTACATCCGCGGTGAGTTGAGGTTTTATTTTTTTTTTTCCCCATTTCCACCCTCTCCTACAATAGTGAAGGCTTCATTAATACACGACCATTGTGAAGGCTGGGTAAGGAGAAGCAGGAAGTGCTCCGCAGCTTAACCCTTCAGCTCCCCGAACCCGGATTGCCTCGTCATTTAACCCTCTTAATCCCAGTGATCTGCAGCTTTTTTCTGCCTTTTTCTTCCCCTCCCCCTCCCCCTTTTTCCCTGAGCTCTGCTTATGTCAAAGGATGTGAAATCACTGTCCGAGGGACGGTGGCGGGGTAGGGACGGGGGGGCTTTCTTATCCATCCTGATTAGCCGTCCATGCCAGCCAGTGTCACATTCTGCCCGTCTCTCTCTCCCGCCTCATGTTATACCCCCCACCACCCATCTGTTGGATGTCGAAGCCTCGATCACATGAATAATACATAAATCATTTTGCTAGGACGCGACCATTTCAATGATCCCTGCTAGTTTCTATATTTGGACTCCTTATTCTCCAGCGCATGATGGGTGGGACATTTCGATCTATGATGCGCACCCCCAACCCCCCTTCCTTTTCTTTTTTGTGAATGCAATGCATTTTCTCAGCCGATATCTGGGCTTCAGAGTATTGAAATGTGCAGGCAAAACGGGGTTTGCAAAAGAAATCTGTCCTTTACAATTAAATATCTTTAGTAATATTAGATTTTTAATTATAAGCCTCGATCTGCCGCGGTCTATGGCGCCCGTTCACATTGGTTTATTTTTTTTTCAAAGTGAGTGGATCTTTCCTGTGGATCGCATAGCCGTGACATGTACCGTAGCAACCTACACCTCTAATATCTAATCTTACTGCATTGCTTTATTCTAGGACCAGGTTCTTTTTTTTTTTTTTTCCCATCAAGTGCAGGATGATGAGACTTGTAGTCCAGATTGACACATGTTGCTGTTTATGTATCAAACTTTTCCTGGTGTCCTGTGGACTCTTTTATTATATATTTTATATATTTTTTATATTATATTTTTATATAATTTTATATATTATATTTTTATAATATATATTATATATTTATAATATTCCATGATCAAATGAATGGATAGATTGGCAAATAATTTGCAGCTGGTGAGAGCCGTCATACTGGGGCTGGGATTTGGGATCGCTTTACCTTTCTCCATGTATTTCACATACTGATAAAATATAGATTCAACCAAATTTTATTTTTTTTTTTTTGTTACTCAGTTACTCAGTTACTTTTTTACCCTAGTTACTCAGACTTTATTGGCTGTAAACACAGTATGTCTGGGATCAATAATATACCATCTAGTTATGCGCCAGTTAGGTAATGCCGATTTGACCCCGCCCTTCTTCCCCAGAGGGGGCGGGGCATGACATAATACGGGCTGTATGCTGTCATGTGCTGTTTACACAGGCCCAATATTAGGCATAACGCAAAGCCAACGAATATGTACAACTATTTCAATTCCTCTACGTTTTCTAGATCTCTGCTTGCTGTCGGTGTAGGTCTGTACAGGTTTTCAGTCTTTGTGTGTCACTAGGACATGTCATAGTATTGATCCAGGGGGATGGGGGTCCAATTGTGGAGACCCCCACATAGGGCAGGGGTGCTCAGCTGAATTTTGTGCCCGATTTGGCTACAGTCTGAGGAGACTGAATTATCTGCATATGGACTCATAGTCTTTCCATGAACCTGGACATGAACCCCTCTGCTATCTGCGGAGAGCCACATCCGAAGGGGCAAGCCCTTCTGCCCCTTCTTTACAGTGATTGCTGGGGGGGGGTGTCTCAGACTCTGGACTCCCACCGATCAAAGCAAACTGACATGTGAGAAGCTTTCTGCAGCGTAGGTAGCCTTCAAAGCAGGGGTGCCCAACCTGCAGCCCCTCCAGCTGTTGCAAAACTACAACTCCCAGCATTCTCTGACAGCCTACAACAGGGCATGGTGGGAGTTGTAGTTTTACAACAGCTGGAGGGCCGCGGGTTGGGCATCCCTGCTTTAAAGTGAGCGTGCTCCAGTCGCGTCGTCTGTGAGCTGCGTATATCAGGGAGGAATTACCAGCGCAGGTGAAAATCAAGCAGCCTGGAGGCCTAAGGCTTCATGTACTGGAGTCCGCAAGCCACGAATCCACCAGATATGGACACTTGTGTGAAATGCGCATTTTTTCTGACCCCCATCACTAGATTATTCTGGTCTGCAACACGGACAAGAATCGGACATCCGTCCGTGTGCCGTCGTGGATGCGAAATATGGTGCATGACCCCTAAAGGGCTTTCCAAGTATTAAAGGGGTTCTTTCTGAAGATCTATCCTCTGGATAGGTGATTGGCGGGGGTGCGACACCCAGGACCCCCGCTGATCAGCGGTTTGAGAAGGCAGTGGTGCTCACAGTAGCTCTGCAGCCTTCTCGCTGCTTCCGCAGGCCAGTGACGTCACCGCTATGTCATGTGGCCTGGGCGCAGTTGCCTTCTCAAACTGCTGATCCAAAGGATAGGCTATCTGTAAGAAAAGGGTATAGAACCGCTTTAATGCAATTGCAGAAAACCGTCAGCTGTTTGATGTCTTGGGCCAGTTTTGGTTTTTGCAGCGAGCAGAGAACCTCATGAAACGTTCATTGCCCTTGTGCATTCATTATGCTTACTGCAGGTAAAGCCTCTGCCCTGACAGTTACCTGTAGGTGGATGGCATGCACCTGGTACAAAGTTTCAGATTTTTTGCTATATGGTGCAGGTTCTTCCATAATACATTGGATCGCCACATTTCCAAAATTTCTGCTTGCTAAGTGTATTAAAAAGCTGCAAAACTTTCCGTTATGCAATTATTCCATTGTGTGAAGCTACTGGCAAAAGTCATTTAAACTGGGGCTGGAGAAATCCCATGGGCTGAGTACCCAACCCTAGAAATCGACTCTGGGCGCCTATATACCTGTATATGCCTCTATAAATTCTACTTTATTAGACCTTGCTCGTGGGGTGGTCTGATTGGCTCCCAAAGCGCTGCTCCTCCATAATCCAGGTGTAACCTGGCTGAGAGATGGTCGGCCATGTCAACCGTTGTACGGAATTAAAGGGCATCTGTCAGCAGTTTTGTCCCTATGACACCGGCTGACCTGTTACATGTGCACTTGGCGGTTGAAGACATCTGTGTTGGTCCCATGTTCATATGTGCCTTCAGTGCTGAGAAAAATGATGTTTTAATATATGCAAATGAGCCTCTAGGAGCAACGGGGGCGTCACCATTACACCTAGAGGCTCTGCTCTCTCTGCAACTGCCGCACCCTCTGCACTTTGACAAGGCTAGGTGATGACGACGTATACATTGCCTGGTCCTGTCATAGTGCAGAGAGAGCAGAGCCTCCAAGTGTAATGGACACGCCCCCGTTGCTCCTAGAGGCTCATTTGCATATATTAAAACCTCGTTTTTCTCAGCAATGCGGGCACATATGAACATGGGACCAACACAGCTGTCAAGTGCACATGTAACGGGTCAGCCAGTGTCATAGGTACAAAACTGCTGACAGATGCCGTTTAATACTGGTCTTCCCGGGTGCAGAAAAGTGAGCTTTAAAGAGGTCTCCCCGTCTCATCCCATTGCTAGGATATGCCAGCACTTTAAGACCGCTGGAACTTCCCCACTGATCCTGAGAGGGTTGTGGCCCCCATCACTGGGGCCACTGTGTATGGGACAAGCCTTAAAGCGGATGCAGCGCAAAACCAGAGTTGCAGCCCCTTCTTTCTTTCATTCTTAGGAGGGTCCATCTTCCACCAGTGGCGGCTTATCACTTTCCGACACGAGAATAGATCACGTTGTCTAATTAATGCTCGGAGTTGACAGCAAACCTGTCCGGGGACGAGTTTGCTTTAAATAGGATTATATTTTCATGATGAGCGAAACGGGCGGATCCGCGACCATTCAGAAAGAGGCGTAGCTGTCGGGTAATGGCTAATAATAGTCATTCAGATAATTAACGGTTATCCTTAAAGCTATCGGTTCCGATCTACGAAACATTGTCTTATCATACAGAACGGAATCGCTGTGGGCATCGCGTGACGTGTTCATACTCCTCCCAGCCGCCCGCCATGGCAAAGACGTACAGGCGCTACCCCAATGATGCAGGGGTCCAGAGGCTGCGGTCTGACAACAAGATCCCTAAACAATCAGGGGGTGTCCCCTTTAAGTGGGCACCGTGCAGAACTGATTTCTCCAGCATCGCCCGTTACGAATGCTGGCCTGGCAGAGCGTTTCTAAACTGGCGCTCCGCTCTGGTCTGGTAGAGATCAACACGTCCCTTTATCTGTATCTGGAGATAGCCGGGCCGCAGAGTCATTACTCACAATGCACGCTCACCCTCGCAGCTTACTGTGCCCGGGCATTACCTCTTCATTATCAGCCGCCTGTGTTTATTCATGGCACCAGTAATCTGCCGTCTATCGGACACCCATGAAAAATGGTGCCACCCTGAAAGATAGCCGGATGCCTCCCCCGCCGCTGCTGAGCAATGACTTTCACACGGACGAAGGACTCGTGAAACACTTCGATGTGTGGAAAGATGTTACCCAGGGTCAATGTGCCGGGAGTGTTCAGGCATGACCACTGCGGTATATGCGCTATACAGGTTACTGTGGGGATAATACAATATACGGGTTCCTGTGGCGATAATACGTTATAGAGGTTCCTGTGGCGATAATACGTGATACGGGTTCCTGTGGCGATAATACGTTATGCGGGTTCCTGTGGCGATAATACGTTATGCGGGTTCCTGTGGCGATAATACGTTATGCGGGTTCCTGTGGCGATAATACGTTATGCGGGTTCCTGTGGCGATACCCTCTCTGCTCAGGATCATAGGGTGAAATAGGTTTTTTTTGCAACCTTTCCTCTATGCAGCGACATTGGTATAGTGCTAGAAATAAGGGGGTGCCAGGCTTATCTTCAAGTAAGAAGCACAGTGAAACCGAAAAAATTTCAAAGTATCCAGGGATAATGCAATTATTTTTGTAAAAATTAAAATTAAAATCGGACATCATATAGTACATGACAGCCAAAGCTAGAACCAGCCCTGTACCTCACATGGATCCAGAGATCTCCACATTCATTGCTCTGCTAGATTTATATCAAGCTGACAGCTCAAGGGGAGTGTCCTTTCTGCTGCAGCTCAGTGGGCGTGTCTCAGCTCTCCCTATCACAGCTCAGTGGGCGTGTCTCAGCTCTCCCTAGCACAGCTCAGTGGGCGTGTCTCAGCTCTCCCTATCACAGCTCAGTGGGCGTGTCTCAGCTCTCCCTATCACAGCTCAGTGGGCGTGTCTCAGCTCTCCCTATCACGGCTCAGTGGGCGTGTCTCAGCTCTCCCTATCACGGCTCAGTGGGCGTGTCTCAGCTCTCCCTATCACGGCTCAGTGGGCGTGTCTCAGCTCCCCCTCTCACGGCTCAGTGGGCGTGTCTCAGCTCTCCCTCTCACGGCTCAGTGGGCGTGTCTCAGCTCTCCCTCTCACGGCTCAGTGGGCGTGTCTCAGCTCTCCCTCTCACGGCTCAGTGGGCGTGTCTCAGCTCTCCCTCTCACGGCTCAGTGGGCGTGTCTCAGCTCTCCCTCTCACGGCTCAGTGGGCGTGTCTCAGCTCTCCCTATCACGGCTCAGTGGGCGTGTCTCAGCTCTCCCTATCACGGCTCAGTGGGCGTGTCTCAGCTCTCCCTATCACAGCTCAGTGGGCCGTGTCTCAGCTCTCCCTATCACAGCTCAGTGGGCCGTGTCTCAGCTCTCCCTATCACAGCTCAGGAGGCCGTGTCTCAGCTCTCCCTATCACAGCTCAGTGGGCGTGTCTCAGCTCTCCCTATCACAGCTCAGTGGGCGTGTCTCAGCTCTCCCTATCACAGCTCAGGAGGCCGTGTCTCAGCTCTCCCTATCACAGCTCAGGAGGCCGTGTCTCAGCTCTCCCTATCACAGCTCAGGAGGCCGTGTCTCAGCTCTCCCTATCACAGCTCAGGAGGCAGTTGAAGGATGAAACTGAGCATGTGCGGCCATCTAAGTGAGCAGGTCAAATAAATAAGGAAAAGAACAAACAGCAGGTGGCGCTATACAGATACATTTTATTGAATAACTCGGTGTCTATTCAAAATTTTTAATTACATGCAATTACAAAAGTATTCAGATCCAGGTGCTGGTTTGAAAACTGTAGAATATTTTTTGCGGGACAACCCCTTTAAGCTGACTGTTGTATAGATAGCACATCACCAGCTGTATGGAGATGCATTAAAGGGTTATTCTCATTTTAGACAATGGGGGTATATCGCTAGGATATGCCCCCATTGTCTTATAGGTGCGGGTCCCACCGCTGGGACCCGCACCTATATCGAGAACGGAGCCCCCGAAGTGAATGAGGGCGCACTGCGCATGCGCAGCCGCCCTCCATTCATTTCTATGGGGCCGCCGAAAATAGCCGAGCGCTGGCTCGGCTACTTCCGTCGGCTCCATAGAAATGAATGGGAGCGCACCGCGCATGCACGGCCCGGCTCCCATTCATTCCTATGAGCGGCGCGGGGAGCTGCGCCTGGTGGTGGCCGGACCCCTGGAAACCTGGGGTCCTCCAGGCGCAGCGCTCCCCGCTCCGTTCTGGCTATAGGTGCGGGTCCCAGCGGTGGGACCCGCACCTATAAGACAATGGGGGCATATCCTAGCGATATGCCCCCATTGTCTAAGATGAGAATACCCCTTTAATTCTCAGGGGGGTCATGGGAACCTCATGCACAGTCTGCTCTCCCTTCACTTTGGGAGCTCTATTCTGGAAATAGGAGTAGGTCCCAGAGGTGGGACCCGCACCTATCTGACATTGATGGCATTTCCTAAAATACCCCCTTGGACGAGTGGTCATATAACCAGGCCTTCTATAGCCCCAGTTCATAGTCTGCTATCTTACAATATACGGATAGTTTCGCCGTCCTTCCAATGAGGTTCGGATTGGGTGCCAGCTGCTGTTATTCCGTAGATGTGGACGGCGTTAGAGATGTATGGATATGCATTGCTCAGCTCCGTCTGATAATCCACAAGTGTCGCGCTGACCCCCCCCCCCCCCCCCTTTTATCTCTGAAATGCAGATATTTCACATTTTGCTTCCATGTTCAGGCTTGACTCAGAGCGAACCCTGCTGAAGCCTATGAAAGTGTGACTACATACCGAGCGCGCCTGATTGACGGCCGGCCGCCTCGCTCGCAGCATTCACTGTAGGGGCGGGCGGTTGCCGCTGTCATTTATTGCTGCAAGTAGGTTCTTGTTCCACTCAAACCAAATGCGGCCTGGACTCGCAGAGTTTTTTTTTTCTATACGTTTTCGCCAGCGGTAAAGCAAGAAATACGAGGAATGCATCCATTAAACCAGCAGGTTTCTATCTATCGACCACACAGGCTGTTGTCCCCCGTTATCAGCCATGGAAGCTGAGTGACGTCCCCTGTAGGGAGCTGTAATGGACGCCTTCATCTTTCTTTTTGGGAAAGTGCCACGATGACGTCCCAAGGACTTGTATTTTCTGATTTTTATTTATTTTTTTTTTTTCTTCTTTCGACCCTTTAAAGGGGCGTACCACCAAAAGACATTATTGTATATCTCCCACAAATGTCTGATCCATGTGGATCTCATGTTGTGGGAAATTGAGGTCTCCTGAGCTCCATTTTGCAGTAAGTTAGCCGAAGACCCCTGTTCACCCAGATATGCCTGAGGATCTTAAAGAGGACTCCTGACATGCCTGTTTTAATAGCGTCATGCATTCCCCATGTAATAACAAATCTGGAGCATCTATTCTTATGTCTCTATGTTGTGCCGTTCCTTTATTATTCCTGCTAGAAGTTATGAATGAATTGCTAGCAGTCACCACTGCACTCAAGTTTAAAAAAAAAAAAAAAAAAAAAAAAAAAAAAAGGGTTTTCCAAGACTCTTATGCTAATGACCTATCCTCAGGATAGGTCATCAGTATCTGATCGGTAGGAGTCTGACACCCAGGACCCTCACCGATCAGCTGTTTGAGAAAGCCTCAGCGCTCCTGTGATCACTGCGGCCTTCTCCGTGCTCACCCAGCACAGCGCCGTACATTGTATAGTGGCTGTGTTTGGTATTGCGCTCGGCCCCATTCACTTCTATGGGGCCACGTGACCGATGAATGTGACGTCACTGGCTTAGGGAATGCTGCGAGAAGACCATGGCGCTACTGCAAGTTAATAGGTGGAGGTCCTGGCAGTCGGACCCCCACTGATTAGTTGACCAGAGAATAGGTCATCAGATAAAAACCCACTTTTTAAGATCTATAATTAGTGGATTTTCTCCTGTTTCTTATGGCGTCTGTGGCCGGCTTGCTTCCAGTCGCAGTTACACACGGCAGATAAGTCTCGGACAAATCAATGGCAGATTGCTTCCTCGTCGCGGGGCAGAATGGCGACGTACGTAATCCCCCCTTTATGCAGATGAGATGCATCTCCCCATGTTCCCGTTTTAGTTCCTCCTGGCGGCTGCAGCCTGCCCGGTGGAGGCTTCCACGTCGCGCGCCCGCTCTCAGATTTCCAGTCCCGGGCAGCGGCTGTGCGTCGCCGTCATTTAGCACCTTCCCAGTTAGAGAGCTCTCAGCCATCAATGGTTTCCAGGCAACGATGACGAAGGCTGTAATTGAGTTTGACTGTGCATTGTGTGTTATTTACTGGGATGAACTCGGGTGGTTTTCCTGCCCCCACCTCCCATCTCCTGCTCGCTGCACTGGGCGAGGATGATGCATGGCATCAGGGCTCATTAGCAATCAGGAAAGGGCAGCAGAAGCTGCTGCCAGGCGAGGAATGCCAACAACTGTGCCCTTAACACAGCCGCCCTGCCCGTGTCCTCCGACGGAGCTGAATCTTCTCGGACATGCAGTTCTTCCCTTGAGTTGTTTATTAAGTGTCGTGTCCCCTTCTTTTTTTTTTTTTTTTGCCGCGTTTTCCGGTTTTAGGTTGACTTTTCATAAGAAATTCTGCAGCGCTTCCAGTAGACTTGCAGGGAACCAGTCGCCAGCGACCTCCCGATCAAACTGTTTGCATAGACACACAGCTGTGATTCATCCCATCAAAATGCTGTTTTTCTTTTGTTGATCCAAACCTCCGTTCCCGAGTTAGGGCTCGTGCACACGACCGTTGTTGTTTTGCGGTCTGCAAATTGCGCATCCACAAAACACGGATACCGGCCATGTGCATTCCGTATTTTGCGGAACGGAACAGCTGGCCCTTGATAGAACAGTCCTATCCTTGTCCGTAATGCTGACAATAATAGGACGTGTTCTACGGACATGGAATGCACACAGTCGTTTCCGGGTTTTTTTTTTGCGGCCCCATTGACGTGAATGCTTCCGCCTATAGGCCGCAAAAGAAACCGGAACAGACAAAAAAAAATACGTTTGTGTGCATGAGCCCTAATGATACTTTTTCTTAATGTGCAAATTAGGGCTTGGGTGCATTGAGGGTGTCACCATTGCTCTTATTGCACACAAGCTCCGCTCCATTCTGTGGCTGACTCCTCCCTCACGGATTAGCCACTGCTTGGCCCTGTCAATCAGATCAGTGGGGGAGGGGCTGGTCACGGAAAGGAGCGGAGCTTGTGTGCAGAAAGGGTGATGCCTAATTTGCGTATTAAGACAAAGTATCATCACTCAGGAACAAAGTCTCTGATCAACTAAAATAAAAACAGCGTTTTAATCAGGTGAACCACAGTGAGTGGTCAGGGAGGTCGCTTGTGACAGATTCCCTTCCAAGATCTCTGCTTGCTGTCAGTAAATGGGATTCTCTTGTTTACATTCAAGTGCTGAAAACCAGTCTGCACCTTGCACTTCTCACAGCTGAGGGTTTGCTACAGTTGGGTCCAGTCTAGACCGTCCTCTCTCCATAGAGAGCCTGGACTCCTGACTGTTATATAGTAACTATATGGTAAGACTGTATTCACACCAAGTCCAGAGTATAGACTGCTGAGAAGATGCTACACTCGCCCCGTACACATGCATGCTCAGCTCTGCTTCTCTCCCGTGGGAGCAAAGGATCAGGCACACTGAAATCCAGCATGCACGATCCATTTTTCAGCTGTCGGCAGGGGAGCGTCTGGACACCCCTGTACACATTAGATGGTCCGCCCATCCTGCTGCAGTCAGCGGCATCAGCCAATGCCTACATCTAATGTGTACGGCCACCATATGCCACTGCATAGCCATACGTCGCCATATACAACCCAGACAAAGTCGAAAGGGACCCTCTTTTGGCCTCCTGTCGGGTCGAGCGCCCGTTAATATGTTCAGGTTGAGCTTTTCCACTTCATACGCCGAATATGTTCAAATAACAGGATGTGAATGGAGCCTAGAGGATTGTTAAGATGAGATGCACTTGTAGCATACCCTCAGATGTGAGCAGGGGTGAACCATAGCCCTTCATCAGGCAGTGCGAGGCTTTGGCAGGACTACGTTTTGCATTGTGCATATTACACTATGGAAGACACGAGTCCGTGGCAGATACAGGACATTGCTGGACCCGAAAATAGTCGCCTCCATTTGAAGATCCTGCAGCGGACCCTCCCGGCTGCTGTTTGTCCAGGGTCTGCAGCCAGTTTGCTGAGCTCCACTTCCACACATACTTTCGTCAAGGCTTTGTATCCCGTAGCAGCCGCATAAATGACTCTCGCCTCCTGTTTGTTTGGCCACAGTGAGGGGAACCGTCTTTTCTTCACTTTTAGGGCTGTTTTAAGAATTCGGACTTTGAGGTTGGCCTGAGTTTGCATTATGCGTTATACACTAACCAGCATTGGCTTACGTGGGTAAACGCATTGCCCCAGCCTCCAGCGCCTTCCCTGAAATGAACTCGGGGACCAATTAGGATAAAGTGCATTAGAGACGTGAGCACATTCAGTACTCGGATAAACGAGCTTTATTTAATTGGAAAGTTTACCATCCCTTTAAGCCATTTCACCCCAGCAGCACAGAGGCTTCTCCTCATAACCGTATGATGATAGAAAGCCGAAAGTGTAGCCAGACAAGAAGACGTGCTGTTGAAAATTTTTGGTTACCCCCCCGAGATACCTTTTTGTTGTTGCCTCTGGAAAGGGGTACTGGAACATTTGATCCAGAACCAGCAGATTCAAGAACCAGATTTTTTTTGCACGCCTGCCTCCTGACCCGCCGCACGGCTGCCTCCTGACCCGCCGCACGGCTGCCTCCTGACCCGCCGCACGGCTGCCTCCTGACCCGCCGCACGCCTGCCTCCTGACCCGCCGCACGCCTGCCTCCTGACCCGCCGCACGCCTGCCTCCTGACCCGCCGCACGCCTGCCTCCTGACCCGCCGCACGCCTGCCTCCTGACCCGCCGCACGCCTGCCTCCTGACCCGCCGCACGCCTGCCTCCTGACCCGCCGCACGCCTGCCTCCTGACCCGCCGCACGCCTGCCTCCTGACCCGCCCCACGCCTGCCTCCTGACCCGCCCCACGCCTGCCTCCTGACCCGCCCCACGCCTGCCTCCTGACCCGCCCCACGCCTGCCTCCTGACCCGCCCCACGCCTGCCTCCTGACCCGCCCCACGCCTGCCTCCATATATCTACATGCAAATGAATAGGACCGTCGCCGAAATGTCTGCAATAAATCTCCAGTGTGTGAATATACTCTTATGGCAAATAGAAATCATTCCCTCATAGAGAGCTCAATATAGATGCAGTTGGTGCACGTTCAGATCTCTGCCATGGAAACCAGTGACGTGGTTATAACAGGGCCATGCAGGGAGGACATGGAGCGTGCCTGCCCATCATTCATCTGCATGCAGATCACTGATAACAGTGATATAATAGCCTCTAGTGACATTGTCTGACCTGTGTGTACAGAGGGCGTTCTAGTATTTTCACTGCAAGAAAATGAAAATAAGATAAAAAGGAGAGACCCCAATAAAACTGAACATTCTCCATCTGTTAGGACAAGGGTGGGTTAGGCTTCTTTCACACCAGCATTATTGCAGGATTCGGCAGGGTTCAGCAATAACGCTTCCGTTACTGATAATACAACCGACTGCATCCGTTCTGAACGAATCCAGTTGTGTTATCTTTAACATCACTGGGACGGACCCGTCATGAACTCCATTGAAAGTCACTGGAGGACATATCCGTTTACTATTGTGTCACACTGATCCGTTTTGGTGTTGATCTCCAGGACGGAGCGCAAATCGCAGCATGTTGCGGTTTGCTCTCCGGTCTAGAGACGCAAGTGAACTAAACGGAACACATTTTGGAGCATTGCGTTCAGTATTAAAGGGGTGGTCTCATCATGGACAATCCTAGCGATATGCCCCCATGTCTTATAGGTGCCGGTCCCACCGCTGGGACCTGCATCTATATTGAGAACGGAGCCTCGAAAGTGAAGGAGGGCGGACTGTGCATGCACAGGCTAGGCTATTTCCATCTGCCCCATAGAGATGAATGGGAACGGGGGCCGCGCATGCACAGTACGCAACCATTCACTTCTATGGGGAGCCAGCTTGGTGGTGGCCGGACTGGGGTCCTCCAGCCACCACCTTGAGGGGCTCCGTTCTCGATATAGGTTCAGGTCCCAGCGGTGGGACCGGCACCTATAAGACATGGGGGCATATCGCTAGGATTGTCCATGATGAGACCACCCCTTTAATACTGATGACCTATTTCCTGGATAGGTCATCGGTATCTGATTGGTAGGGTTCGATTCCCGGCACCTTCCTCGACAGCTGTTGGGAGGGGCGTGGCCTCTTCCTTGGCCTGTGATGTCACGTCTGTCGGTCACATGGCCAATGTTTTTTTTTGCAGCTAAGTCCCATTCAAGTGAATGGAATTGAGCTGCATTACTGAGCACATCCCCTATATGATGTGTGGTGCAGTGCTCGGTATAGGATGAAGAGGCAGCAGCGCCCGTCGGAACAGCTGATCAGTGTGGGTGCTGGGAGTCGGACCCTGATATTGATGACCTATCCTGGGCACTGGAAAAGGACTGGAGAGAGTAACCAGTGTGAAGTTCTCTGTCCCCCTGGGTGACTGTGATGAGATGACAGCAGGGGTTCTCCAGCTTTGGTGACATATCCAAAAACCGCATCATGCTAAACTATGAGTTGTCTGGTGTCGCAGTTCTGCTCCAATGAAGTGAAAGGGCCTGAGCTGCAATACCACACTCAGCCTGTGGACAGGTGGGGCAATGTTTTCTAGACCGAGTGACCTGAGAAGGAAGAGACTGTATGTGTATATGAGACGGAAGAGCCCGTGTGTGCATATTTAGTAGCAGAAGCATTCTCTTTCTGTTAAATATTCAACATGGAAATTTCGGGGAGTCTTAGCAGACAATGTGCTGATAAATCTTGAGTTGCGCTGCCCTGAAGGAACTTTCCGTAGGGAACTTACGTGTTGATTTCTCCCGTTTCAGATGTGCCCCCGGCCGAGCAGGAGAAGCTGTTTGTTCAGAAGCTGCGCCAGTGCTGCGTCCTCTTCGACTTTGTTTCGGACCCACTGAGTGACCTGAAATGGAAGGAAGTAAAGAGAGCGGCTCTGAGCGAGATGGTGGAGTATATAACCCACAATCGCAACGTCATCACGGAACCGATCTACCCTGAGGTCGTTCACATGGTGAGCACGTAGATTTCAACCTGAGCCTCAAAAACGCAGACGCACCTCGTCACGCTGTCTCGTCGGGGTATGGTGCAGGCCTATAAACCCTGTCACCTGTCTGACCCATGGTCTGTTAAACATGGCAGCTATTATGTACAATATATTCACAAGTATCCTCCTGTCTGATACTGTATTGAACATGTAGATGCACAGATGAGCGGCCGTACAAAATGTACGTATAAAACCGAATGCCTCTTGTAACACGGATTTCAACTGTGTCACTCGGATATAATCAGGGCTGGTTGTCAATGGTTTCCATTCACTGACGGCAAGTAGTGAGTCAGACATGTAAATAAATACATTAGAAAACTGTACAACTTTACGCAACCAAATCCCTATAGTATATGTAACACGTAAACACAGCTCGCCCATGTTCGTCTATAGCACCCACAGAGGTTACCCATATACCTATCAACCGTAACCTTAAAGGAGTTTTCAGGACGTAAAAATATTGAGTATCTGATCAGTAGCGATCTGCTGTGGGACACTGTGCATGGTATACTAGAGGCTGTGACATTCTGCCGAACAGCAACCCATCTTCAGACAGCTGATCTGAGGGGGTGCCGGAAGCCTGACCCCCACCAATAAGATATTAAGAACCTATCCTAAGGATAGTTTGTCAGGATTTAATTCCCGGGAAAACCCCATTACCCACCTAACAGTTTTGCTTGAGTTCTGCTCTGGCTTTGAGAACAGAACTTAGCAGTTGAGCCTGAGTTCAGCTCAGACAGCAGGGTAACTGAGGGCAACTTTAACTCCTCATATCTTTGGCTGGGTTGAAGCTTGAGATATGGGTCTTGTTTGAAAGCTGACAGTCTAAGCTTTAAAAGAAGACCAGAATTACAACATTATATCCACTGCATCATGAGATAAAGCTGTTAAAAATCGGGCCGGGGGTGATAGCAACCTAAAGTGAAAGATAATGTTATTACTCTGGTCTTGTTTTGAAGCTTAGATTGTCAGCTTTCAAACAAGACTTCTATCTCTAGCTGCTACCTAGCCTGAAATGTGAAGAGTTAAAGTAGCCATCCCCCTTTCAGCTGGCTGTGATCCCAGCGGGCCTGAAGGAGGAGGAGGTTTGGGGCTGAGGGGACAGCTGACAGCCTGCAATATAAGAGAAAACATATTTAAAAAATATAAGTTTTTTGCAAATAGTTATTGTGTTATTTATACAACATAGTGAACGCTGTAACAATGATTCCCTTAAAATAGATGTTTTTTAAAAAAAATTTCGCCTAAAAATAAGACTATTGAATACACTATATGTACCCCAAAATGATTCATAAAAAAACTAAAACTGTTTATGCAGAATTCAATGTCTCGTATAGCTAAAGAAAAAGTAGTTATAACTGTAGGAACACAGAGGGGGAAAATGTTACTGGTTCTTCAGGCAAGCTGGATAAGTAGGCAAGAGTAAGGATCTGAGCGATTCTGACAACGACCAAACTGATTGCTCAGTAACTGGGTCAGAGCAACTTGGTCCCAGTATGCAGTGGTTTGTGACTTCCAAAAGCGGAAGAACAACCGGGTTCTGGTCACAAGTTCATAGACTCTTTGATGCCCGCGGGAAGTGAAATGTAGCCCGTCTAGTCCCCTTCCACAGGAGAGATACTGAAAAGCAAATTGCTGAAAAAGTAAATGCTGGACACGTCGGAGGTTTTGTGGGTCTGAGGCGTTTTGGCAGAAAGGGGGCCTACAAAATATTAGGAGGTGGCTTTAATGTTATGGCTGACTGCAGCATGACTACTACATTGAGATGCAGCCATATCGTTTGGTGTTTTTTGGCTTTTGACGTCCCAACCTGAATATTTTCAAGCCTTTGCGCAGGCTGATTGGCACTGGGCAGTGACTGGATACAATGTTGCAGTACGGAAATGTGATGCAGGTTACTGTATCCATCTGTAGAACTTCTGTAACACTGTGTCCCTGTCCTTCTTGTCAGCACTAAACATACTAAGGCTCCATTCACACGTCCTGTTTTTCTTTCCTGATTCGATCCTGATCCTGATCTGGATCCATTCATTTCACTGGGTCCTGAAAAAATCAGGATCGAATCAGGAAAGAAAAACAGGACGTGTGAATGGAGCCTAAGGCTGAGTTCACATGTACTGAATCCCGCACCCGCACTGAATCCTGACACTCATTTCTATGGGTCTGTGTACATCAGCCTTGTTTTTCACGCATAATCTCTGCTCTGTGTGAAAATCCTAACGTGTTCTTTATTCAGCGTTTTTCATGCAGCCCTGGTCCCATAAAAGTGAATGGGCCTTTCGTGAAAAACTCATTGCATCCATGGTTGGTGAAGATGTGAAAGTAGCGTCACTAATATCAGGATGTTTCTAGTCACAGCTTCGGACGGGAGACTTCGATGAGTCTTGGTTTGGAGATTTAGATATTTTCTTCCTTTTTAATAACTGGTCTGTATTTCTTTCAAGTTTGCAGTGAACATGTTTCGGACATTACCGCCGTCCTCCAACCCGACAGGAGCGGAGTTTGACCCAGAAGAAGACGAGCCAACGCTGGAGGCCGCCTGGCCTCATTTGCAGGTAAGGGGCCCCCATCCAGAATGAACTTAGGGATGCCAAAAGCATACAGATGATCTGTGTGCGCTTTCCCTATCCATATGTCTGCCAAACGATACAACATGTCCTATACTTGTCAGCAGAATGGATATGGTCGGGTGCATGGGGCCTTAAAGGGGTTATCCAAGATCTATAATTCCTCCCCCACATATGCACGGGCTCCTAACAGAGTGGATTTCAACCGCAAAAAAAGTTGGGCGCACAAATTGATGAGAATAGTAAGCGGCTCCATCCACTGTATGATAGACAATACTATGTAGTTCCAGAGCTACTGTGAAACAGCTAATCGGGGTGTGGTGTGTCGGACCCCCACCAATCAGACATTAATAGCCTGATGATAGTCCGTCACTTGTAAAACAACCCCTGCACAAACCCTTTTAACTCCCTGGAGCTCCAGCAGTGGGAAAAGTAGCTACCTGGAGGGGGAGGGCTGATTTAGATGGTGATATCTCCTGAATGGTAGCAGCTAGAAACATGCAACTGGTCTTTTTTGAAAGCAGACATTCCAGGCTTTCAGACAGTATGAAAGATGAAAGTAAAAACAGGTTTTATTCGTGACTTGATTTCTAACTTTTTTTTTTTTTAGCTGTCTTTTTGGTCTTGTATGAAAGCCTGGACTGTCAGCTTTCATACAAGACCAGTTGCATGTATCTAGCTGCTACCTTTGAGGAGATATCGCCATCTAAAGCCGCCCTCCCCCTCCAGTTAGATACTTTTCACACTGTCCGAGCTGGACTGGGGCAAAACAGTTAGGTGGTTAATAACTTGTAACTCAACCACTTCATTAACTCTTTGTCGTCTTTTCAGCTCGTTTATGAATTTTTCTTGAGATTCCTGGAATCTCCCGATTTCCAACCCAACGTAGCAAAGAAATACATTGATCAGAAGTTTGTCCTTCAGGTATGTATTTTGTACTTTATTCTTAGCTATCCGTGGACTGTAAAGCTTTCTCGTCGCCTGACCCTTACTACTTTTCGTTTCCTAGTTATTGGAGCTCTTTGACAGTGAAGACCCCAGAGAGAGGGATTTCCTGAAGACCACTCTCCACCGGATTTATGGGAAGTTTTTAGGCCTTCGAGCCTACATCAGGAAACAGATCAATAATATATTTTATAGGTAGGTGTCATAACATGGACACGTGGCTTGTGTGACTGTATGGCTGGTGCTATGGGGGTTACGAGGCGCGTTGTGTCTGGCCGTAGGAAGCTCTGGTCGAATACCATTTCTCTGTCATTTCTTGCTGTGGTGGTCCAACAGACCTGTCAGCAGACGTCGTCTCCCTTATGTCCTCCTTGACTGAGATGTTGCCCTGCGGGGACAATTCTTTCCATTCTGGAGGAGATCTAATGGCGAGCGAAGCTGTAAGTCGATATTGGCAGGCTGGTTCTTGTAGTGCCACCAAATGCTCAATTCTGTTTATTAGCCTTTATATCTGTTTCTAGGGTAAACTGACGACCAGTATGACATCACAACTCGAGCATGGCTTCACATCCAGCTTGAGCTGTGTCATTCCAGAACGACAAGTGCAGCGTTTCGGGTAACCCTGCACGTCCAGGTCGTCCTTGGCATTCAGAAGTCTAAAAGCCGAGTCACAACCCGTTAGAAAGAGCTTTAATGATGGGGAATATTTCCCACCCACCTTTCCCAGGAATGGATATATCCAATAGATTGCAAAATATGGTATATCCAGTACAGCACCCTCCAACCTGTGGCTCCGGGAGTTGTACTTTGTATATATTATTCCCGCCCTCCGTAAATTTTACTTGTACAGAATGTTCTTGGCGCGGAGGGTTTTGTTTCGAACCCTTTCAAGCAGTTAATTGAAGGATCTGGTCATACATATTGCTCATTTCTCTGCGTGCACTTTATTCCTCCTTTTCTTCAATATCCTGCGAGCTGTTGCTCTTTGTGATGTCATTAATTTATAGCTTCCATTATGTCAATTTTTGACTTGTAATTTGTCGGCAATGTTCTACGCTCCCCGCAGCTTCCCCCCGAGCCCCCACTGTACCACCACCGGCCTCTTGTTGTAATAGTCTGTCAGCGAGCTTTGTCTTCTCCCCGGAGAGGTTTTTGTTCATTAGATGGGTCGGCTTCATCTTAGAATAATGCCACAAACCTAAAGAATCAAGAAACGTCCATGTTACTCGCCCATTCATAACCTTGTTCTCCCGGAAGTTGGGGGTATGGTTACCTGTTCCCTGGATGGATCATGTGAGAAGAAATGTTATACTGGTGGGGGTCACTGGTCGCTAGAAAGGACACCCTGGTCCTTCGTTCCCCATTATTGCAACAAGGCAGAGGTTGAATGGAGTGGAAGTGAAGCATGTGCACTACAGACGTCCAAGTGCCATCAGCACCATCTATGCCAGGGATGCCCAACCTGAGGCTCTCCAGCTCTTGCAAAACTACAACTCCCAGCATGTCCACACTGCCTATAGCTTTCATCCTACAGTAGGGCATGGGTGGGAGTTTTAGTTTTACAACATCTGAAGAGCCAGAGGTTGCCAATCCCCTGATCTGTGCAATAGCAAGCGGGCACAGCTGGTGCTTTCGTTCACCAAGGTCTGCCCACTTTACTGCCCGCTAATTTGGCTCTCAACCTGTATGTTGAGCCACAGAGGGTACGTGAGATGTTACTGTGGTCTTCCTTTCCCCAAATTAAAAGTAATATGCCCCCCGAGACTGGGCAGTCACTTAAAGGGGTATAAGATAACAAACTGATCAGTGGAGGACTGACTGCTGGGACTCGAGGACAGGGGTCTCGTACCTCCATACCGATGGAATGGTAGGCCAGTGCCCTGACACTCCACGTTTTCTCTATTGGACTGTCAGAGGTTGTAAAGTACACTATTTGGCCATATCCAACAGTCTTGTAGAGAATGAATGGGGCAGTGGTAAGCTTGCTCGACCTGCCGCTCCATCAGGACTGGGATACAGGACCCCCGTAACCAGGATCGGTAGGAGTCCCAACGATCGGACACCCACTCGTCAGTTAGCTATTCCCTCTGCAGGATAGGGGATATCTTTTAGTTACAGATTACCCTTTTCATGGGGTATTCAAACAAGCAAAAATGGAGTAAGTAGAAATCCTGCTCCTCAAGTCCATAAAAACAAAGCTTTATTTCATATTTAGTTACAAAGGTTGCAGCTGTGTTTTATGGACTTGAGGTGCAGGATTTCTACTCACTCCATGTTAGCTTCCTTTGATCCTCTTCTAAGGTTTGGCAAGGTAGCCCAGCACTCGGATTTGCACATTCAGTTACTTACGACATCCGTTTAGCTCCACGTAGCTTTATTATGGGTATTCAGACATCTACATTTATGGCAAATCCACGTCAGGTGCCATAGATCCTTGAGCGGTGCAGCTTGGCCCTAGCCTGTGGGTAGAAAAGTGGGTCTTGTGGCTCCTATCCAGTGATTTTTATGTTGTTGATGAGAAAAATCCATGGCCTGGTCAAACGATGGGAATACAACTTTGTAAAGTGCTGCAGAGTACGTTGTCGCTCAATAAAGACTATGATGATGGTTGACTGATTAGTGCCCACGTCGCCCGTGGCTTCCTGGCGGTACACTGTGTGTCAGTAACGGGAGCGGTGAGTGTGTCACTGGTGCGTACACATCCATAGCGGTTTTCTTTAGACTTCTCTACAGTGCGTTTTAATGGCTTTTTTTTTTCTTTTATTAGGTTTATTTATGAAACAGAACATCACAACGGCATAGCAGAGCTACTGGAAATCCTGGGAAGGTCAGTACGTTTCAAGGCTCTTTTATGTATTTTCCAGACAAACAAGGATCTGTTTTTATGGGACTCGGGGTAATGTTACTTCTCAAAAACGGACAACCTTTCAAGTTAAACCTTTTTAATTTGTATATTTTTTGAATTGGGTCACACATCTGATTTTTCAAGGAAATGGCTCCCCCATTGGCCACCGTGAGAAGAACCAAATTTTTAGCAGACTTTCATTTGTCAGCCTTTTAGACATGAGGTTTTCTTCCTTTAGATGAATGCATATTGCTTAAAGGGAACCTGTCATCTCCGAAACACCCCCTGAACTAGAGTAAGAGATGTATAGTGTAAGTGATGCTGAATCCGAATATGTAAGTTTTATCTTCATACTCACTTCCATTACGACGCTGTGCTCCCACAAACCTGCAGTAAAATGCACTCACTGGACTCTTCTTTGAGTCCTCTCCATTATGTGAGTGAGCACTGGAGTCCACTAAGTGCATTTTACTGCAGGTTTGTCAGAGCACAGCGTCAGAATGCAAGTGAGTATGAAGATAAGAAATACATAACCGGACTCGACGTCACTTACACTATACACCGCTTTCTGTAGTTTGGAGGGTGTTTCAGAGCTGACAGATTCCCTTTAAGTAGCATCCCCCATATTCCATTGCGCTGTACAGAGATCCGTCCTCGTCCCCCAGTGGGGCTTAAAATCTAGTTTCCATATCACACACACTAAGCCATGTCCCCTATCAGTATGTCTTTGATTTAGCCCTTGCAGTGGTAGACCTGCAACCATCACCGTTTTTTCTCTCATCGCCCCCCAGTGGTTGAGAATCGCCATCTGGTTGTATAAGTTTGCCCCCATTGAAGTGCACAATAGACATAGATGTGTTCTGAGAAGAATAATAATAAGGTACCTTTGTTCGTTCTGTCTTGCAGTATAATTAATGGATTTGCCTTACCATTAAAAGAAGAGCACAAGATATTCTTACTGAAGGTATTATTACCGTTACACAAAGTGAAGTCGCTGAGCGTCTACCATCCACAGGTAAGAGGCTGCGTCTCTGCCGTCCCTGCACTGGTTACATCATGTTAGTTGGTTTAACAACCTGAACCTAAATTTGCTCAATGTATAGTCTTATATATATTTAAAGGGGTTGTCCCACGAAAAATATCTACAGTTTTCATACCACCACGTGGATCTGAATACTTCTGTAATGGCATGTATTTTAAAAATTTTGTATAGCCACTGAGATATTTAATAAAATGTATCTGTACATCGCCACCTGCTGTTTGTCCTGCTCACTGAGAAGGCCGCACATGCTCAGTTTCATCCTTTAACTGCTTCCTGAGCTGTGATAGGGAGAGCTGAGACACGCCCCCTGAGCTGTGATAGGGAGAGCATGGACACGCCTCCTGAGCTGCAGCAGAAAAGACACTCCCCTTGAGCTGTCAGCTTGATATAAATCTAGCAGAGCAATGAATGGGGAGATCTCTGGATCCATGTGAGGTACAGGGCTGGTTCTAGCTTTGTTAAAAAGAGATTGTCACGTACTATAGGATGTCTGATTTTCATTTTTTTTTTTTTTTCCATTAGTCATAGGATAACCCCTTTAAAACAGTTTCTTGTATAGCCCCAGGATATTTATCAGTTGTACATTTTCGCAATGCCGTTGTCCAGAAATAATGGGGTCAGTCACCGTAAATCTACAGAGGGCTGTCCCGGTCCTTAAACACCCAGTAAGGTGTATTTACAGCGCAGCCGGCTGTCCAAGCGACCGGACAGCTGAACGTCAGATGCCCGGCAGTCGGGCTGCCACGGATAGAAGCATTTTTCGCATCACAGATGGCACCGCTGCCTCTGTTGATAACCCAACTAATAAAGTTATGGCTGGAAAATTTAATACAGATTAAAATGGCTGAAAATACCCTGGACATGAAGCAGCGTACCGAAAATAAATGTTTAACGCATGCAATATCTGTGCACGTGGACTAATTTTGTCGCTAATGTGTTTGATTTTGTAACTTTTTTCTTTTTTTTCCTTTCATTTTAGCTGGCATATTGTGTAGTTCAGTTTTTGGAGAAGGACAGTACTCTCACTGAACCGGTATGTTTTATTTATTTTTTAATATAATTTTGGCTAAATAAGAATGATCCTTCCCTGGAAGGAAATTGAGATGTGTCTGTGGTATGCCACCAAAGTCACATAGTTGCTGTCCCCACCTCTGGGACTCGCAACTATTTCCAGAACGGCCCTCCTGAAGTGAAGGCGAGCACATTTTGCATGCTGTCTATTCTTTTCTCTGGGAGTTTGGAAAATAGCCGAGCGAGCGAGCCCAGGTATTCGTGGTAGTCCCATAGAAACGAATGGCGAGCGCACAGCATAAGTGCATCCACCGCTTCATTCACTTCTATGGGACTGTCATAGATAGCCGAGCCAGTGAACAGTCCCTTTACAAATGGAGGGCGGCCGTGCATACACAGCTGCTTTCCGCTCACTTTGGCGGCCCATTCCCACCTGTCTGACATTGGCGCTATATCCTAGCGATATGCCACCAATGTGTCAGATGAGACAACCCCTTTAAGCTCCGCACAGCATGTTTATTTCCACCAGATATCATTTTGCATGATGTGGAGGATTTGCTACTACTTTGTACAATTTCCATCTAAAAGTCGGTAGTGAATCCGCCAGGTGTGAATATACCTCTTAATCCTACTCGGTCCTGCACTGCCTTGGCATCTATATCGACCCCCGGATAGTAACCTCAGGGATATTATGTTTTTGCACAGGTTGTGATGGCGCTGCTGAAGTATTGGCCGAAGACCCACAGTCCAAAGGAAGTTATGTTTTTAAATGAACTAGAGGAAATTTTAGACGTCATAGAGCCTTCAGAGTTTGTGAAAGTCATGGAACCACTCTTCAGACAGCTGGCCAAGTGTGTGTCCAGCCCGCATTTTCAGGTACGCTGTCCCTTTAAGGAAACACAACTCTTTGTGCCGATTCTCGTTACATTGTAACATAGACGTTTTAACGATTTGTGTTTCAGGTGGCGGAGAGAGCATTGTATTATTGGAATAACGAGTACATCATGAGCTTAATCAGCGACAATGCAGCTAAAATCCTTCCCATTATGTTCCCATCCTTGTACCGAAACTCCAAGACACATTGGAACAAGTAAGAGACCTTTTTTTTTTTCTTTTGCGCAACACAATTACCAGTCAAGCAGAACAATATCACAATATAAACAATGGAAGTCACGTGTAGGAGATGAATAGTGCTCAGCTCGGTAAACATAAGGTCAGCGATAGAGAAAGCAGATCTACACACCCGTGTAAAGCATTTTTTGCATGGACCCATGATCAGGGGGAATGAACAGTCCTACGAAAGTTCATTCCTAATCATCGTGCATGCAAAAGTGGCCTGCGATCTGCCCACAAACGAGCTAGCAGTCGTTTAACCTGCGGCCCTCCTGCTGTTGTAAAACTACGACTCCCACCATGCCCTGCTGTAGGCTGTCCAGGCATGCTGGGAGTTGTATTTTTGCAACCGCTAGAGGGCCGCAGGTTGGGCATCCTTGGTTTATTGGATCATGGCGGGCATAGAAAAGTCATTGTCCTGTGTAACCAGTGCTGCTGACGGCAATGATCACAAGGACGATCGGTCACCTACTGTACCGACGATTGCTCCATGTAAACAGCGATAAATCCGAGAGTCGACTTGTTACACCGCCGATCAGCAGGAAATCTGTCTACGTAAAATGGGCCACAAGCCGGAGGATGGATCGCAACTCTGTCCTCTTTTTGGAATGTCGTTGAGAAAGGTCCCCTGTCTAAAAGCTTCATGTGGGGTCCCCTGCAGGAGGAATAAAAAGTATATTCCTATCTGTTAGGGTGTGACATAACTAACTTCATGATCAGTGAGCATTCGGAGAAGGAACAAAGTCCTTTTGTCTTCTGCACATCTGCTCTGCCATCCACTCGTGGTGCGAGGACCTGAAAAACAGCTCCATTTAAGGCTGCGTTCACACATTCAGGGTTCGCCGTACAATGGCCATACTGTGGAGTTTAACCCCTTAATGACTAGTGATATTTAATTCTCAGAAACAATAAATGTAAGGCCCAGGCCAGTGTGTGTATTAAGGGGTTAAAAATCTGCATTGTGTCTGTTATTCCACATGGATATTTTCCTCTGCGTGTGAATGGGGTATAGAATACCGCAACCACTTGCGTTCGTGCAGAATTTTGGCCTATTCTGTTAGGATGTGGTTAGTATTTTTTGCATAAAGGCTCATCCACACGAACATATTTTTTTCTCCGTTCTATTTTTTTTTATTTTTTTTTTTGTGGCCCATATGCAGAACCATTTACTTCAATGGGGCAGCAAAAAAACGGATATCACTGCATTCCGCGTCTGTTCCTATTATTGCCCGTATTACGGACAAAGATAGGACTGTTCTATTAGGGGCCGGCCGTTCTGCAAAATGCGAATTGCGCGCGTCCGGTATCCATGTTTTGCGGACCGCAAAACAACGGTCGTGTGCATGAGCCCTAAATCCCAGGACAAGGGGTTATCTAAACTGAACCCCATTCGTAATATTTCTGGTCATAGATTTCCATGTAATCTGTAGCAGTGTTACTGGACCATTAAAGGGGTTGTCCCACTATGTACTTCCACGGGGATTGGGGCCCATGCTGATCGTGAGAGCAGAGGCCGAGTGCACCGCTGGTTCAGGATAGGAGATAGGTGTTTGTAACGGGACAACCCCTTTAACTAGCTGTTCTTTTTTTCCCTGTTCTCTTGAACCCAGGACTATACACGGCTTGATATATAACGCTCTGAAGTTGTTTATGGAGATGAACCAAAAACTCTTTGATGACTGCACTCAACAGTTCAAGGCAGAGAAGCAAAAGTAAGTCCTGTAGATGAAGTTATAGCTTCCGGCCGCCATATTTATTGCACTAGCCATACCTCTGAGTGGGGAGAGCTCCTCCATAGGCGGGCACATACCCGCATCATCTAGCTCAGTGGTCAGCAGCCTTCAGCACCCCATATGTTGTGTAACTACAACTTCCAGCATGCTCCATTCACGTCTGTGGGAGTTCTGAAAACGGCTAAGCAAGTGTGCATGCTGGGAGTCGTGGTTTCACCACAGCCGGAGTGCCGAAGGTTGCTGATCCCTGATCTAGCTTGTAGCCACTTAGAGGCCATGGCAGATCACACAGGAAAATGCAGATACGGAGTTGTCACCTCGTGTCATGTGTGACTTGTCACTTCGCCTTGGCTCATACGAGTAGCAGATATCTTATTGCACAGTGTGGTTCTCCAGTGTCCTCTGAGTTGTGATATTCAACATCTGGAGGACCACAGGTTGGAGACACAGCATGCATAGGTAGTCCATGCTAAAGGGTTTAAAAAAAAAAACATGGCTGTTCTTAAAGGGATATTCCATTTATGGCATATTGATAAGTCACACATGTCTAACAGGTTACTCTGGGACCTGCTCCCATCTCAAGAATGGGGCCTACCCTCCATTTACTACTATGCCAAGCCAGACGTTGGTTTGGAAGACCCACAGCAGTGAATGAGAAAGCTGCGCATGCGCGTCTTGCTCTCCATTCACGTTAGGTGTCAGTCCCACTTCTGGGACCTGCTCCCATCTCAGGAACGGGGACCTATCGGACATTTGTCATAGCCTATGACAAATTTGTCCCAGATGAGAATACCCCTTTGTGCCTGTCCACAGGTCACTATATTGCAGCTCAGCCCCATTCGCTTCAATGGAGCGGAGCTGCAGTAGCAGACACTAGCCAGGGGTGGCGCTGTTCTTATGGTCTAATGTCTAATGCATGGACCATCCAGCAGTTCTCTTATATTGTGTGATTTTTCCGCCTACTTTGATTTATGTAGAGGTTTTTCACAGGATTGCAGAACCCGTCTTATAGATGATATATTTTTCTGTATGTCTGCCTTCCAGGGAAAAGCTAAAGCTAAAAGAAAGAGAAGAAGCTTGGGTTAAAATTGAGAATCTAGCCAAATCCAACCCCCAGGTGTGTACTGTGATGACTTTTTATATCCGGGGTCACTGAGCTTTTTAAGGGTGAATTCATACACAGCAGATTTTTCCGGGGCTGTCCGATTCCTCTGTACTGTACTCTATTTCTGGCAGTCTCGCACAGATGAGTGGAGAAGTGGCCCATGTGCGGGACTGTTGCTGCATTCACTTGGTGGTCTCCAGACCCCCATTATAGGGATCGGTGGTGGTCTCAGCAGTCTGATCCCCCACTAATCAGATACCTATCACCTATTCTGTGGATAGGCGATAAATCATAGGAGAACCCATTTACACCCCATCACGTATAATACTTTTTGTTGTTGTTCATATTAGTCTATATTTCTACATCACCGACCTATTCAGCAGCGCTTTACAATTCAGAAGGAACATGTAGAGACAAAATCAGACATTACAGAGTAACAAACTAATGGTTCACACAATTAGGCCTCTTTCACACGAGCGTGACGGATTAGGTCCGGATGCGTTCAGGAAAACTCGCACCATTTTGCAAGCAAGTTCAGTCAGTTTTGTCTGCGATTGCGTTCAGTTGTTCCGTTTTTTCCGCGCGGGTGCAATGTGTTTTGATGCGTTTTTCACGCGCGTGATAAAAAAACTGAATGTTTACAAACAACATCCCTTAGCAACCATCAGTGAAAAACGCATTGTATCCGCACTTACTTCAGGGTGCAATGCGTTTTTCACTGAAGCCCCATTCACTTCTATGGGGCCAGGGCTGCGTGAAAAATGCAGAATATAGAACATGCTGCGATTTTCACGCAACGCAGAAGTGATGCGTGAAAAAAAACATTCATGTACACAGACCCATTGAAATGAATGGGTCAGGATTCAGTGCGGGTGCTGTGCGTTCACATCAAGTATCGCACCCACACGGAAAACTCGCTCGTGTGAAAGGGGCCTAAGAATGAGGGTTCTGCTCACAAGAGTTGCCATCTCTGAGGAAATGGAGCTCAAGAGACACAAGAGGTATGAGTGCTCGAGTGGGACGTTGGTCCAGTCATGTTTTATACAGAATAGGGCAGAACACATACATCTGCTTCAGTCAGTCATCAGTATCCCTGTATATACGGTAGGGCGGAGGCATGGGTGCAGGGGCTGGCACGGGGTGCAGGCATGGGTGCAGGGGCTGGCACGGCGTGCAGGCATGGGTGCAGGGGCTGGCACGGCGTGCAGGCATGGGTGCAGGGCTGGCATGGTTGCAGGGTCTGGGATGGGGCGCAGGCATGGGATGGCAGGGGGTGCAGGCATGGGTGCAGGGACTGACACAGGACTGAGGCATGGGGCCAAGAGCTGTATATGAGCAAATAGAGTATGTGTGTAGTACTTTGCCCTCACACCCCCCACCTGCTGTTCTCCTTTCTAATGTCCTTAGCCCACGCTGATAAGAATATATTTCTATTTTATTGTAGTTAATGGTTGGCTTTCTGATGGTTGCATGGAAACGGCAGCAACTGCGTTGATCGCCTATAGAGTTGGCTGCTGCGTCCTATAATCTCGGCCTTTTATCAGCAGGTCCCTTTATCTCTTATTGTGTCAGAAATAGCCGCTAACTGAAGCCAGATGCTTAAAAACGGAGAGCAGCCACCGGCGGCCAAGTGCGGGGAGAGTGACAGGCCGTCCTGCGGTTATCGCTGACAAGTAGCAGTATTTACAGAGCGGCCCCCGGGTGCCCTGTTTGTGTGTGTTCGGGGGGGGGGGGTTAATGTGCTGAGATTCCGGCACTCCAAGCACAGAATCCAATCTCTCGTGGGGGTCGCGGCTGGAGTTTCGGACCCCTGCAGGTCAGACATTACTGACTCTTTATTATTTAATTATTATTATTATATATTTTTTTATTATTAAAGCCAAGAGTGGATTCAGAAGGGATGGGAGGAGTTATACTTTTCCCACCTGTCAGCAGGATAAACCCTGTTGAACCTTTCATACTGTGTAGCAGGGTTGATCCTACCGCTTAAAATGATCCCCATCTTGAGAAAATCTGTTGCAGTGTTCTCAAGAAAAAGTTTTTATTCTTCATGCAAATTAGAGCTTCAGCGCACCAATGGGCGGGGTCTAGCCACTCGGTGCACCTTAGCGTTCCGCCCCTTTTACATATAGAATAACGGATTTTCACAAGACAGGTGTCATTGTAATCATCAAGATCAACCCTACCAGGAGCTCTGCATGGTTTAATAGGGTTTATCCTGCTGATGTACTATGACTATTGTTTTACATATTGATTTTATACTGTTTGACACAGGCTATCGTACATGAAGCATTTGGGGTACAGACAGAACTAAGGGCTTTTCTAGGTCCCCATAGGGGTTCCCCATACCCCGATCATATCACCAGAAAACCTGATGACCCTATCCATGGGGGGGCGTCCCCTCTGATCATGCTGCGGCCACTCTTATGCGGCTCTTTTTTTCTTTTTACCCTTCAGCTGATCACTACATTATTACATTTCAGTACCCCATGTATACTGACACGTCCGCTCTGAACAGTCCTGTTGCAATGGAAACCGATGGACCTTTACTTGAAGATGTACAGATGCTTAAGAAGACGGTGAGGGAAGAGGCATCTCAGGTAACGGGGCACTTCTTCTGACTTGCCACTGATTTATCATATTTTACAATCACTTTTGTTCCAATGGGCCAAATGCATGGATAGATACAGTATGTGGTAATGTAGGGGGACTCTCCAGCAGTGGGAAAAGTAGCTAACTAGAGGAGGGAGGGCTGCTTTAGATGCTGCTACCTCCTGAATGGTAGCAACTAGAAACATGCAACTGATCTTGTTTGAAAGCATTTCCAGGCTTTCAGACAATACCAGAATGACAGCAATATGTTCAGGAGAGAGAAAGATATCACTGATAGAAATCGGGATGCTGTGAATGCAGCTGGAAGCGAAAGTAAAAACAGGTTTTACTCATGATTATTCCCGACTTGATTTCTAACAGGGATTTCTTCTCTATTTCTTGAATTTAGCTGCCATGGTCTTGTATGAAAGCCTGGACTGTTAGCTTTTATACAAGACCAGTTGCATGTTTCTAGCTGCTACCATTCAGGAGATATCACCATCTAAAGCAGCCCTCCCTCCTCCAGTTAGATACTTTTCACACTGCCCGAGCTGGACTCAAAATAGTTAGGGGTTGTCCAGAATTGCTTTTTTTTTTTTTGTCTTTTTCATTCCATTGCCTGTCCATTCCATGTCTGTCAGTCCCTGGTTGTCTTCACTGAACTCTGGTCCCTGCGTGTAAATTTCTGGCACAAATGGAGGTCATTGACTGGCTGCAGCAGTGACTTACCACTTAGGGGCAAATCGCCATCGGGGCCTGACACTGACTGCATTGGTGCACATGACACCTAGCTGGGATTGAAATTCAGTGTAGATAGCTCGGGATCGAAGGAGGCTGACCACCGGCCCCCTCTCCCCAGACAATCCCCCTCTAAGGAGGTAGTTCCCACCAAGTGCGACGACAAAAGTTAAAGGGGTTGTACAGCCACTACATATCAGATCAATGACCTATCCTCAGGATAGGTCTTCAATATCTAGTGGGGGGTCTGACTCCCAGCTGTTTGAAGCGGAGGTGGTGCTCGTGCAAGGACTACTTCCCCTTAAAGATTACACTGCGCGTCTCGGAAGTCTCTGTGTAATTAAAGGTGCTTGTTCCATTCACTGCGTCTCCGCTGTAAGCGAGATGACGCATGGTGTGACCTTGAGGAGGAAGCAACCCTCGCACAAGCACAACCTCCTCCTCAAACAGGGGAGTCAGACCACCACCGATCGGATATTGATTGCCGCACTGCCCCGTTAAGTGATGGCGGAGATCTGGAGCTGCCTAACCTGCGGCTCTCCACCTTTTGCAAAACTACAACTCCCAACATGCCCTGACAGCTGTAGGCTTCTAGTACGATACTTTGCAGGAGAAGCAACCGGTGACATGATTGCCTAGACAACAAGGGGTGCACACGGTGCCACCGGCAAACCTTGCTAGTGCGACCACTCCATTTCATACATGGTCATAGCTTCTATAGCAGTATCAAAGTTTCTCATCCCTTTTTTTTTTTTTTTACCCCCTATTTCCAGGCTCAAAAAGATCTGAAGAAGGAAAGACCCCTCGTACGACGCAAGTCAGAATTGCCTCAGGACATCTATACCATGAAAGCCTTGGAATCTCATTGCAGAGCCGACGATTTAATAACACATGACGGGCATTAGACTATGACAGTTATAATATTTTGTGGATTTTTTTTTTTTTTCCGGAAGCAGTTACACAGATTTTTTTTTTTTGTGCCATACCGGTCTGTTTTCATGCAGTCAGTTTTCTTCAACCCAGTTCTATAGGCAATAACCTAAACCGATGTACAGCCTAAGATCAGATGTTCAAACAATGGTAAAAACAAACAAAAGAAAAACTTTTTATGGAATATGCAGAACATTGGGTTACGTGTTAATCGCCGACCCACTCCAGCGACTGCTTACACACCGTTACCGGTATCCTACGAGAGGTGGGACCGTCTGTAGACCCACCACCCTCTTCGCCGCGATCGCGAACCACATGACAGCCATGCAAAACGACGATGGTGCTGCAGAGAGACCTCTCCTGTACTGGTCCATGTTACTAACCTTTCCTGTGATCTCTTTTAACAGAGCGTCTGGTCTAATTTCAACTAGGGGGAACAAAAATGGAGGCTTTAACTGCATGTGCCGCATAGAATTTTATGGGGTAACTTTTTTTAGTTTTTACCTGTCTATGCGATTTTTTTTTTTTTTTTTTTTTTTTTTTTTTTTTTAAATCCTTTCTTCAGTTATGTATATTGTTTGCTTCAAACAAGCCTCTCGTTCTGTTGAAGTCCCTTTTTTTTTTCCCATGTATTGAAAGCCATATTCTTGTCAGTCGCCGTCATCCTCATATATATATTTTTTTAAAGTATTACAATGCCATTTCTAGAAAGTGCACTAACCAAGCCGTTGTGTTACCTTTGGGTCAATCAAGCAACTTAAAAAGAAAAAAAAAAAAAAGAGGGAAGAAAAAAAATCAAGGTGATAAAAAAACAAAAACAAACAAAAAAATTTGTGTTTAAAAAATTTGTTCTAGTTCTTGAAATAAAATACAGTTTCACTGCTGATCTTGTTACTGGGCACGGGCGCTGAGACTTATTTTTTTTTTTTTTTGTGTTTCCTTTGCTCTCGTTTATTACAGTAGATCCTTAGGGGTATTTTTGTTGGTTTTTATACTCTATTTGCCAGTAGCGTGCATGCAGACGGTATAAGCTGTTGGCGGCTGATAAATGTGTATATTTTTTTGATCATTTGCGAACGTTTTATATAAAGGGGTTGGGTACAGTAAAAAAAAAAATAAAAAATGTAATAAAGGAGGATGAGGATGATGAAGGTGGAGGAGGCGAAGCCCGCAGAGCTCACCATTAAACAGGCTGTAAATAGGGGCAAATTGCTGTTTAACTTTAGATGCTGCTAAACATTCACCAAGGTTTCATGATGGCAAAGTGACGAAATATTGTGGTGTTATTTTTGTAGATTTTTTTTTTTTTTGGCCAGTATTCATCTTTCTATATATATTTTTTGTTTTAATATATATTTTTTTGCCACAAATTGTAAAGTATTAAGAGTCAAATGTCTCACTTTTGGCTTCTACAAATACCCCTTCTGGTCCTCTGTGCAGCCATAGGCTTGTGTAGATGACCATCGGCAGGATCCGATGACTATGGGCACTGTCGGACCAATGAAATGGGCACATGGGGGTACTAGAGATCAGCCTGGTAGGACTTTGAGGGTTGAGCAGTTTACCTTGGATAATCCAACCCTTGTGCTTTTGGCTTGATATCCATGCTCATACAGACTGGACAAACTTTTTTTTTTTTTTTTTTTTTTTTTCTGTGCCCCCCTTCCCCGCCCCAAACTAGAAATGAATTGTTTTTCCAGATCCTCCTAAAGCAAATCTGAAACTTGGCAAAATCGACTTAACTCCAGCGGTCGGCAAAGTGATAAAACTTGCATCAGACCAAAGACCTTTGCTCAGCGTCTTATCTGCCATCTTAATGCCTATGCCAAGCTTTGCTTAGATTGGGTCTACTGAAAAGCATTTTAGAAGAAAATCTGATTAATAAGGCCAAAGGTAGAAGCCGGCATGCTTTGACTTCTGTCTGAAGAAAAGAGGTAATGCAGCTTGACAAGAACAGTACCACTAGCACGGAGTCATTTGAGGGGGGTTGTTACCCCTAGCAAGTCCCTGACCAACCCTCTCGAAGTGTTAAAAAGCCTATTTAATACTGCCGTATTAATCAGATTTTTGTTAAAATAAAAAAATTAAGCTGCCATCAACCTGTTATCCAGGACGGTACCCGGCTCCTTATGTTCGGCATCATGGAGAAAAAGATGTTTGAAGGCTGTACTTCAGTTCCCGTATAGAGTCATGGGGGTGCAGCTGTTTTTTAAGAGTAGTCTGAATGAGAACAATGTGTCTCCGCTTGATTCACATCTTTCAGGCCGGATACATTGTCACAAGCCATATTCAGAGCATGTGCGTGAAGCAAGGGGGAGGCTTGGGATGATGAGGTCCATCAGCCAGCCTGATTTCTCTGTAGACCAGCTCCACCCTCGTGACTTTGGGCGCATGTACACAGCCCTGAATCCTCGTTCTCCTGCCTAACAGGTTGGCGACAGGTTCCCTTTAAATTATTCAGATATTCAGTTTTGCTACTTGCACAAAGTCCGCAGGCGAGCGATCTTCCAGGGCGTGTGTTTCAGCAAAGTCGTTGCCGGTTTGTTCCCCTCTGCACGGAAGATCCTTCCTGTTAAACTTGAAGAAGTATCGCTTTACAGATCCTTTCACCTTAGGAGCAGTGACGCCATCTTTTTAAGCTTGTACATTATATGTATATATGGTAAACCATTGTTTGAACTTCCATCTTTTGCTGTTTTCTTTTTGTTTTTTCTAGTTTGGTTGTTTGATTCCAAGGGCAATGTATTTCTTTAAAAAAAAAAAAACTTTTTTTTTTTTTTCCCCCGCTTCCCGACTTACCTGCTGTAGCCATGTTTGTTTGCCTGTGTAATACTCCATTTCTACCAATCATCTATTATTGTCTAGATATTATTTGTGCTCTTTATTGATGATTAACATTCACCAAATAAGGGAAACCCTGGGGGCTGCTGGGAAATTTTTCCTGCAAAATCATTTTTTATTTTTTATTTTTTTGCCATAGAAACAAACAAAAATTAATTTTAAAAAAATTCCATACTTGGACTCGAATAACCATTTTGTGTTTTAATCTTCCTGGCCCTGTAGACTTATACCAAACTAATATGTATACCACGGGAGACAGGCCCGGTAGATTTTTGTTTTTATTTTTTTTTTGGTGACTGTTTTTTCTCGATAAAGTTTATTGTACACACCTTTTCAGAGATTTTACCTGTACATGAGGAATGTCAACAGTACCATGACGAGTGTCTTTTTAGTGTGGCTTTAGTATGGCTTCGTTTTAATATTGTACATACATTGTACTTTGTTTTATGGTAATGAGTAATAAAACTTTAGACTTCATATTTTGTACAAAATGGTCCTGTGTACAGATTACCACTTCTCCAAAAAAAGTAGTTTACATTTTATTTTATTTTTCGCACAATGTAAATTTTAACTGGATTGCCGCCATTACCTACAGCTAAAATAGTTTTTTTGTTTTTTTTTAACAGGGTGGGCGGGGCTACTAAAAGGGGGTGGGACCTACTGTTCCTGTAGACATTTCTGCCTAGCACTTAATCTACTCGTGCTGTCGACAAGCTTTCAAGCTCTTGGTGTATTACTTGGCATCAATAAAGAATATGACTTTCAATATGGCGGCTGTCATCTTGTGAGTTGTAAGATTTAAATAAAGTTACAATTCTATCCAGGTCAACCGATTTGTGATTTTCTCACTTGTGTTGATCCAGAGAAAAAGCCATAGTATCGCCCCTGAGAGAGGTAGTTTTATGTTGGTCCTTTCTCACTGTATAGATTCTTGGATTCAGTCATCCTCCTTTTTAAAGGGGTTGTCCACTTAGGACAGACATGATGTTAAACCCCCTAACTGTTTTGCCAGAGTGGAGCTCCAGCAGTGGGAAAAGTAGGTAATTGGAGGGGGAGGGGTGCTTTAGATGCTGCTACCTCCTGAATGGTAGCAGCTAGAAACATGCAACTGGTCTTGTTTGAAAGCAGACGTTCCAAGCTTTCAGACAATAGCAATGACAGCAATATGTTCAGGACAGAGAAAGATATCACTGATACAAATCGGGATGCTGTGAATGCAGCTGAAAATGAAAGTAAAAACAGGTTTTACTCCCGATTACTCCTGACTTGATTTCTAACAGTGATTTCTCCTCTGTTGCTTAGACTTTAGCTGTCATTTTGGTCTTGCATGAAAGCCTGGATTGCAGCTTTCATTAAAGACCAGTTACATGTTTCTAGCTGCTACCATTGAGGAGATATCGCCATCTAAAGCAGCCCTCCCCCCTCCAGTTAGCTACTTTTCACATTGCCCGAGCTGGACTCCGGCAAAACAGGGGGTTTAAAGGGTCCCTTGACCATAATTTATCTCCGGGTGTCCCACTGCAGGGAGATCCATAGAATACAGAACACCTGGCAGCAGGTGTTTTCCCACAGCGCCTCTACAGGGGAAATGAAGTATTACACAGTTCTCATTGAAATCACTGGGCTGTCAGTGTAATATATGGGAATGTTGGGTCCTCCAGAAATCCTGAATGGGGACCCGTCCTAATACAATAAAATATTCTTGAAAATAGACCCCACATAAATGAAGCCCTAATTTAAAAACTCAACAACTTAAAAAAAAAAAAATTAAGTGGGTGGGGCTTAAATTAATGGGGCAGGGCCTCCACGGGATGACAAGTTTATCATAATTTAGGCCAGAAAATAAATATGAAATATATGGCAGTGCAAAACCAATGTAGATTTCCGTTGGCGCATTGGTCACGCCTCTTGATAGTTCCGGCAAATCTTATCCCAATGGACTTTTGATGAAGGTCGTATTATGGACGCAGATTTACTGACCCTATAGTTAGGATACAGTTACACAACAGTTTTTGACATTGGAAATTTGGCACAGAGCTGCCAGCTACCAGGGGAATCCGCTTTCCACAGTTTACCACCGCAACCAAGCCAAGAAAGGATACGTCGCTATAACCTGTGATCACATGAATGGCCGCACAGCCTCCTGCTGAACATTGGGATGCAACTTCCAAATTCTGCCTGTGAAAGCCGACATGTAGATGAGGCGTAAGACTTAGTAAGTCTGTCCTAAAGCGTACCTCCATACAGTTCTGCCATATACATGGGTTAAAAGACAAGCAGAAAGCAGGGCCTGTGCATTTCCTTGAAGCCTGGGTGACTCTGTGACTGAATGCTAGCTTCGTAGCTGGTGGTCACTTATTGTAGCTACGTCCTTCATTCAAGATCTTACACAATCCAACCCCCATTATAAAAAATAAAAATAGTTTATAATGGGAATTCTATCCAAATCTACCGACTTAGTGTAGAATTTTATATAAATTTTTTTATTGTTCTCTTTTACATCCTTTGTCAGTAAAATCCGCTCTGGATAACGGAGGTTGGGGTTGGACTGTTCAGCTCTCAATGGAGAAAAACAGTTTTCCGCCCACATCCCAACTGTCCTCGCTGAGGTCTTGGGTATCAGCGCTCCACAAAAAAAAAAAAAAAAACCCCACAACTTTCCACAAATTGGCCGGAATCCGGCGGAATTATTGTCTTTTGTCGCCATGTGTGTTTTCTTCACTATGACAATTTACTCCACTGAGTTATCATCTTAAAGGGTGTGGTGGACCTGACGCAAAAGTCTGATTTCATGCCATGGCAGAAATTCTAGGCTGACCGTCTGCCGCACTCAACGGGCCTAATCCACCCACATACTTGCCACAATTAAAAAAATTAGATTTTTTATTTTTCAGATTTTGGTGGGCACCTGCGCTCTGGATTTTCTGCCAAGGAATTGAACAATGCAGAAAAAAAATTATGCAGAATATGATTGGAAACAAATCTGTGGGTTTTGAAATGCATGGAGTAAAACCCGCAGCAAATCTGTGTGAAAATAGACGCAGTTTTGGCGCCAATTTGTAGCAAAATGCAAGGAGTAAAATATTTGTTCTGCATGGTCTGTAGGGTAGGAACTTTGTTTTAAAGGGCATCTGTCAGCAGTTTTGTCCCTATGACACTGGCTGACCTGTTACATGTGCACTTGGCAGCTGAAGACATTTGTGTTGGTCCCATGTTCATATGTGTCCGCATTGCTGGGAATAATGATGTTTTAATATATGCAAATTAGCCTCTAGGAGCAACGGGGGCGTTGCCATTACACCTAGAGGCTCTGCACTCTCTGCAACTGCTGCGCCGTCTTCACTATAATTGACACGGCTAGACATGTTGATCAGGATCCCTGGTCCTGCCAATCAAAGTGCATACGGTGTGGCAGTTGCAGAGAGAGCAGAGCCTCTAGGTGTAATGGTAACGCCCCCGTTGCTCCTAGAGGCTAATTTGCATATATTAAAACATTATTTTTCTCAGCAATGGGGGCTCATATGAACATGAGTATATATAAAAAAGTCCATAGATGGGATGGCACTGCCCCTTAAAACTGCCACGCAACAATGTGCGTCACCGAGCGGCAACCCAGCCGCGAAAAAAGGTGGAACCCGGTGGTGCTCAATCCACGAAGAACAAACGAAACTCTGTAAATGTAGAATAAAGGATGGCACTCACCGGTATTCTTCCACCAATACTCACTTTATTAGACATAAAAAGGCTGGGGTACAGGACGCCATACAGGCAAGCGAGTGGCGACTCGCGTATCTACGCGAAACGGCCGTCGGCACTCGCTTGCCTGTATGGCGTCCTGTGCCCCAGCCTTTTTATGTCTAATAAAGTGAGTATTGGAAGAATACCGGTGAGTGCCATCCTTTATTCTACATTTACAGAGTTTCATATGAACATGAGACCAACACAGATGTCTTCAGCTGCCAAGTGCACATGTAACAGGTCAGCCAGTGTCATAGAGACAAAACTGCTGACAGATGCCCTTTATATGCCCCTTTTATTTTTGGGATTGGTGGAGTTCCCAATGGTCGGACTCCCACTATACAACCAATATCTATGGAATGCAACACCTTTCAAGCTCCAAGCAGTGATTTCTTGTTTACGTCCCGTCCTTTCAAGCTCTTCTCACCAGAAAGCAAACACATTCCGGTTGCTTCTGTGATGTTGAGCCGCGTTTTTTTTTTTGTTTTTTTGTGTTTTTTTAAATAAAATTGCAGCAAGAAGACCAATGTGGCTGCAGCCTGTGCAGAAACCACATAAACAATATCTGGTCATGAACACTCCAAGAAAGATTTGCTCAGGATCTTGGCAGCAGTGAAAGAATATTGTGCAGAGAGCTCCACCTAGTGTCAGTACTTAGTCATTGATTCACAAGTGGCCACACGATTTAAAAGGGTTTTCCAAGAGTTAAATACTTATAACCTAGCCTCTAGATAGGTCATCAGTATCTGATCGGCAGTGCGACACCCGGGACTCCCCACTGATCAGATGTTTGTGAAGGCACCAGGCCTCCTGTGATCACCAAGCACGGTGCCATACACTGCATAGTGGCCATGCTTGGTATCGCAGCTCAGCCCCATTCACATCTATGGGGCTGAGCTAGGCCAGGGGACAGATAAATGTGATGTCACGTGGCCTAGGCTACTGTAAGCACTGCTGGCTTCCCAAACAGCTGATTGGCTGGGGTCCCAGGTGTCGGACCCCCACTGATCAGATACAGATGACATATCCAGAGGACTGGTCACTAGTATTTGTCTTGAACACCTTTAAAGCCTCGTTCACACTTCAGTAAATCACGGACACCACACGCACCCATTGACTTTTAATGTTTTTGTTCACACATCCGTGGTTTGGAAAAAATCACGGGAGCATGCAACAGTCAGTGCTGAGGACCACACCTGACCATTGAAGTCTGTGGGGCTGTGAAAAACCACTGATGGAATTTGTCTTCTGTCCGACCTTAGGAGGAGAGGCTCTGGAAATTCATATTCAGGTGAGCAATGTCCATGGAATACGGATAACACACGGACCAAACATGGATTCTTCAAGGATGGATTTTCCACGGACGTCAAACGGACATGGAAATGTGAGCGAGGCTTAAAGGCTCAGGCACACAACCGTGATAGTCCCAGGAAACGCGGTCCTTGTTTCGACTATGGCGTCCCTGACAATCATAGGAATTTATGACAATCCGGTCGGGGACCTGTGGTCGACACAAGGGCCATGTTTACCAGACCAATTACAACCATGGACTTAGTATGCTCACTAACTATGAGGCTATATATAGGTGGATCACTGAGTATGAGGCCGTATATAGGATGATCACTGAGTATGAGGCCGTATATAGGAGGATCAGTGAGTATGAGGCCGTATATAGGATGATCACTGAGTATGAGGCTGTATATAGGTGGATCGGTGAGTATGAGGCTGTATATAGGCGGATCAGTGAGTATGAGGCTGTATATAGGAGGATCGGTGAGTATGAGGCTGTATATAGGCGGATCAGTGAGTATGAGGCTGTATATAGGAGGATCAGTGAGTATGAGGCAGTATATAGTAGGATCACTGAGTATGAGGCAGTATATAGGATGATCACTGAGTATGAGGCAGTATATAGTAGGATCACTGAGTATCAGGCCGTATATAGGTGGATCACTGAGTATGAGGCAGTATATAGTAGGATCACTGAGTATGAGGCAGTATATAGTAGGATCACTGAGTATGAGGCTGTATATAGGATGATCATTGAGTATGAGGGTGTATATAGGAGGATCAGTGAGTATGAGGCTGTATATAGGAGGATCAGTGAGTATGAGGCTGTATATAGTAGGATCACTGAGTATGAGGCAGTATATAGCAGGATGACTAAGTATGAGGCTGTATATAGGAGGATCACTGAGCATGAGGCCGCATATATGAGGATCACTGAGTATGAGGCAGTATATAGGAGGATCAGTGAGTATGAGGCTGTATACACGATCACTGAGTATGAGACTGTACATAGGTGGATCACTGAGTATGAGGCTCTATATATATAGGTGGGTCAGTGGGTATGAGGCTTGTAAATCGGGGATTATGATTTCAGAGGGAGTCAATAAATATCAGGTAAAGTACATGGAGCAGACTGGCTCAGTGGACTCTGGATAGGTAGATTAGTGAGGATGGTGGGTGGATAGAACTGGGTGGGTCAGTGATGATGGTGGACAGATGAGACTGGGTGGGTCAGTGAGGATGATGGGTAGATAGAACTGGGTGGGTCAGTGATGATGGTGGACAGATGAGACTGGGTGGGTCAGTGAGACCATCTTTTTTCAGTCAGACAAAAGCGCTATGTAATGCTGCGGTGCCGCCTTGTCTCCGCCTCCGCGCTGCCTTCTGGGAATCGTAGTTCTTGTCTCTCCCAGACACAGAGAACAGACGGCGGATTGGACTTCATTTCCCAGAAGCCCCCGCGCTCGGTGACGGCTCTAGAAGCGGCTCCGCCTTCTATCTGTTGTGCGGCGGGGAGCAGCCTCTCCCTGTCACTCGGTTCCCGGCTGTCGTGAGGAGAGGAGCTGCAGACATGACGGACACGGGCGGAGGAGATGACGGCTCCGGTAACTTGGAGGTGTCTGCCGCGGTGCAGAATGTAGCTGACACCTCGGTGCTGCAGAAGCACATCAGGAAGCTGGTGCCGCTGCTGCTAGAAGATGGCGGCGACGCCCCGGCCTCCCTGGAGGCTGCGCTGGAGGAAAAGAGCGCCCTGGAGCAGATGAGGAAATTCCTGTCGGATCCGCAGATCCACACCGTCCTGGTGGAGAGGACGACGCTGAAAGGTGAGGCGGCTGTCACCGGAGCCCCGGCCTGCACTGCGCCGCCTGCTGGCTGAGGGCTCCCCCTGCTGGCTGACTACCGGCACTGCACTGTAGAGTCCCTGCCGCAGATTCTGCTGTACCATTTAGGCCCCGTTCACACCACATTTTTATACCGTGTTGAAAGGTGATGTTTGTGTCTTGATAAACCCTTTTTCATGGAAAAATTTACTCAAAAATAACCCCCTGGCAGCGCCTGTCCAGTCTGCCTGCCCACCTTTAGTGCACTCTGTAACTTCCTGCCCAGGCTTGGTGCAATCCTTGGCACGGCACTACTTGCTTGCGGGTGCTCCCTGGTTTGGTGTGTTGTTTGGCACTATCTGCCCTGCCTGCCTGTGAGTGGTGCACTCCATGGCGCTGCCTGCCCCATCTGGCTGTGGCGCAGTGGGCTCCATGGTACTGCTTGCCTGTGGCACGGTGCACTGCCTGCTCTGTCTTCTTGCCTTTGCTCGTTTTTTAGACAGGAGTGCGTCCACCTAATGGCCATTAAATATGGTTACACTGCGATAAAAAAAAAGGCCATTCAGGGGTTAAAAAACAAAAACATCCCTCATCCACTTGCACTTGCGTGGACAGACACTCGGACCTCACTGGAGGCACCGTGACCTGAGGCTCCAGCGTCATGACGTCACTGCGTGACGCAGGGGGTGTGTCCTTGCATCACATGTGCAAGTGGATGAGGAATGAATTTGTTTTTTTGGTATTATGGCCACTATGGGGACATGTATACTGGGGGCACTATGGGATCATTAGAGCTAGTGAGGGCACTAAGGGAGCTATTAAATGTCCAGGGGGTACTACAGAGATAGTAGTATCGCCGTGCCCGTGTTGAGGACCGCAAAACACAGGCACTGGCCGTGTGACCTCTGCATCTTGGTGTGGACCCATTGCCTTCAATGGGTCTGCGAGATACTGCAAATGTTAGGACACGAAGCGGAGGCAAGGACCCGGAAAGACACAGAAACCCCATGGTGTGCCATCTTTTTCCCTATCTTGCGGATCGCAGACCCGTTGAAGGCGTACGACCATGTGAATGGGGCCATATACTGGGGGCACTGTGGGGGGTGGGATTTAAAAAAAAAAAAAAGAAAACAATGAAATTCCTCAGTTTTTCACACGTGTTAAAAACTGATGCAAAATGGCTATTAAGAGTGATAAATCAGACAGTGTATCCGTTTTTACTGTCAGTCGTGTGACTGTCACCTTAGGGTCCTGCCGCCTCTGCTGCTGGGATCACAGGGTGGAGTCACTTGGCCGTCAGTGAGAGGAGGACGTGGTGGAGTCATGGGATCATCACGTCTATTAAGAGAACGCAGGCGTTGTATGTACTGTATCTGGGCGCTGTCTGGACTATATGTAAATAGGATTTTTTTTCGCCATCTAGCGGGGAGAGTTGCCGTACAGCCGCGACCCTGCCCGTTATATGCCGTTCCTGGGTGTCGCCTATTGAACAGAACATGGGCGACTTTGTGTGTCCTGTCCACCGCTGGGACTGGAGGGTGGGCGGGGCTGCGGTGTGATTGACAGCTGCGCTCTTGTGTGCTGCACCACATTTCTCTGAGATTATGACGTATAGATCAAAACCGAAAACCTCATTGGCACCCGTCCCTGCTGCTGCCGAGTGCACGCCCCCACCATCACAATGGCGCTGACTCGCTCTTTCTGTGCTTGTCTCCACAGAGGACGTCGGGGACGAAGGAGAAGAGGAGAGAGAGTTAATCTCCTACAGGGTTAACATCGACATCCACTATGGACTGAAATCCAACAGGTAACACGGGGGGAGGGATTATCGGAGGGCGTTGCGGTCGGGGGATTGTTGCACGTGTTTCATGCGGTGTTTTCGTTCCCTCCTCTTCCAGTCTGGCCTTCATTAAGAGGACCCCCGTCATCGACGCTGACAAACCCATCTCCTCTCAGCTGCGAGTGCTCACACTCAGCGAGGATTCCCCCTACGAGACGCTGCACTCCTTCATCAGCAACGCAGTCGCCCCGTTCTTTAAATCGTACATCCGTGAATCGGGCAAAGCAGACAGGTGAGGGGCGCTCCACGTCAGACATGAGCTCTCTGATTATTTTATTAACCAGTCACTTTCTGTGTTCTGTTACACAGCTCCAAACCTTCTGCTTCCCTTGACACATCCACCTATTGATCACCATATTACAGTTTATATATAGATATCAGTCATTGTTTCCATACATTACTGGTCTTGTATTATACTCCAGAGCTGCACTCACTATTCTGCTGGTGCAGTCACTGTGTACATACATTACTTATCCTGTACTGATCCTGAGTTACATCCTGTATTATACTCCAGAGCTGCACTCACTATTCTGCTGGTGGAGTCAGTGTACATATTGAGTGCAGCTCATGGTGGTGGGTCCCTATTAGGGTATCTGACCCCACTCTCACCCACCGAACAGCTAACGCCGTGTGTGATTTGTCTGCAGAGATGGCGACAAAATGGCTCCGTCTGTGGAGAAGAAGATTGCGGAGCTGGAGATGGGACTTCTGCATCTCCAGCAGAACATTGAAATCCCAGAGATCAGCCTGATGATCCACCCCAACATCACCAACGTGGCCAAGCAGTGCTATGAGAGGGGCGAGAAGCCGAAAGTCACAGACTTCGGAGACAAAGTGGAGGACCCGACCTTCCTCAACCAGCTGCAGTCTGGCGTCAACCGCTGGATTCGGGAAATACAAAAGGTACGTTCTCCGGGTGTACGCCTGCATCTTACAATCTTATATATTTCTGTCCCTTCTGTCTCTCTGCTTGCTCACCATATTACAGTTTATATATAGATATGAGTCACTGTGTCCATACATTACTGGTCTTGTATTATACTCCAGAGCTGCACTCGCTATTCTGCTGGTGCAGTCAGTGTGTACATTACTTATCCTGTACTGTTCCTGAGTTACATCCTGTATAATTCTCCAGAGCTGCACTTGCTATTTTGCAGGTGTCAGCAGAATAGCGAGTGCAGCTCTGGAGTATAATACAGGATGTAACTCAGGATAAGTAATGTATGCACACAGTGACTGCAGTTTCATTTCAGCTTTGTCCTGAATCTGACATTTTATTTTGCAGGTGACAAAATTGGATCGTGATCCGGCTTCTGGAACAGCTTTGCAAGAGATCAGTTTTTGGTTGAACCTGGAGAGGGCGCTATACCGTATTCAAGAGAAACGCGAGAGCCCTGAGGTTCTTCTCACACTGGACATCCTGAAGCACGGCAAGCGTTTCCACGCCACTGTCAGCTTTGACACCGACACAGGTAAAGTCTCTGACGAGCACTCCTACCCCTTGGTGTCCTGTCAGGCAGTCACATGACCACATTGTCCAATGGCTTTAGTCTTTGAATTGTCGGAGGCATTGGACTAGATGATCATGTGACACACAGCGCAGATAAACAGCGAAGAGACAAGACAACCCCCTTTTAAGTGGCCATTAACCTTTGTAATTCCTTCTCTCCTCCCAGGCCTGAAGCAAGCCCTGGAAACCGTGAATGACTACAACCCGCTGATGAAGGACTTTCCCTTGAACGACTTGTTATCCGCCACCGAACTGGACAAAATCAGGCAGGCTCTAGTAGCCATTTTCACCCACCTCCGGAAAATCAGGAACACAAAATACCCAATTCAGAGGGCACTGAGACTGGTCGAAGCCATTTCCAGGGATCTCAGTTCTCAGCTCCTGAAAGTCCTGGGCACGAGAAAACTCATGCACGTGGCCTATGAAGAGTTTGAGAAGGTACGAGCTTTAAATATCAGGTATCTGCCATGACGAGGTAATTTGAAGTGAGGTTCTTCCTTGTGTCTAAGAGACCGCTGCATTTTAGGTGCTTTCTTAAAGGGGTATTCCCATCTTAGACAATGGGGGCATATCGCTAGGATGTGCCCCCATGGTCTGATCGGTACGGGTCCCAGCCACACCTATATCGAGAATGGAGCGGGGAGTGCTGTGCCTGGAGGACCCTGGGGTCCGGCCACCACCAGGCGCAGCTCCCTGCTGTTCCCATAGAATGAATGGAAGCGCACCGCGCATGCGCGGCCACCGCTCCCATTCATTTCTATAAAGCCGACGGAAATGGCTCGGCTGTTTTCGGCGGCCCCATAGAAGTTAATGGAGGACGGCTGCGCATGCGCAGTGCGCCCTCCCTTCACTTCCCGGCTTCATTCTCGATATAGGTGCAGGTCCCAGCGGTGGGACCCGCACCTATCAGACAATGGGGGCATATCCTAGTGATATGCCCCCATTGTCTAAGATGGGAATTACCTTTTAAAGGTACAGTGACCCTAATGTCTCCTCACGAGGCTTGAGCAAATCGACTTGGGGTCTATGGTCCGAAGCTCGATTCGCTCAAGCCTACTCCTCACCATTAATTGCTATCTGTTGGCCCTGGTATATTAAGAAGTTTCTATATTTGTGGACAACCCCTTGAAAATATTAAAATGCTCATATTTTAATCCATTAGGTCATGGTTGCCTGTTTTGAAGTCTTCCAAACCTGGGACGACGAGTACGAGAAGCTTCAAGTTCTTCTGAGAGACATCGTAAAGCGGAAGCGAGAGGAGAACCTGAAAATGGTTTGGAGGATTAATCCGGCTCACCGGAAGCTGCAGGCGCGGCTGGACCAGATGAGGAAGTTCAGGCGCCAGCACGAACAGCTCCGAGCGGTCATCGTCCGGGTGCTGAGACCTCAGGTATAAACTTATCTCCTATCTACAAAGCATGGCGCATGTACACGTCGTCATTTACGATCCACTGACATGCTGCTTCATGTTTAGGTAGAAATCAAGTTTATTAGGTTTTCAAACAGTTTTCAAGTATGAAACAAGAGTGCAGAGAACATAATCTTTCAGCAAAAACAATAGGCCACACAGGGCCGGCAGTAATCATTAGGTCTTATCTTACTGAGAAGATAGCAAAACGTTAGACACCATCTTAGACAGTCAGCAGCTGAAGCTATCTATATATTAATTAAGAGAAGAAAAAGGAAAAGTTAAAAAATAAAGAGGTTAGGGATTAGAAGAGAAGGAGATGTAACAAAGGAGAGAAAGGAGCAGGAGGAAACAAGAGGTTTGGGGAAAAGCCATACGAGAAAGGTCGAACTCGACCCAGTCGTCCCTCAAGTAAGGTAGTGAGCGAGACTCCCGCGTTCTCTGAATTGGAGCCACACTGACCAGGTCTTGTCAATTTGTGCTCCTCTGCCATGAGCCTCGCCCATCAAACTCTCCATTCTGTATATATGTGTCAGCTCAGTGAGCCAATCCTGTACAGAGGGAGCTACGTCTGATTTCCAGAATCGCGGCAGGACTGTTCGGGCTGCCGCCAAGAAGTGTCTTAGGAGGCCTCGTTTGATGATCTTCAGGGGGCCAGGAATCATGGAGAGGAGCGCCATCTGCGGGGATGGAGTAACCTGTGCACCCGACATTTCAGAATAAATGGAAAAAATGGATTGCCAAAAGGGTTGTATACGGGGGCAAGACCACCAAATGTGGAGCATGTTACCTAATCCCGAGCCACAGCGCCAGCAACAGTCAGATACCTCAGGAAACCACCTATGAAGAAGTTCCGGGCATCTATACCAGCGAGTCAAGATCTTGAAGTTTTTTTCTTGGGCCGAGCAGGGAACTGGCATCTTGTGCGTCAGAACGAAGCATTTTCGCCAGTCACCGTCGGACAGCGGACCCAGGTCCTCCTCCCATGCTCCAACATAGGACAACAGAGGGCTATTGACACAGGAGAGGAGGATCCGGTACAGCTGAGAGATAATATGTGCAGGCGGGCTATGCTGAAGAAGCAACGACTCCAGAGCAGTTGGCGTGGAGCAGACGATGCCCTGAGGATAGCGTATTGAAAGGTAAGTCTTGAGTTGAGCATATTCGAACCACGACAGGTGCCCCTCCGGGGCACTCGCCTGCAACTGAGCAAAGGACTGGAGCGCTGTCTGGCCCCTGAGTACCTCCTGCAACCTGGCTCCCCCGGGACGCGACCAGACCAGAAAGGAATCCCTACCAACCGCAGGAGGGAATGCTGGGTCGTCGAATAAAGGGCTCATCCTTCCTGGACGTCTAGAAATCCCCCACGTTTTCAAGGCATGGTCCCAGACCCGTAAGAACTGAGATGTCAATGGCGGGAGAGATGAGGTAGGTGGCCGATGAATCGGAGCTACCCAAGGGAGAGAAAGAAGCGACAAGGGGATGAGAGAAGTCTCGAGGGAGACCCACTGTTTAGTTGGGGCATGGTGAAACCAGTCCAGTACTCGCAGCAGGATTGCGGCACGATAATAGAGATGAAGATCTGGAAGCCCCGCCCCACCCTCCTCCTTCTGTCTGGTCAAGGATCGAAACTGGACTCTAGGGTGGGTCGCTCCCCAAATAAAATGTCGTATAGCTTTCTGCAATTTAGTGAAGTAAGCATTTGGAGCAAAGATGGGGAGAGCCTGGAATAGGTACAAGAAACGGGGCAGTATGTCCATCTTCACTACATTGATCCGTCCAAACCACGAAAGCAGCGACTTATCATATGATTTGAGATCAGCCAGGGAACGAGTTAGGAGAGCCGAGTAGTTTCGGGAGAACATCTCAGGCATGGAGCATGATAGGTAAATCCCCAAGTACTTTAGGGACCCAGCTTGCCATTTGAAAGAAAAAGCCGCCGCGAGGCTGGACACGACCGATGCAGGGAGAGAGACATTAAGTGCCTCCGACTTGTGGTAGTTTACCTTAAAGTTGCTAACTGCACCGAAGCGGTCAAATTCTCGCAGCACCGAGGGCAACGTCACCTGGGGGTTCGTAACATAAAGCAACAGGTCATCGGCAAGTAGGGATAATTTATAGTGGGCGCCCCGAAGCGAAACACCCGAGATATCAGGAGATCCGCGTAAGGCCACAGCCAAATGCTCCATTGCGATGACGTAAAGCAGGGGTGACAGGGGGCATCCCTGTCTGGTACCGTTTGCAATAGTGATGGGTTGGGACAGTAATCCATTAACCCTCACTCTGGCAGTAGGGGACTTGTAGAGGGCAAAGATGCGATGCAACATGGAGGGGCCAAGTCCAAGGTGTTCCAGTGCGGAACGTAGAAATTGCCAATGGATTCGGTCAAACGCTTTTTCGGCGTCGACCGAGACCAGGCAAGTTGGGATAGCTGCCTTGCGAACGTGGTGCATAAGGAGAAGTGTCTTATTAAGGTTGTCTCTAGCCTCCCTGCAGGGCACGAATCCCACCTGGTCTGTGTGAATGACCCGAGGCAGAATAGGTAGTAAACGGTTGGCCAGCATCTTAGAATACAATTTCACGTCCGCATTGATTAGCGAGATGGGCCTGTAGTTTGTACAGGAGGACGCGTCTTTTCCAGGTTTCTGTATAACTGAGATGGTAGCCAATAACGTTTGAGGAGCGAAAGTGCAATCGCCAGTGATGGAGTTAAATACCCGTACCAGAAAGGGGGACAGCTGAGATGTAAATTCTTTGTAGAACCGGGCCGTAAAACCATCTGGTCCAGGACTTTTTCCGAGAGGGGTACCCTTCAGGGCCAAATTCAGCTCTTGCTCAGTAAAGGCATCCTCTAGGGTAGTAAGCTCCTCAGGAGGTACAGAGGGGAGGGCCGTTTCAGAAACGTATGCATCGACTCGTCTCCAGAAGGCCATCGCCTCCATATCAGCCAGGGGACCGCGTATGCCGTACAAGGATTGGTAGAAATCTTTAAATGTATTGACTATATCCTCAGGTCTATGGACCACCGAGCCTCCGGGGGATTTCACTTTTGGGACAAAAGTTCGCTGGGGTCTCGGATGTATAAACCTGGCCAGCGAGGCCCCACACTTGTTGGAATATTCATAGTAATGGGAGCTCACTCTCTCTCTGAACTGTGCGTACTTTCTATCTAGTAGGGCTCGCAACTGAGCTCGTATATCTATCAAGGAAGCAAGTACATTGGGATCTCGAGTATTTTTGTGGGAAGTCTCAGCCCGATGTAACTGGGACAAAAGCTGTTGCACTTTCACCCCTTTTTCCCTCTTAAGGCGTGCGCCCTGCTGGATGAGTGTGCCCCTAACCACGCATTTTAAGGCCTCCCACTGGTATGGAAGCGGCGTTTCGTCTTGAGTATGAACCGCTAGAAAATCTGAGATGGATTTACAGATCGCCTCCCTACACACCGAGTCCGAGAGCAGGTTGGGGTTAAGACGCCATGACCATTCCCCAGGTAGTCCCCCTGGGATCAAAAATGAGACCATGAGGGGAGCATGATCTGTCCAGATCATGGCCCCAATCGCGGCCCGGGGGCGCCAGGATAGCAAGCGATGATCTACAAAAAAGTAGTCAAGCCGGCTGTAAGAGCCGTGTGCAGGTGAGTAGTAAGTATAGTCTCTAGTGTCGGGATGTAGAATGCGCCAGCTGCTTCATGTTTAGAATGGGGAGATGCCCCGTATATGGCGTCTGCCACAGTAGTGGTCCCATCACAATATGCACAATGCACTTTTCTTAAAAAAATAATACCTGCACTAATGCTAGTGGTCTGTGGCCTTCTAGTATACAATGCAGGTGGTGACACTGAAGATGACCACAGGATGTGCCATAATGTCCAGTAGGTGCAGGTTCTACCTCTGTGTCCGTCTCAAATAGAGTCCCCCAACCATTTTGCGGCAGCTATGAATGGAGATTGTTGGGCATGCACGGCCCTCTCCATTCGCTTCTAAGAGAGTTCCAAAAATAAGCAAGCACCTGCTATTTTCAGAGCTCTCACAGCATTAACGTAGGGGGGGGTTGCACATGCGTGGCCTCCTCTCCATTCAAAACCGTCGTTAGATGGGCATTGGTGGACCTCATTCACAATAATGATAGAGCTGGGACCCACTGCAATCGGAATTTAATGGCTTATCCTATGGATTTGCCTTTTAATTTTCAAGATGGGAGCTGCCCTTTAAGCCAACTGTGCAATCCATGGTGGCCATTCAGAAAAACGGTCATCCATCTAATATATGGATGATTTGAGTCTCAAGATCTAGGAGCTCTCCACTCTGGACAACCCCTTTAAACCACTTGGGTCAAGCTTGGACCTATCTGCCTCTCCAGTATCCGCCATGCATATGAAAACTGTCATTGCTTTTGTTCTATAGGTCACAGCTGTTGCTCAACAGAACCAGGGCGAAGTCCCAGAGCCTCAGGACATGAAGGTGGCAGAAGTCCTGTTTGATGCAGCAGATGCCAACGCCATCGAGGAAGTCAATCTCGCTTATGAAAACGTCAAGGAAGTCGACGGTTTAGACGTCTCAAAAGAAGGCACGGAAGCATGGGAAGCTGCTCTGAAGAGATACGATGAAAGAATCGACCGCGTGGAGACCAGGATCACTGCCCGCCTGCGAGATCAGCTTGGCACGGCGAAGAACGCCAATGAAATGTTCAGGATCTTCTCCCGATTCAACGCTCTGTTTGTTAGACCCCACATCAGAGGAGCCATCCGGGAGTATCAGACTCAGCTCATCCAGCGGGTAAAGGACGACATCGAGTCTCTTCATGACAAGTTCAAAGTGCAGTACCCTCAAAGCCAGGCCTGCAAGATGAGTCACGTCCGAGACCTCCCTCCGGTGTCTGGCTCCATAATCTGGGCCAAACAGATCGACCGGCAGCTGACGGCTTACATGAAGCGGGTGGAAGATGTCCTCGGCAAAGGGTGGGAGAACCACGTTGAAGGACAGAAGCTGAAGCAAGATGGAGACAGTTTCCGTATGAAGCTCAATACCCAAGAAATCTTTGACGACTGGGCAAGGAAAGTTCAACAACGCAACCTAGGAGTGGCGGGACGTATATTCGCCATCGAAAGCACCCGTGCCAGGGGCAGGAGTGGGAACGTGCTCAAGCTGAAAGTCAACTTCCTGCCGGAAATCATAACTCTGTCCAAGGAAGTCCGAAATCTGAAGTGGCTCGGTTTCCGCGTCCCGTTGGCCATTGTCAACAAGGCCCACCAGGCCAACCAGCTGTATCCCTTCGCCATCTCGCTCATCGAAAGCGTCCGCACTTACGAGCGTACCTGTGAAAAGGTGGAAGAACGCAACAGCATAAGCTTGCTGGTTGCGGGACTGAAGAAGGAAGTCCAGGCTCTGATCGCCGAGGGCATCGCTCTGGTATGGGAGTCCTACAAGCTCGACCCATATGTCCAACGTTTGGCAGAGACCGTCTTTAACTTCCAAGAAAAGGTATGTACTGGGTCCATGCTGGTGATCCATCCTGCAGTAGAGTTCTAGGTAGCATTTTAGTGATCAACCTTCTCTTCCAGGTGGACGACCTGCTCATTATCGAAGAGAAAATCGACTTGGAAGTTCGATCTCTGGAAACCTGCCTGTATGACCACAAAACCTTCTCGGAGATCCTGAACAGAGTCCAAAAGGCTGTGGATGACTTGAACCTTCACTCTTATTCCAACCTTCCCATTTGGGTCAACAAACTTGATATGGAGGTAATTGTCATGTAGATGTAATCTCTGCCACTAGGGGGTGACACCAAGTGTTCACTGCTTCAGTGTGGAGTCAATGTAAGACGCTCCCTATACCAGCTGTATCTTTGTAAGGGAACCAGTACCATGCAAGGCTTTAAAGGCATCTATCCCATCCAACCCGTGTTCTACTCTGTACTGATGAGGGAGCAAAAGCTCTGAATCAGTGCAGTCTATATATGGGTGTCTCTGCTTTGGCTGACATTTTTAGTCATGTTTCAAGACTCGTTAAAGGATTATTCCCATCTTAGACAATGGAGGCATATCGCTAGGATATACCCCCTTTGTCTGATAGGTGCTGGGTCCCGCACCTATATCGAGAACGGAGAGCGTTGTGCCTGGAGGACTCCGGTCTGGCCACCACCAGGCGCAGCTCCCCCCTCATAAAAGTGAATGGGAGCACACCGCGCATGCGCAGCCTCCAGTCCTATTCATTTCTATGGAGCCGACAGAAATGGCACAGCCAGCGCTCTATTTTCGGCGGCCCCCATAGAAATGAATGGAGGGCGGCTGCGCAGTGCTCCCTCCATTCATTTCCCCACTCCGTTCTCGATATAAGTGCGGGTCCCGCACCTATCAGACAATGGGGGGTATATCCTAGCGATATGCCCCTATTGTCTGAGATGAGAATAACCCTTTAATTGGTCAGACATTGACTTTACAGGGCAGCAATCTATAGATGGTCCTAGAAACGGTTTTCTTCTTTCTGGAGGAGAGCTGACTTACAGACTGTTCCCCTGGAAGTATTACCTATAAGACTCTGAATGCTTGCTGGGTCTCGCCAAGAAGTTTTGTCCAGGATTAGAAAGTCAGTCTGTTTCTTCCGCAGTTCAGCTGCATTGAAGTGAATGGAGCTGAGATGCAATACCATAGATAACTTGTGGACAGGGTCGGAAGACGTTTTGCTAATAGGAGTGGGTTTCAATATCGGAATGGATTCATGGTAATCAGTGCTTGTCCTTTTACCGTTTAGATTGAAAGGATCTTGGGCGTCCGTCTACAAGCTGGTTTGAAAACATGGACTCAGGTCCTCATGGGTCAGGTTGACGACAAAGCAGAAGTTGATATGGACACCGATGCCCCCCAGGTCAGCCACAAGCCAGGCGGAGAACCGAAAATCAAGGTAAGTGAAGTCTACAGTTCCTCTTATACTGGATGTTCCTCAGTTCTCCCACCTGAACTTCCTCTTCTAACTTCTCCTTGCAGAATATTGTCCATGAGCTGCGCATCACCAATCAGGTCATTTACCTGAATCCACCAATTGAAGACTGCAGATACAAACTTTATCAGGAGCTGTTCTCCTGGAAAATGGTGATCCTGTCTCTACCCAGAATTCAGAGCCAGAGATACCAGGTAAGTTCTCCTCCATATATATTCATCACCCACTGCTTTAATCAGACCTGACGAGCTGCAACTCTCTGTGCCGTGGGATAGGTGGGCGTCCACTACGAACTGTCCGAAGAGGAGAAGTATTATCGCAACGCCTTGACCCGAATGCCCGACGGGCCTGCTGGATTGGAGGAAGCGTACTCGGCCGTTATGGACATTGTCACAGAGGTGGAGCAGTACGTTAAGGTAAGAGAAAGGCCATAGGTTAAATGGGACATCTGGTGCACGGAGTACAAATGGATGTGACCAATCCTAATGTTTAGATATAGAACTGAAGTTGTGCCATTTGCTCATTGCTCCGCAGGTGTGGCTGCAGTACCAGTGCCTGTGGGATATGCAGGCGGAGAACATATACAATCGACTGGAAGAAGATCTGAATAAATGGCAGGCGCTGCTGGTTCAGATCAGGAAGGCCAGAGGGACGTTCGACAACGCAGAGACCAGGAAGGAATTCGGTCCAGTCATCATCGACTACGGAAAAGTCCAATCCAAAGTCAACTTGAAGTACGACTCTTGGCACAAAGAGGTTCTCAGCAAATTCGGGCAGATGCTTGGGCAGAACATGACGGAATTCCATTCTCAGATTTCCAAGGTGCGTCTTTGTATGGGGGGAGGGGGCTGTAGGTGTAGGCTGTCCGGGCATGCTGGCAGTTGTAGTTTTGCAACAGCTGGAGGACTGGCGGTTGGGTATCCCTGTTCTAGCATATCCCACTGTTTCCAAGACAAACTCTTATTACATCAACGTGCCCGCTAAGGCTATGATCATACACTGAGAACCGTGCGGGCAACCCATAGAGGCATGCCATGTGTACCCTCTGTGGTACAGGCTGAGGATATAATGTGCCAGTACATTTGACGCAGCCGCCCGTTCCTCACTGTCGTCTTTTACTTGCAGTCTCGTCAAGAGCTGGAGCAGCATTCAGTGGACACGGCTAGTACATCCGATGCCGTGACCTTCATCACCTACGTGCAGTCTCTGAAGCGGAAGATCAAGCAGTTTGAGAAACAAGTCGATGTAAGTCAGACACTTATTCGATATGTTACCGTCCTCTTTTTCATGTCTTACTATTGACTTGCCCCCTTTAACGTGCACTTCCCTCCTGCAGCTCTACAGGAACGGACAGCGGCTGCTGGAGAAACAGCGCTTCCAGTTCCCCTCGTCCTGGCTCTACATCGACAACATCGAGGGCGAATGGGGTGCGTTTAATGACATCATGCGGCGCAAAGACTCCGCCATTCAGCAGCAAGTGGCAAATCTGCAGATGAAGATCGTTCAGGAGGACCGAGCTGTGGAGAGCCGCACTATCGATCTGCTGACTGACTGGGAGAAGACCAAGCCTGTGGCTGTAAGATCATTGTGGTTTCTGTTCAGGTTACAAACCAAAGTAAAAACTGTGGCATGCATCAGTGCCAATCATGGGACAGCGGTGTACTGATTTCCTAAATATGGAACCGTGTACATCCTTCTGTGCTTTCCAATACAGTCAGACACAATATGTATAGCAGTAAATTGGCACAGAGGCCCCTTTACTATCGAGAACTATAGTGGTGTGTGTAAAGCAACTCCCTATATTTGATATAGCCATATAGGCTCTCCACCCCAACGCACACTAGGGTCAATTTCATAGGAAGCCTATTTGTATATTTGGAATATCGAAGGAAACCCATGCTGATGTTGCCCCTGGTCAGATCCAAAACCAGGACCCCAGTGCTAAGCACAGCCCCCCATCATAGAGATGACATTCTCTAGCAATATCCCATCACTTTGAATGGTGGCCCACTGATGACATATGGTATACAGTGACTTTTGTAAAAGGTATATGCTAGGACTATGTAAATAAAGCCTTAGGGACCATTCAGACGGGCGTATTATTGTGGGTCCGCAATAATGCAGACCCGCAATATTACGGCTGCCGCCTGGGGTGTGTTCCGCATCACTGCGGAGCACACGGCTGGGTGCCCCATTCAAAATGCCTATACTTGTCCGCTCATGCAAGAACAGTCTCCCCAAAACCTGCACATTCTACTGTACTGTATTTTTCTCTATCATGCTTCTGACTTCTCATTTTAATTCTTCAGGGAAGCCTGCGACCTGAGGAGGCGCTTCAAGCCCTCACAATATACGAAGGAAAGTTTGGCAGACTGAAAGATGACCGGGAAAAATGCGCCAAAGCCAAGGAGGCCTTGGAGCTGACGGACACAGGGTTGCTGAGCGGCAGCGAAGAGCGGGTTCAGGTGAAGATTTGATTTGTCCTTGTTGAGCTTTATATACGATTCTAGCAATCTACAACCTGTGCGATCTTTAATACTTTTTGGTGGGTTTTTGGTTTTTCCATGCAGGTTGCACTGGAAGAATTGCAAGATCTCAAGGGCGTCTGGTCCGAACTCTCCAAAGTTTGGGAACAGATTGACCAAATGAAGGAGCAGCCATGGGTGTCTGTGCAACCACGAAAGGTATGTAACCTCCAAGAAGAAGTGGTGTCCCCATGCAAGCAGGACTGCTTTACATCACTGTCTGTCCTGTTTTACAGCTACGCCAGAGCCTGGATGGATTGCTGAATCAGCTGAAGAACTTCCCTGCCCGCTTACGTCAGTATGCGTCCTATGAATACGTCCAGAGACTTCTGAAGGGTTACATGAAGGTGAAACATTGGTTCCGACTGCAAATAAATTGCTGGTCGAATGTTACAGATGCTAAGGTGCCATCTGCTGCTTCCGTTAGGTCAACATGCTGGTGATCGAACTGAAGTCGGAAGCCCTGAAAGATCGGCACTGGAAACAGCTGATGAAGAGGCTGCGTGTCAATTGGGTGGTGTCCGAGCTCACCCTCGGTCAAATCTGGGATGTGGACCTGCAAAGGAACGAGGCGATTGTCAAGGATGTTCTTCTTGTTGCTCAAGGAGAAATGGCTCTGGAGGAATTCTTGAAGCAGGTCAGTAGTAGGGTTGTACCATCTTGGCTTGCAGTATGTTCTGCGGTTTTTGTGTGAGATCTTTAGGAATCCATTTCAGGTTTAGAAGATAACTATGCCTGCACTAGCAGTCTGATATCACGTGGCTGTATCGTCCGTGGCTTGGGTGCCGGCACAGATGTGTTCACCTGTCCCCAAGTCATGGAGAATGCAGTCACTCGCAGGTAGCATTGCGTAGATATTTTCTGAAATTCTGACTTTCAGTTAACATAGAAGTTATTCAATGTAATGGTTCAGTGTAGAAGCCTTTCCTTCACAAGATCTAGTAGATTTATTAGTAATCCGTCTATTTTTTGGTTGTGTCCAGATCCGAGAAGTGTGGAATGCCTATGAACTGGATCTTGTCAACTACCAGAACAAATGTCGCCTGATCCGCGGCTGGGACGATCTGTTCAACAAAGTCAAGGAACACATCAACAGCGTTTCTGCCATGAAGCTTTCTCCCTACTACAAGGTATTGTCTTACACTTCCCACTTAAGGGGGTTGACAATTTCTCTCCATAAGATCTTAGGATCTTTCTCAATGAGCTGGAACTGTAATTAGTAAGAGAAGCTCCTGTTCTGAGAGTCGATCCATATATTACATGGATGGGCATTCATTTCACTAGTGCTATATAATGGTATACATGTATGGCGTTAACCTGCATGGGGCGAGTTCACACACAGAGCTCTGTACATGGCAGCTGCTGGCTGTATAATACCGCAGACACCTGGCCGCAATGCCGGGGATCGGCAATAATGTTGAATCCGGTCATTTAACCCTTCAGATGGCGATCGCATCATCTGTGAGGTTCGGCAGGAGGAGGGAGCTCCCTCTGCCTTCCGATTGGAGCCCCTGCAGCTAAATTGCAAGCTCTGATCAGTTGCCATAACAGCCCTGGGCCTTCTGAAGGTTCCTAGGCCTGTCATGGGTAACTGCCTGTAAAGCCACCCCAAAAACCTTGGTGAAATCGTGGGTTTTTTTCAATTACACCCCACAGAATGTTTTGTTTTTTTTCCCCATTAACCATGACTTGGTGCCATTAAAAATTACAACTTGGCTCTCATATGGCTACATGAAAGGAAAATTAAAGTCGTTTTTGGAATGTAGAGAGTTAAAAAACGAAAATGGGGTCATTAAGGGGATAAATTACCATCATGGATCCGCTCTTGCATTCATAGGTTTTATGTTCTTTTATTAGGTGTTTGAAGAAGATGCCTTGAGCTGGGAAGATAAGCTCAACAGAATCATGTCCCTTTTCGATGTGTGGATCGATGTCCAGCGGCGCTGGGTTTACCTGGAGGGCATCTTTACTGGCAGTGCCGACATCAAACACCTGCTTCCTGTGGAGACGCAGCGTTTCCAGAGGTATGGTGTTTTTTCAATTTCTTATATATATCGAAAAAAATATATATAATGGGAAAAAAAAAATATATATATATATATATATATATATATTTATATAATATATTTTTATGTAATATAATATATTTTTATATAATATAATATATTTTTATATAATATATTTTTTTCTTTTTATTCGCATGTCGAATATTTTATTTCCTCCCCTTCTCCTATGGGAAACTTGATGTGTATTTACAAGAGGATCCATGGCAGAAATTCTGGCTTATACTTGGGTTACTGCTGTGGATGTGCCAGCAGATCCTCATGACAATTAGCCCCTTTCTGTGACTTTTCTGACCAGAATCCACAAGGGGAATGATGAGGTTTTTCCTCCGCAGTGCCAACACAGAGCCCCACTGATTTCCTTCACATATGTATAGGATATAGGACGCCCCCTTCATTTGCATTAGATGCAGAGACTGTGCAGATTTGATGAGGATATAGGCGCAGAATCCTCACCAAATCCTGGACGTGTGAACAAGCCCTTATAAGACTGATAAATCATCAGCAATGATCACGTCTCTGAACGTATAGCGGTGTTTTTGTTATTGCAGCATCAGCACAGAATTTGTGTCACTGATGAAGAAGGTCACAAAGTCTCCTCTCGTCATGGACGTTCTGAACATCCAAGGAGTGCAAAGATCTCTGGAAAGATTGGCTGACTTACTGGGCAAAATCCAGAAAGCTCTTGGAGAATATCTGGAAAGGGAGCGTTCCTCGTTCCCACGGTGAGTTCTGAGGCTGCGGTTACCATAACCTTTTCAGATTCGACCTACACAATCTGGAGTGAACCATCTCATAAGTTAGAAATGTGATATAAATGGTGTGGTCCTTTTAATAAAGGGGCGTTCCCGTGAAAGATTGTATGTGATCTCCTTCTTAGGGGTCTGACCACCATTCCAGAAAAGAGGGGTGCACTACCCCCTATTCCCAGTAGAAAGGAGGCATCTCATTCATCGGGGACTGACATGTGGCTACTTTTCTGAGGACTAGCCGCCCGTCGGCCAAACCTCTTAGAATCTGACGTTCATAATCCACACGCCATACGTTATTTGATAGAAAAACTCTAGATTGGTCTCAGACTGTGCAGTCCTACTTTTTCCAGAAATCCTCTGGGGCATGATCTGTCGGCTGAAGCAGAAATTAAATCGATTTTAATGTTTTTGGCTTCTCTCTGACCCATGTTCTAGATTCTACTTCGTCGGTGATGAAGATCTTCTGGAAATCATCGGAAACAGTAAAAACGTCGCCAAACTGCAGAAACACTTCAAGAAGATGTTTGCTGGTGTGTCCAGCATCATCCTGAATGAAGACAGCACTGTCGTGCTGGGAATCTCCTCACGGGAAGGAGAGGAGGTAAAGATTACACTGACGTGCATGAAGGCAGCGGGATCTTCTACTCACAGGGCGTATTAGAGATTGAAGTATTCATCCTGTGGTCTTTGTGTGTATTTACAGGTGATCTTCAAGACTCCAGTGTCCATCACTGAGCATCCAAAGATCAACGAGTGGCTTACTCTGGTGGAGAAGGAAATGAGAGTCACTCTGGCTAAACTGCTGGCCGAGTCGGTGACTGAAATTGAGATCTTCGGGAAGTCCACAGCCATCGATCCTGCCACGTACATCTCCTGGATTGACAAGTACCAGGTAATTATCCCTTCTGACGGTTCATAAAGAGGACCTTTCCCCGCTCCTGACATGTCTGTTTTAATAGCTTCATGCATTCCCCATGTAATAACAATTCTGGAGCATCTATTCTTATGTCTCTATGATGTGTCATTCCTTTATTATTTCTACTAGAAGTTATGAATGAATTGTTAGCAGTCTGCAGTAAGGGTACAGAGGGGAGGTAACCAGTTGGGGGGGGGGGGGGATGTACCTGCACAGTCTGACTCTATCCAATCAGTGCTGCCATTTACAGACTGTACAGGGACACACCCCCAACTTGTTACCTCCCCTCTGTACCCTTACTGCAGACTGTTAGCAATTCATCCATTACTTCTAGTAGAAATAATGAAGGAATGACACATCATAGAGACATAAGAATAGATGCTCCAGAATTGTTACATGGGGGATGTATGAAGCTATTAAAACAGACATGTCAGGAGTGGGGAGAGGTCCTCTTTAAAGTGTAGCTCCAAGTCTCTATAGAGGCAGTTGTCATGCAGGAGTGTGCAAAATCATAAGGCATGGCAGATGTTGTGCCTAAATAGCCATGTGGACCATCCATGGTCCATGCATAAAGCTGCTCAGATACAGTCCTATGTTGTCTCCTAGGCACTGGTATCCAGTGCAGGGGTCAGAACTGTAAGGGGTCTCTTATATAGTGCTAGGTCGATATGGGAACCTAAAAGACAGAGCAGGATACTGTATGTGTGTATGGATATAAGCAACATGGACCATGGCCACCCTATCTTTCAGTTTAGAAAATACTTTATTGTGCACACTCCTGCTTCCTATGCAAGTACAATTTTAAGTACTATATACAGGTACTGAGGGACAGTCAGGTTTTGTGTTTTTGTTTTTTTAACTCTATAGCACTTGACATGTATTTTTTATTTTCCCCATAGGCTCAGCTTGTGGTCCTCTCGGCTCAGATTGCCTGGTCTGAGAACGTGGAGTGTGCTCTCAACAGCATGTCCAGTGGAGGAGGTGACTCCAAACCCATGCAGGGTGTGCAGGTCAATGTGGAGGCCACACTGAACGTCTTGGCGGATTCCGTGCTGATGGAGCAGCCACCTCTGCGGAGGAGGAAACTGGAACACTTGGTAACTGTTAACGTATCTTCAATCTGAAGAATTCTTGCGTCGCTATGCCTTGTAGCTAATGACTGTGCTGCTCCACAGATCACAGAACTGGTGCACCAGAGAGATGTCACCAGATCCCTCATGAAGCTGCGGGTTGACAACTCAAAGTCATTCGAGTGGCTGAGCCAGATGAGGTTCTACTTTGACCCCAAGCAGACTGACGTTCTGCAGCAGCTCTCCATCCAGATGGCAAATGCAAAATTCAACTACGGCTTTGAATACCTGGGCGTCCAGGATAAACTTGTGCAAACCCCTCTGACTGACCGATGTTACCTGACCATGACCCAGGCCCTGGAGGCCAGACTTGGAGGGTCACCTTTTGGTAAGTATATTTCATATTTCCATACATTGAACGCTGACGTCATCAAGTCTGTATCAGTCTATAGCAGGCATGGCCAACCTGCGTCTCTCCAGCTGTTGTAAAACTACAGCTTCCATCATGCCCTGCTGTAGGCAGTCTTGGCATACTGGGAGTTGTAGTTTTGAAACAGCTGGAGAGCCTCAGGTTGGCCAGCCCTGGTCTACAGGGTGCGACTGTTAATTGTGGATATGCTTAACAGGCCCTGCAGGTACTGGAAAGACAGAATCTGTCAAAGCCCTTGGACACCAACTTGGCCGATTTGTGCTGGTTTTCAACTGTGACGAAACCTTTGACTTTCAGGTAAAAAAAAAAATATTTTTAAAGCCGCCATGCCGATCCGATGTCTCCATGATGGCATTCCCTGGACCATCCTCTTTCTCTTTGTCTTTCAGGCCATGGGTCGCATTTTTGTGGGTCTGTGCCAGGTCGGAGCTTGGGGATGTTTCGACGAGTTCAACAGATTGGAGGAACGCATGTTGTCGGCGGTTTCTCAGCAGGTGCAGTGCATCCAGGAGGCTCTAAGGGAACACTCCGATCCCAACAGAGACAAAAGTAAGTGGTGACCAACTTTAGTGCCAGAATTACAAATTGCGCAGTAAGGAATAGTCTTTCTCGGCTGTGAAAATCATACTTTGTGTTAATGGCCGTTCTGCTGTCTTTCAGCTCTCACCGTTACCTGTGAACTGCTGAACAAACAAGTGAAGGTCAGCCCCGACATGGCTATCTTCATCACCATGAACCCTGGTTATGCCGGAAGATCCAACCTGCCTGACAACTTGAAGAAACTGTTCCGAAGCTTGGCCATGACCAAACCTGACCGTCAGCTGATCGCACAGGTCATGTTGTACTCTCAAGGCTTCCGGACGGCCGAAGTGCTGGCCAACAAAATTGTGCCATTTTTCAAGTAAGTGAATGTTGATTTTGCTTTGATGTCTCTGCTGAAATGTACTGAAAGACATGTGGACAGCCATGCATTAGGCTAGGTCAGTGGTGGCGAAACCTATGGCATGGGAAGAGAGTTGAATTTCCCCTGTGCACCCCACACCAGTACAAGAAGGGATATATACTGGCCTTGGTTCTGCTGTTTTTAGTAATGTCGGCCATTTTGGTGGCTAGATTTTAGGAGGACACCTTTTTATAGATTCACCACTCATTATATTTCTTTTGCCTGCAGATTGTGCGACGAACAGCTGTCCTCTCAGAGCCACTATGACTTTGGTCTTCGAGCCCTGAAGAGCGTCTTGGTGAGTGCCGGCAATGTCAAGAGAGAGCGCATCCAGAAAATCAAGAAGGAGAAGGAAGAACGTGGAGAAGCCGTCGACGAAGGAGAAGTTGCCGAGTACCTTCCTGAGCAAGAAGTACGATCGTTTATCCCCAGTCTCGTGGAATTGCCAGTGTAGGTGGCAGAGACTTAACGCTCCTTGTCTCGTGCAGATCCTGATCCAGAGTGTCTGTGAGACCATGGTTCCCAAGCTGGTTGCAGAAGACATCCCTCTGCTCTTCTCTCTGTTGTCTGATGTGTTCCCCGGAGTCCAGTACCACCGCGGCGAAATGACTGCGCTTCGAGAGGAGCTGAAGAAGGTGTGCCAGGAGATGTACCTGACTTACGGAGATGGAGAAGAAGTTGGTGGAATGTGGGTGGAGAAGGTACGATATTTGTGTTTCTAGATGTCTGTAAATGGGTTTTTTTTTCCAACCACTGGGCGTCCCATTGATCTTGATATTTGGGGGCCCTGTCTATGGGACTGTGAGTTTGCAGTCCTATAGAGAATGGATGGAGTGGCGTGGCGCATGCTTCACCTGCAGCTCCATTCATTTTGGATGTCCTGTGGTGAACAGGGTGCTCGTTCTTTTAATCTGTAGGGGTCCCAGTGGTCTGACACCCCCACCACCAGTTTAAAGGGGTATTCCCATCATAGACAATGGGAGCGTATCGCTAGGATATGCCCCCATTGTCTGATATATTGAGAACGGAGCGGAGAGCGTTGTGCCTGGGGGACCCCTGGTTTCCCCGAGGTCCGGCAACCACCAGGCGCAGCTCCCCGCTGCTCCTATAGAAATTAATGGGAGTGCACTGCGCATGTGCAGCCACCGATGACATTCATTTCTACAGACCCCACGGAAATAGCCATTTCGGCGGCCCCATAGAAATGGAGGGCTGCTGCGCAGTGCGCCCTCCGTTCTCGATATAAGTGCTTGTCCCAGAGGTGGGACCTGCACCTATCAGACAATGGGGACATATCCTAGCGATATGCCCCATTGTCTATGATGGGAATAACCCTTTAATAGTTGATATAACTGGAATATCCCTTTAAATATAATTAAGCATACCCTGTTTATTTTCATGTAGGTCCTTCAGCTCTATCAGATCACCCAAATCAACCATGGCCTGATGATGGTCGGACCCTCAGGCAGTGGCAAGTCCATGGCCTGGCGAGTGCTGCTGAAAGCTTTAGAAAGACTGGAGGGAGTGGAAGGTGTTGCTCACATCATCGATCCTAAAGCAATCAGCAAAGACCATCTGTACGGTACCCTGGATCCAAACACCCGAGAATGGACAGACGGCTTGTTCACCCACGTTCTCAGGAAGTGAGTTTATTCCGAACACCACACGGCAGCCTCGTTACTGCGGCCGTCGATTCTGATGAGCTCAAACCTGTTCCTCAATCTTCTTCTGCCTGCAGGATCATTGACAATGTCCGTGGGGAGCTTCAGAAGCGCCAGTGGATCATCTTCGACGGTGATGTGGATCCTGAATGGGTTGAGAACTTGAACTCTGTCTTGGATGATAACAAGCTGCTCACACTTCCCAATGGAGAGCGTCTCAGCCTGCCTCCCAACGTAATTTTCTAATTCTACTAGTTTTTACATTCAAAGGGGTCATGATTTTTCTCCAGCATCCATGCGTGAAATGGGTATGCTTGAAGAGATCTGATCAGTGGGGCCCCAACCATTCATGTTGGCCGTTTCCATATCCTATTTGCTTTAATGGAGAAATTGCACAGGATTTTTGTTTTTCCACTGATCAGTTTTGCACATGTAATCTAAGTGAAGACTTTCAGATTTAGAACACACAGATGTATCTGCACTAGCATTGCTACAGGCCACTAACCAGACCTGTCTTCTCATCCTAGGTCCGCATCATGTTCGAAGTCCAGGACCTGAAGTATGCCACTTTGGCCACTGTGTCCAGATGCGGCATGGTCTGGTTCAGCGAGGACGTTCTGAGCACGGACATGATCTTCAACAACTTCCTGGCCAGGATGCGCAGTATCCCACTTGATGAAGGTGAAGATGAAGCTCAACGTATGAGGAAAGGCAAAGAAGATGAAGGGGAAGAGTCTGCATCTCCAATGCTGCAGGTACCTGCCCCATCTACCAGATCATCCAAGGGTTCATCTGAACTCAGGCTGACAAAACTTTTCTGTAATATCCCCTATATTAACCTTATTATGGGGTACTCCGTGTGACCCCCCCCCCCCCCTTACTCTAGTTTCCAGAAACATTTGCACCTTTTTGTTTTAAAGATCCAGCGAGACGCGGCGACCGTTCTGCAGCCGTACTTCACATCCAGCGGACTGGTGATCAAAGCTCTGGAGCACGCCTTCAAACTGGAGCACATCATGGACCTGACCCGCCTGCGATGCTTGGGTTCTCTGTTCTCCATGCTGCACCAAGCCTGCCGTAACATCGCCCAGTACAACGCGAATCACCCAGATTTCCCCATGCAAATTGACCAGTTAGAGCGCTACATACAGGTAAGGGGCTTGTGAGAGCTAAGTTAACAAATTATTATTTTTTTTTGTCTCTCCTGATGTGTGTTCTATTGAATAGTTGTATTTCCCATCAAATAACACATCTGAAGAGTCTATGCCAGGGTTGGCCAACCCGCGGCTCTCCAGCTGTTCCAAAACTGCAACTCCCAGCATGCCCAGACTGCGTACAGCTATCAGCCTACAGCAGGGCATGGTGGAATTTGTAGTTTTAGAGAGCTGCAGGTTGGCCATCCCTGGTCTGTGCACTGTCCTGCTGCTCCTCTGTTATTCTTCATTCATAACTTGCATGAATTGACAACCGGGTCTTACTTCCCTGGTCACTGATTGGACAGTGTCGGGGTATGGCCCAGTGGTGTGGCCGGCCACATGCTGCTAAGCCATACCCATGGTAGCCAATGGCCGCGTGATTATGCAGTAAAATGATGCAGCCGTTGGCTTTGATTGCATGTGGCCAGCCAGGCCTTCAGGTCCTACCGTCAGACAGCTGAGACACGCCCTATCGATCAGGTGCCAGCACCCAGTTGTAAGTTTATTCCAAAACTTTTTTTTTTTCCAAGAGGAATAACAAAGGGAACAGTGTAATGCTGTGTTCTAAGAAAAGATTTTTCTGGGAGTGCAATTAAGTCCTTGTAAAATTTTATTGGATTGAACTGCTATTTAATATGGTATCTGCATACCTTTTCCACAGCGATATCTCATCTACGCCGTCTTGTGGTCGTTCTCTGGAGACGGCCGTCTGAAAATGCGGGCAGAACTTGGCGAGTATATCAGGAGGATCACCACTATTCCACTGCCAACTACACCCAACATCCCCATCATTGACTATGAGGTATGAGACTGCTTTATGTTCATGGTCATGATCTAATTGTCCTTTCTACATAGCTATTGGTTTAACACTGCTGCCAATCTCTAGGTCTCCATCACTGGCGAGTGGCTTCCTTGGCAACACAAAGTTCCTCAAATCGAAGTTGAAACTCACAAAGTGGCGGCTCCTGATGTTGTTGTGCCCACTCTGGATACAGTGCGGCACGAGGCGCTCCTCTACACGTGGCTGGCCGAACACAAACCCCTCGTCCTGTGTGGTCCTCCTGGTTCAGGAAAGACCATGACCCTCTTCAGTGCTTTGAGGGCTCTTCCCGACATGGAAGTAAAGTTCAGATCTTTATATTCTTTTTGACTCCTGATTCTGAATTTCTCATTGCCTAAACGTTGTTCCTCTATCTCTTGTAGGTTGTTGGCTTGAACTTCTCCAGTGCCACCACTCCAGAGTTGCTTCTGAAAACCTTCGATCACTACTGTGAGTACAGGCGAACACCAAACGGTGTGGTCCTGGCACCTGTGCAGCTTGGGAAATGGCTGGTTCTGTTCTGCGATGAAATCAACTTGCCGGATATGGACAAATATGGCACCCAGAGGGTCATCTCCTTCATCAGACAGGTGTGTATGTCGTGGTGTCACAAAACCTATTGGTCTAGGGAGGATGTGCTGCTTGTATGGTGCAGCCTTGGATCTGACATTATGTGATATCTTTGCACAGATGGTGGAACATGGAGGTTTCTACAGGACATCTGATCAAACCTGGGTGAAACTAGAAAGAATTCAGTTTGTTGGAGCTTGCAACCCTCCTACCGATCCTGGAAGAAAGCCTCTGTCCCACAGGTAGGGGACAATTCTGAGCTTTTTCTCTTCTGCTTGACTTTTATTCCTCTTTAAGATCATTTGGTGTAACCAGGATTAATTACCGTCTAGGTTCTTGCGCCATGTTCCCGTGGTGTACGTTGACTATCCAGGACCTGCATCATTGACCCAGATCTATGGTACCTTTAACCGTGCAATGCTTAGGCTCATTCCATCACTCCGCACATACGCAGAACCACTTACTGCTGCTATGGTTGAGTTCTACACCATGTCTCAGGTAGGTAGCGTAGAGTAATCGGATCTACTCGCTGCATACGGAGCTGCACTGCATCATTATCTCTGATTGCAGGAGAGATTTACTCAGGACACCCAGCCCCACTACATCTACTCTCCCCGTGAAATGACGCGGTGGGTGAGGGGCATATTTGAAGCCTTGCGGCCACTTGAGTCCCTGGCTGTGGAAGGACTAATCAGAATTTGGGCCCACGAAGCTCTCCGGCTCTTCCAGGACAGGTAAGTTTGTGCTGTATGGCTGCAAGTAGTGCGAACGCACTGCCTCATTCAGCATGGTCCTATAGAGGTGTCTCTCTCATACGTCAGGCTTGTCGAAGATGAAGAGAGACGTTGGACCGATGAGAACATTGACATGGTCGCACTGAAACACTTCCCCAACGTGGAGAAGGAGAAGGCATTGAACAGACCCATCCTCTACAGCAACTGGTTGTCCAAGGTATTGCCAGATGACCCTGGTGTGAGCTTCTGTAGATGTAGTACTCGAGTGAGTCTTTTCCACTACATTTCTATCGTTCTTGCAGGATTACATCCCTGTGGATCAGGAGGAACTGAGGGACTATGTCAAAGCGCGCCTCAAAGTTTTTTACGAGGAAGAGCTGGATGTGCCACTCGTTCTGTTCAATGAAGTCCTGGACCATGTCCTGAGAATTGACAGGTAATGAGACTTAATAGTGCTGCATATATTGAGTAGTTTGGGTAAAATATCACACGGATTCCAAGACAACAGCTATAAAATGACGAGATAAGATTTTGATGGTGTCCAAGTGCTGGAACCCCCACTGAAATGGAGCACTTACACAGAGTGTGGTCTCGCACCTGAAGACTGGCTCAATAGAAAGTCTATGAGTCCTTCTCGGGTCAGTCTCCTGCAGCAAGAGAAAGAACAGAGTTCTTCTTCCTCTTCTTAATGATCGGCGAGGGTCTCAGCACTTGGACCCCCCCCATGTTCAAAATCTTGGATATATCACTATAATATCTAAAGTTTTACTTGTCATGTTTTGTGGGCATCACAATGTGGTATTTTATTTTGGAACTTTTTTTTTCCAGAATTTTCCGTCAGCCACAAGGCCACTTACTGCTCATCGGTGTGAGTGGAGCAGGGAAGACCACGCTGTCCCGTTTTGTGGCCTGGATGAACGGTCTGAGCGTGTATCAGATTAAGGTTGGTGCCGGTCTAATACTTGGGTCAGGGCTTGCTGACGCTTCTTCTTGGGCTTCGCCATTTACCGTGTATCCTCCTTCCGTTGGTGTAGGTGCATCGGAAATACACAGGCGAAGACTTTGATGAAGATCTTAGGACCGTGCTGAGACGCTCGGGATGCAAAAACGAGAAGATCGCCTTCATCATGGACGAGTCCAATGTTCTGGATTCCGGATTCCTTGAGAGAATGAACACGCTGTTGGCCAACGGAGAGGTAAAGTCCTTGTAGATGACCATGGTCAGGTGAGATGTTTGGGCCACCCACAGGCTTATGTTCAGTTTTTTTCCTCATCCTTCTCGTCATCCAGGTTCCCGGTTTGTTTGAAGGGGATGAGTATTCCACATTGATGACTCAGTGCAAGGAGGGAGCCCAGAAGGAAGGACTCATGCTGGACTCGCACGAAGAGCTGTACAAGTGGTTCACCAGCCAGGTCATACGCAATCTCCATGTTGTCTTCACCATGAACCCATCTTCAGAAGGTTTGAAAGACAGAGCAGCAACCTCCCCCGCTCTGTTCAACAGGTTTGTTGACTCGAGATGATGACCCCCTATATGTTGGGTTAGGTTACCATTTTTTTTGTAAATTTTGATTATATTTTTTTGTATTCCTTGCCAGGTGCGTGCTCAACTGGTTTGGCGATTGGTCAACAGAAGCGCTCTACCAAGTTGGAAAGGAGTTCACAAGTAAAATGGATCTTGAGAAACCAAACTACATTGTACCCGACTATATGCCTGTAGTCTACGACAAACTGCCCCAGCCCCCATCTCACAGGGAAGCGATTGTCAATGGCTGTGTGTTCGTTCACCAAACCCTTCACCAGGTACTTCCAAATCTGAGTGTGTCTTTGTATGGAGACCATACAGAGTCCCACTGGGCACAGTCTGTAGTATAAGCTTGTCTAGTGCATGCATCAGTCCCTGAACCTGTCAGAACGTGGACAAGTTCTGTGCACTGACTAAAGCTCGTCCTTGCAGGCTAATACCCGTCTTGCCAAGAGAGGAGGCAGAACCATGGCGATCACTCCACGTCACTATCTGGATTTCATCAATCACTATGCAGATCTGTTTAACGAGAAGCGAAGCGAGCTGGAGGAACAGCAGATGCACTTGAATGTGGGTCTGAGGAAGATCAAAGAAACTGTAGACCAGGTAGGTGAACCCCCTTTAAAAAGCTGGGAGAAACCAAGACCATCCACCTAATGGGGGGGGGGGGGTTGTAAAGTATTTAGAACCCAGATTACATGATCAGTGTCTGTAGGTAACCCTTTTATTTCTTGGCTTCAGGTGGAAGAATTGCGTCGTGACTTGAGGATCAAAAGCCAGGAACTGGAAGTGAAAAACGCAGCCGCGAATGACAAACTGAAGAAGATGGTGAAGGATCAACAAGAGGCAGAAAAGAAAAAGGTAAGAGGTTACGGATGCTCTTCTGGGGGTCATCCTTGCGCTATATTAAGGTCTTAAATTTGGGGCTCCCACGTGGACTCATCATTCGGTGTCTTCTCAGGTCATGAGTCAGGAAATCCAGGAGCAGCTTCACAAACAGCAAGCTGTAATTGCCGACAAGCAGATGAGTGTGAAGGAGGATCTGGATCAGGTAGAGCCGGCCGTCATCGAGGCTCAGAATGGTACGTCCCATCAGATGCATATAGAAGCTTCCCCAGATCACGCTGATCCTGCTCATAAACTAAATCAGTACTAGGAAAGCACTGCAGTAAACGCACCCCACAGAGCAGCATCTAATCGGTCAGATAAGATGTCTGCTTCACACGTGCAGACGTTATGAACCTGCAAACTAATACTAGATGCATCAGCACGCTGCTCCGTGTCCAGACACATGGAAACACGGATAGATTGACATTACTGCTATACTTAATGAAATTTAGAAGCTGTTTGTGCACTTTGTTGGGCCCATCTACCAGCGACAAGGAGGACTACCAACAGATGGGACCTTCTGCTGGAAGCCACCTTGTTGCTGGTAGACGGACCCGGCACAGTTTTTATCAAAAATGTGGGCAAAGAGCTTTCTTGTAGCTGTAAAAATGAACTTCCTGACCCCCTAAAGGTACCTTCCTAGTTCCTACGTGCTCCTAATGTCCCAAAATCAATGTTTATCAAAAATTGTTCACAGGATTGATGATTAATGTCTGATCGCTGGAGAATCCCACCCATCACGAGAACAGAAGTCCCATATCCCCAGTTCAGTGTGTCACACATACAAATCTATGGTCGTCCAAAGCTCAGCTAATCTACATCAGTCCTATAGACTTTCTGTGGAGAGGCAGTGTGCTTGCTCGACCACCATTCATTTCCAGTTGAGGTCACAGGACCCCTTTTCTTGTGATTAGAGGGGGTCCCTGCAGTCGGACCTGCAGCAATCAAGTCACACGGCCTAGGGGCGAAGCTCAGTCCCACTCAAGTGAATGGGCCTGAGCTGCAATACCAAGCGTGGCCACTTTATCCAATGGACGGCGCTGCTCCAGCACTGACCGAAGCTCCAGTGGGTGCAGGGCTCTCTTCAAACAGCTGATCGGAGGGGGGGGGGTACCTGGAGTCGGAGCCCCGCCGATTTGATATTGATGACCTGTCCTCAGGATAGATCCTCAACCTCAAATTCCTGGATAATGATCACCACCATGAGCAGCAATCTGGCAGGTGACCTCCATGAAAGCGTTGTAGGAAGGTGCCTTTAGGGACTCGGAGAAACCCTTTGATTTGCACATGTTAAATAAGACATATCTGTCAGATAATCACTGTTTTATAATGTGACCAAAATGACTTTTCTAATCAAGTTTCCTCACTTTGTTTTCCCCTCCCCCTCTCTCTGTGTGTTTTGTCCCAACTTTCTTCTTTCCTCCTCTTTCTGTCCATTTTGATCGGCCATTGATCCCGTCTGGTAGCTGTAAAATCTATAAAGAAGCAGCATCTGGTCGAAGTCCGTTCTATGGCTAATCCTCCAGCAGCAGTGAAGCTGGCCCTAGAGTCCATCTGTCTGCTGCTGGGCGAGAGTACAACGGACTGGAAGCAGATTCGTTCCATCATAATGAGGGAAAACTTCATCCCGACTATTGTAAACTTTTCCGCTGAAGAGATCAGGTGAATAGATAAGACGTTTAGAACTGCCGCTGCCAGGAGAGGCCAAAGAAACTGTTCATTGTCGCCCAGTTGTGCAAGTACATGCTCCACCACTAGGGGGCAGTAAATATGAATACAAATTACTACCAATACAGAGGTCATGGCCTGCATCATGTGGTGGAACTACAACTCTCATCCACAGGCTTTCTGTGCATGCTGGTAGTTGTAGTTCTTTTACTGCTTGAGACCAATAGGTTGCTCTTAAAGGGAATCGTACTTAATCCCCGCCAATTCATTCTGGCTCCTTTGCTTACCCTTCACTTCTGCAGCTCTCAGGTCTTCCCGCGTCAATATCTGGTTTGACCCACTGACATGATGCCTGGGGGACACATCCCTGCTGCAGTCAGTCATTGGCTGCAGCAGCAATGTGACCTGCTCCAACTGGATGAGAGCTGCAGTGCGGCGAAGGAGCCGGAACCCAGCGGCAAGGATCAGATAAGTAATGATTTTCCTCCGGAGTTCCAGTTGTGAACAAATCTATTTTAAAGGAGTTTTTCAGGACCCCCAAAATTTTGAAGGTCAGAATGATCTGAAATAAGCCTTAGGCCCCTTTCAGCGAGTTCCACACTCCGGATTTTCAGCGTGAGTATGCTGCAGCTCCCGTCCTGACCTCCCAGCACTGACTGGGTCGCATAGCTTTATATTGATTTATCTCCGTGTTCTACAACACATTCCAGAACTGTAAGGGTCAATATAATGCTATGCAATCCTGTTAGCGCCGGGAGGTCAGGACGGGAGCTGCTGCATACTTTAGACTGTGAGTCTGATGCGTGGAACTTGTTCGTCTGGAAGGGGCCTCACTCGGCTGCTCAGCCCCCTGCTTTTTCAGCACCTCCACACCAGTGCTCTGTTTTTTTTTTTTTTTTTGTTTTGTTTTTTTTTTAAGCACTGCAGCAATTATTTCAGTAACTACTCCGTGTGATTGCTGCAGCCAGTCTCTGGCCTCAGTTGGACACATCACTACAGCAGTAATGTACAAGACTACCTCACAAGATAACTTCGGCCAGTGATTGGAAACCAAGACTGCTGGGAGCACTGGCATGGCGGCTTTAGAATGGTGTGGATGAGTGAGGCTTTTGCAAAACTTTTTAGCGTCTTAGAAAAAAACACCTTTAAGGGGTGACTTGACTATTATGCGCAATTTAACATCACGACCGCACCCGTCGGTTCTCACAGCCTAAAAGCAATTCACTAGAGCATCCCACCTACGCCATAGGGGCTGCAATCCCTTAGTCAAAAGGCAGTTTTAATTTATCCCAAGTAAAGTTTTCTCTTCCCGGAACTGAAGTTTCTTTCCGTCCTCCAGAGCGGCAGTTCTCCGTACTAACCCTGCATGAGCGTTAACCCTGTTTTCACCCTCCTAATAGCGGTGAGCTCTATAAAGAGGCAGCACCTTGTTGAAGTAAAAGCAATGGGCAACCCTCCGGCCGCAGTAAAACTGGCCCTAGAGTCGATCTGTCTCCTTCTGGGAGAGGAGACGACTGACTGGAAAAAGATCAGGACAGTTTTTCTCAGGGATAATTTCATCAGCAACATTATCAACCTGAAGCCAGAGGATCTAAGGTATTTCTCTCGCCTCCTCTGTCCTGGAGAGCAGTATCCGCTCTGTGTCGCTCCAGCTCCTGCCTGTTTCCTCCTGTCGTCTACTGCAGCGAGAGCCGATGGCTTTGTTCTCCGCCACTTTTTTAAAATTCTGTCTCTCTAAATACCATGTATTCATTTTTGCTGTACTGCATGAACCCCCCCCCCCCCCTTACAGCAATGACCCTTTAAAGCGGTTTTCCCGGATTTTACTACTACAGGAGCGTCGGTACCTTCTCAAACAGTTGATCGGCGGGGGTCCCAGGTGTCGGATCCCCACCGATCAGATGCTGATTACCTATCCTGACGATAGGTCCTAAAATCCTGGAAAACCCCTTTAAGCCTTTGTAGCTGGTGAGCGAGGCGATTAGGGTTAATGCTGCATAGCTGGGGTCTGGTTGGTTACCCACGTCTCCAGGCTCCAAGCAGAAGCTGAACATAGATGCTTCATTATCCTCCCGGCACCAACCCTAGAGACAAATGCAGGGAGGGGATGGAGAAAACTGTGCAGATCTAACTGTATGGCTGCACAGTCCTCTCTATTACTCAGCAGAGTGATTCAGGAGCGCTCTGCCTGATCCTTCAGGGGAGAGCTTGTGGAGTCTGCAAGGTGGCATGCTTTTCTTGAGCAGGCACAGTTTGAGGAGACTATACCCTGCATTCAGAGAAGCCATGCAAATAGATCATCACATAGGTTAGACCCTGGAGGCTGACATTGGGGGTTATGTCTATTGGATTGACCAGGTTTTGGTTCCTCTGCTTAGGGGTTTTAATAATTCACCTCCTAGTACCCCTACCCAAAAAAAAAATAGACCTGGCTCATCAACACAGAGTGAACATGGCCAAATTTAGATTGCTAACATCAAGTGGTCAGATGATTAGCTATGCCTGCACGCTACTGATGTTAGTTAAAGGGGTTCTGTAGTTTTTTCAAACTGATGATCTATCCTCTGGATAGATCATCAGCATCTGATCGGCGGGGGTCCGACACCCGGGACCCCCGCCGATCAGCTGTTTGAGAAGGCAGCAGCGCTGCAGGAGCGCCGCGGCCTTCTCTGTGTTTACCGCAGGCCAGTGACGTCACGACTACTATCACTGGCCTGGGCGCGGCTAAGCTCCATTCATGTGAACAGAGCTTAGCCCCGCCCAGGCCAGTGATAGTAGTCGTGACGTCGCTGGGCCTGCGGTAAACACAGAGAAGGCAGCGGCGCTCCTGCAGCGCCGCTGCCTTCTCAAACAGCTGATCGGCGGGGGTCCCGGGTGTCGGACCCCCGCCAATCAGATGCTGATGATCTATCCAGAGGATAGATCATCAGTTTGAAAAAACTACAGAACCCCTTTAATGCTACAGACGTGTTCCTCTATGCCAGTAATTTTGGTTCTGGCTCACCCTAACATATTAGTAAATTGTAACTACAGCATCAAATGAAATAAACCCTAATGTCTCTTTGAGGGATTGTCAAGTCTTGCATTCATTTTATTGTCTATTTTTTTTTATTTCCTTGCCGCTTTTTGAAGGGCATCTGTCAGCAGTTTTGTCCCTATGACACTGGCTGACCTGTTACATGTGCACTTGGCAGCTGAAGACATCTGTGTTGGTCCCATGTTCAGATGTGCCCGCATTGCTGAGAAAAATGATGTTTTAATATATGTAAATGAGCCTCTAGGAGCAACGGGGGCGTTACCATTACACCTAAAGGCTCTGCTCTCTCTGCAACTGCAGCGCCCTCTGCACTTTGACAGGGCCAGGTGTGATCACTTTAACACTGACTGGCCCTGTTAATCAAAGTGCAGAGGGCGTGGCAGTTGCAGAGAGAGCAGAGCCTCTAGGTGTAATGGTAACGCCCCCGTTGCTCCAAGACTCTCATTTGCATATATTAAAACATTATTTTTGTCAGCAATGCAGGCACATATGAACATGGGACGAACACAGGAGACGTCAGCTGCCAAGCGCACATGTAACAGGTCAGCCAGTGTCATAGGGACAAAACTGCGGACAGATGCCCTTTAAGTTTTCTTCTTGCAGTATTTTAAAAGATCTGCAGTTAAATAAAATCCTGTCCGTCTGTCACCACTAGAGGGAGCTCACTGCATACTATTGGTACATAGACCACAGTAAGTGCACAGTATTCATTGAGCTCCCTCTAGTGGTGGCAGGCGGCAACCATTGAGATATATATATATATATATATATATATATATATATATATATATATATATATATATATATATATATATATATATATATATATATATATATATATATTATAATGTGTGTATATATAAATTTTATTTTTTTAATGCATAGAACCTTGGGCCTAGGAACAGCATATTTTAAGATGTCCACCATTTTTGTTTGGTATCTGATCCCCAATCTTCTGTCTCCCTAGTGATGCTATCCGAGAGAAGATGAAGAAGAATTATTTATCAAATCCCAGTTACAATTACGAGATTGTTAACAGAGCTTCTTTAGCGTGCGGGCCTATGGTGAAGTGGGCGATCGCTCAGGTAAATGGCGTATGGTTCTTAATGGGTCAGCTGTACAGGGACTGTAGGTGGTACCTCCGTTCTTAGGGTCCGCCCACATGTGGCGGATACGCTGCGGATTTTCTTTATGGCTTCTGTGTGTGCAAAATCTGCAGAGTATTGCAGTAGCGGCAAGATCTGAAAGATTGTTTTCCAGATTTGTGAGTGAAAGTTAGAGGTATTAATGCGGATAGGAGATAACTATTAGATCGGTGGGGGTCCTACCGCTGAGACTCCCAGCTATCACGAGAATGAGTACCCTGTACCTCTCGGAGCCCCCCCCCAAACAGAGCAGGTCATGTGAACCGCCGCTCTATTCACGTCTATAGGAGTTCTGCTATTTCCTGAACTCCCAAAGAGATGAATGGAGCCATTCATTTTGAGGGGCTCCAAGGGGGTACTGGATACATCAGGGGGTTGGGGTCCCGCCAATATGTTATCCCCTAGCCCTTAATTTTCATCCAGAAATCTATATGGCAATTTATGTAGCGGATTTCAGCATAGAGTAAAATCCGCTACAAAATTCAAATTCACATGTAAAAATTCTGTAACAGATTATTTATTTTATTCATTGTAATATACGTTCCTTGTGGACGTACCCTGACCCTGCAGTCTTCCTTTCTGCATCCAAAAACCTTCCATAACCAGAGTCTTTACCTCCTACCAGCTAAACTACGCCGATATGCTGAAACGCGTGGAGCCCCTGAGAAACGAGCTGCAGAAGCTGGAGGACGATGCCAAAGACAACCAGCAAAAAGCCAACGAAGTGGAGCAGATGATCCGAGACCTGGAGGCCAGCATCGCCCGCTACAAGGAAGAATACGCCGTGCTCATCTCAGAAGCTCAGGCCATCAAGGCCGACTTGGCGGCAGTGGAAGCGAAGGTAAAGTAACTGGTACCAGCACCTGGCTGTTGGGGGTGGCAAGATGCTCGTGACCGTTTTAAAGCAACCCCGTCTGGTCCTTGCAGGTGAACCGCAGTACAGCGCTTCTGAAGAGTTTGTCGGCAGAGAGGGATCGGTGGGAGAAGACCAGTGAAACCTTCAAGAACCAGATGTCCACCATCGCCGGCGACTGCCTATTATCTGCCGCCTTCATTGCCTACGCCGGATACTTTGATCAACAGATGCGACAGAACTTGTTCACCACGTGGTCCCATCACTTGCAGCAAGCCAATATCCAGGTCAGTCTAGTCTTAATTTTTCGTCACCTCCACCCCCTATTAACCCCTCGTGGTAAATAAAGATGCACCTTCCTTCTTCTTGTGTGTTCTGTGTAGTTCCGCACGGACATTGCAAGGACAGAATACCTGTCTAATGCCGATGAGAGACTTCGTTGGCAAGCCAGCTCGTTACCCGCAGATGACCTGTGCACTGAAAACGCCATCATGCTGAAACGGTTCAATAGGTAAGTGCTCGGACGTAGGAGAGCTGCTGTAGCGTCCCATACAGTGGATGCAGAAATAACTTCCGCTTCCGCCTGTAGGTATCCCTTGATCATCGATCCGTCAGGCCAAGCCACAGAGTTCATCATGAATGAGTACAAGGATCGGAAGATCACCCGCACCAGCTTCTTGGATGACGCCTTCAGGAAGAACTTGGAAAGCGCTCTCCGTTTTGGTAATCCGCTCCTTGTCCAGGTGAGTGGTCCCACGCAAGTGCAGCTCTGCGTCTGGTCAATCTGGGGTCCGAGGAGCCTAGTTAAAGTCTTACGGTCTCTCCTCAGGACGTGGAAAGCTACGATCCCATCCTGAACCCTGTACTGAATCGTGAAGTTCGTAGGACTGGAGGACGAGTGCTCATTACTCTTGGGGATCAGGACATTGATTTGTCTCCGTCGTTTGTCATCTTCCTTTCTACCAGAGACCCCACAGTACGTGACGTTCTGCTCGCTGCTTTGTTACCCTGTTATCTGCACGGTGGAGACATTTGTTTTTTTTTATTCTGCTTTAGGTTGAGTTCCCACCGGATCTGTGCTCTCGAGTGACGTTTGTCAACTTCACCGTGACCCGCAGCAGCCTGCAGAGCCAGTGTCTGAACGAAGTCTTGAAGGCGGAAAGACCCGACGTCGATGAGAAGCGCTCCGACCTCCTCAAACTGCAGGGTACGTGTCCATAGAGCTCACTAGTAACCCATTACTGTACCATTCAGGACGGAGGGTGGGCGGCGGGCCTGCTGCCGAGATCTTCGAGAACTTCTAGACCTAAATAACTATATGGTTTTATATGTTCATCTGTAGGCGAATTCCAGCTCCGTTTGCGCCAATTGGAGAAGTCTCTGCTCCAGGCCCTCAACGAGGTGAAAGGTCGCATCCTGGACGACGACACCATCATTACCACATTGGAGAACCTGAAGAAAGAAGCGGCGGAGGTCACCCGTAAAGTGGAGGAAACGGATATTGTCATGCAGGAAGTGGAGACTGTGTCTCAGCAATACCTCCCCCTGTCCACAGCGTGTAGCAGCATCTACTTCACCATGGAGTCCCTAAAACAAGTAATAACCGATGCCCCTCGGGTATAATGATAATGGGCAGACTGATGGTTTCATTCTCATGAATTGTGTATTTGCTCCTGTTCAGATTCACTTCCTGTACCAGTACTCGCTGCAGTTCTTCCTCGATATCTACCATACTGTGCTGTACGAGAATGCCAACCTGAAGAACACCACAGACCACACTCAGCGTCTCTCTGTCATCACCAAGGACCTATTCCAGGTATGGAGAGAATTTACTTGATATCCCAGGCTTAATCTGAACTGCTCTGAGGATACAAATGAGCACATTTATTAATGAGTGGGGACCTCTTAATAAATATTTGACCCCTCTTCTGTCAGTCCATGTGCAAGAAAAGCAAATCTACAACAGCGTGAAATGATAGAACATGTCCTATCCTTGGCCACAAAATGCGTACTATGAACCCATTGAAGTCAGCAGGTCTGCAAAAGAATGGGACGTCGCATGGACATCATCCATGTTTTGCAGATCCGCGTTTTCCGGCTGCAGAACAGATATGGTCGTGTGCATGAGGTCTAAGACTGTCAGGCCAAGGGCGCGCAAAACCCACTGTGCTCCAAACTTTGCACCAACCACATCATTTCTCTTATACCTCTGACTATTAGACCTCCAATTGGTTGTATTCCCTGGGTGTCATGGCAGGAAGGGGGGTTCATACTCTGTACCTTTTGTCTCTGTATATGACATTGTAATGCTTTTCTTTGCAGGTGGCTTTTAACCGGGTGGCTCGAGGAATGCTGCATCAAGATCACATAACCTTCGCCATGCTGCTGGCTAGGATTAAACTGAAGGGAACTATTGGGTAAGGTTCACATTTCCCTTTTCATAACTTCATTATGGCGTATGTGACCTGATCGCCCCCTTTACTTTAGGCCATGGCTTGAATGTGACAGGTGACATGCAAATTGGTTGTGACACCATGGCACACTGGGGGTCTTTTTTTCAGCGATCCAGTGCAAGGCACCCAGAAAGCCACCCCGCGGCTATGGGGGCATCTTATCTGATTGAAGTTATGGAGAATCGGTGTGAAATTGCCAACCTGAGGCTCTCCAGCTGTTTCAAAACTAAAACTCCCAGCATGTCCGCACTGCTTACAGCAGGGCATGGTGGGAGTTGTAGTTTTACAACAGCTGGAGAGCTGCAGGTTGGCCATCCCTTGTTTATACCATCGGCACAGCTATAAAGACCAATGCAGGACAGACATTGAAATCATGGGCTGCATATGTGGTAGTATACATTTTAAAGCACAGGTTCTGTGAGGAGCTCTGGGTCCTTCTCGTATTGCTAGATCTCCACTGCTTCATTGACCTCCCTGTTCTTTTTGTATTGCAGGGAACCGACCTATGATCACGAGTTCCAGCACTTCCTCAGAGGCAAAGAGATTGTCCTTGGCTCTTCTTCAGTCCCCAAGATGAACGGTCTGTCAGAGGAGCAGGTGGAGGCCATGATAAGACTCGCTAACCTGCCCGCCTTCAGGGATGTCATGTCCAAGGTTGCAGCCGACGATGTAAGTGTCCTTCCTGTGTGTTAAAGGTGATGGTGCACATGGTGCTGTGGATGCAGATCTCCATGACCCGTCTGTCTCTTTGCAGCAATTCTGCATTTGGCTGGAGAGCAGTTCTCCTGAACAGACCGTCCCGTACATATGGAGTGAAGATAAGCCTGCAAGTACGTAGTGCTGGGGGAAAGTGTAGATGTAAAATTAGGGGGGAGGGGGGCACCTCTTGTAACTAAAGCTTATTTAAAGGGGTTGTCTAATTTCAGCAAATGGCCTTTAGTTAGTGCCTTGTATTACCTTTCTCTACATGATAATGTATTGAGATTTTCCATATTGCCGCCTTTGCTGGCTGGATTCATTTTTCTATCACATTATACACGGCTTGTATCCAGTGGTTATGGCCACCGCTGGGGAGGCTGGGGACAGGAGCCCCACGGTCCCAGCCACTACTTTACCTGTAGTGTGCAAGCATGGCCACTGCTGCTAGATTGCAGCCCCCCTCCGCTGTGCGCATGTGCCGTCTCCCTTCTCTCTTCTTGTCAGCTGCTGCTGTCTATGGTCTATAGACTACAGGAGCGGACAGGAAGGGAGACAACGTGTGTGCAGTCTCCGCATACAGCTGACATCCGGCACCCCCATCGATCTGATAGTGATGACCTATCCTAAGGATAGGGCATCAGTGGTAAAAGCTCGGACAACCCCTTTAATTGGTGAAAGAATATTGGAAATTTTTATAATTTCTCATTCTATGGAGTCCACTGGTTGTACACTGGTCTGCAGGTCCTAGGGAGTTCCTGTACTGGGAGACATGAACGCTTCTAAAATATAAACCTATTTTAATGTGGTTTATTTTGTAGCACCAATCGGTCAAGCCGTCCATCGCCTGCTCCTGATCCAGGCCTTCCGTCCTGACCGTCTGCTGGCCATGGCCCACGTCTTTGTCTCCACCATTCTTGGGGACTCCTTCATGTCTGTCATCGATATGGACCTGGCACACATTGTGGACACGGAGGTAACGCTGCTGACCTGTCCAGTCTACACCCCAGGGTTTATATATATATCTATGTCGCTTCATGGAGTTTCCATTCACTGTAGGTTAAACCAAACACTCCCGTTCTGATGTGCTCCGTCCCCGGGTATGATGCCAGCGGCCGCGTGGAGGATCTGGCGGCTGAACAGAACACTCAGATCACATCCATTGCCATAGGTTTGTACTGGTTTGGGTTGGGTCTTTCTTTTCTGGGAGATTTGTCTCTCATCTTGTGGGGTTTGGGGAGTTTAAGAGCTAAATCCTGAACATTTACAATTCCAGGTTCTGCTGAAGGTTTTAATCAAGCAGAAAAGGCCATTAATACTGCAGTGAAGTCTGGAAGGTAAGGAAATGCCAGAATTATCACATTCTTGATTTAAAGGGGTATCCCCATCTTCTAAAGTCATGGCATAAAGCTACAATATACCATCATTATGATTAGTGGGTTTCTGGGACCCCCTCTCATTCTGAGTGCTGATTTAGTGTTGCGTCCCCTTCCGAGTTTTCCATGCAAGGTGGCACGGCCGGCCTACAGGGCTGTGTAGGATCTGCAGCTGCTGCATTCATGTGAATCGGACCCAGCAATCAATCAGCTCAGTGGCCCCCTTCATTCTCTGGCTCGGTGGGTGTCAGACCCCAGCAGTGAATGGGGCCGAGCTGCGCTACCAGACAGTCATACTGTATCTATAGCACCTTGCCCTGCTGTAGGCTGATAGCTGTAGGCAGTCTGGGCATGCTGGGAGTTGTAGTTTTGCAACAGCTGGAGGACCGCAGGTTGGGCATCCCTGATCTATAGCATTGTGACGGTGAAGGGGTGCATTGCACTCACTGGAACACTGCACTGCTAGGGGGTCCTCTAGTTTAGTCTTGTACTGATGGCCTAGACCAGGGAACAGCTACCTCCAGCTGAAACTACAACTCCCAGAATCCTCCTTTCACTATGGGAGTTACAAGAACAGCTGAGTGTGCATGCTGGGAGTTGTAGTTTTACAGCAGCTGGTTGAAGGCTGCTGATCCGTGGCCTAGACCAGGGATGCCCAACCTGCAGCCCTCTAAGCATTGTAAAACTACAACTCCCACCATGCCTTGCTGTAGGCTGTCTGGGCATGCTGGGAGTTGTAGTTTTGCAACAGCTGGAGGGCCGCAGGTTGGGCATCCTGACTAATAATCTGCCACGTGATGTATAATCCTGGCGCTTCCTCCCTACAGGTGGGTGATGCTGAAGAACGTGCACTTGGCTCCTGCTTGGCTCATGCAGCTGGAGAAGAAACTCCATTCCCTGCAGCCTCATTCTTGCTTCCGACTCTTCCTAACCATGGAAATTAATCCAAAGGTGATGTGGCAGAAAAGATGTCGTCCGGCATTGCACCGGTGTATAGATCGGCTCCTCCTGGATCCTGTTATTTCCCGAGTAACTGTATATTGTGTGTTCTGATCCAGGTGCCGGTGAATCTGCTGAGAGCCGGTCGTATCTTTGTGTTTGAACCACCTCCTGGTGTGAAGGCCAACATGCTGCGGACGTTCAGTAGCATCCCTGTGTCCAGGATCTGTAAGGTAGGTATGGGGGGTGATGGGGACCTGTAAGTATCTATATTGTATGGAGCCTGGTCGTACATCCACACCTGTTAAGAGGGTGAAAATCTGCAGGGAGAATATGCTGCAGAATTGATGCATCTCCACATGGATTTCGTTCTGCAACAAGTGGATTTGGTGAAACCTCATCCACTTTGCTGTTGTTGCAATCACTGCGTCCTTTTCACCTACACATCCAGGGAACGTTCTTTGATCCTGTGCTATTCTCTTGTATTTAGTCTCCAAATGAGCGTGCCCGGCTGTATTTCCTGCTGGCCTGGTTCCACGCAGTCATCCAGGAACGTCTGCGCTATGCTCCACTGGGTTGGTCCAAGAAATACGAATTCGGGGAATCTGATCTGAGGTCGGCATGTGATACTGTAGACACCTGGCTGGATGACACCGCAAAGGTAAGCCGCCATATTTGGCGAGATCTCTCAATCTGCAACCTTGCTGTTGGTGAACGGAGGCATATATATATTAGTCGACTGGTGTTAAACTTGTGAATTAGTTCCAGGTAGTGGGCTTGCGATTAAAGGGGTTTTCTCGGACCCCTGCCGTTCAGCTGTTTGAGAAGGCAGCAGTGTTCGCAGTAGCGCGGTGGCCTTATCTCTACTATTCCTAGGCCGAGTCCCCAAACTGCGGCCCTCCAGCTGTTGTAAAACGATAACTCCCACCATGCCCTGCTGTAGGCCGTCCGGGCATGCTGGGAGTTGTAGTCTTGCAACATCTGGAGGGCCGCAGTTTGGGGATGTCTGGACTACACGTTTGTGTCATGTGGCCTAGGAACAGCTCAGTTGCATTGAAGTGAATGGCCCTGAGCTGCAATACCAAGCACAGCCACTATACAATGTACGGCGCTGTGCTTGGTAAGGTGCGAGAAGGCACCAACGTTCACAGGAGTGCCGCTGCCTTCTCAAAATAGCTGATAGGTGGAGGTCCTAGGTGTCAGACCCCCACCAATCAGATACTGCTGACCTATTCAAACGATAGGTCATCAGTAAGAAAGTCTCAGAAATTTTTTTTAAGCTGGACATGGAGATTCTTACCATACTGTACTCTCCTTTCAGGGTCGTCAGAACATTTCCCCAGATAAGATCCCGTGGTCGGCTCTGAAGACTCTCATGGCGCAGTCCATTTACGGAGGCCGCATTGATAACGAGTTTGATCAGCGTCTGCTTAACACCTTCCTGGAGAGACTCTTCACTACATCAAGTTTTGATGGGGACTTCAAACTGGCCTGTAAAGTGGATGGACACAAGGATATCCAAATGCCAGACGGCATCAGGTACTGAATTATGGCGCTGATGGCAGCACCTCCTCCTTGTGTGGTGGTGTTAGGATGTTTGTACAGTATTGCAAAAAAAAAAAAAACATCTACAAGCAGCACCGTGGCGGTCCACAGGGTATCTGTGGAGTTGCAGCTCAGCCCTATGGACTTTGACGAAGCTGAGCTGCAATACCTGACCCTGGTGCTGTTCTGGAAGAAAGCAGCTGTGTTTTTTTTAATCATGCACATTACTTTAATCTTACCAGGCGGGATGAGTTTCTACAGTGGGTGGAGCTTCTGCCGGACACTCAGACACCATCTTGGCTGGGGCTGCCGAACAACGCTGAGTGCGTTCTGCTGACTACACAGGGTAATGTGCACTGGACTCTCTCCTCTCTTTCCAGCAAATGTTTTCTCCTGCACTAATCTTCTGTCATCTTCAGCCACAGCATTAACCCTTGTCACGTTCTCCTCTTGTGTCATGACCGGGGGATGTGTGCGATCGACGTGGAGATCCTACCATCTCCTCTCAACCGCACATTTCCCGGCCGGATCTCCTGCAGTCTGTTCTCATCCTTCAACGGTCTTGTATTTTCCTTGTGTTTCTCTGAGCCATCAGCCTGCCATGTCTAACATTCCTCCATTTTACATGTTACTTTTTTTTTTTTTTTTTTTTGCTTTCTTTTTGTTTTTTGAGGGGTGGAGGGTCTTTCCTACCTGTTCTTCCATATCCATATGTGCATACAAAGTGATTTACTAATCAAGTGTTCTTTCTAACTCTAAATTCTAAGATCTGGTTGTTTAAGGGGTGGCCAGGGTTGTAGAAAATGATCATAGGACCCCTTAGCAAAATTTTAGTAAGGGAGATTTTTTGCTTTATAGTTATGGCCCTTATCCTGAACACTATATTTCTTTATAGTTACACCCGACGTGTCCTACATTCATTGATAAATCTGTCTCACATAGCTGCCTCCTGCTTCCCCTTACATATTATATTATAAAGCTAACTGACTGCAGCTGCCACAAGGGGGAGCTATGTGCATAGGAATTTGTGTTGCCTCTGAACTTGGTGGAAGCTGTAAAATTCTCTATGCATGGAGCTCCCCCTAGTGGTGTCTGCAGGAAACACTGGTTTCTTGTCTGGAAGCAAGAGAAGAACTTAAAGGGGTATTCCCATCTCACAAATGTAGTTTGTATAGTTAGATATAGCCATACTGATATTATTACTAATAGAATGTATTTATAGAAAATGTACCGTTTAGAAGATTTCCCTATTTGTATATCCATTGTCCCACACACATCAGTCAGGCCGTTGCCCCTAGTTACGGCCACCGCGGCCATGTAGTAGTGTAGGTCAGCTTGCTCCTTTTCAAACCCGCTCTGAGGTAACTGCTGTATTGTGAACGCACATTGCATGAGCATGCGGAGACACATCTTAGGGGACTTTCACATCTGCGTTTTGGCCGCTACCAGTCCACAACGCAATGGTCAGGATCCGTCCAAAACGCAGACTTTATAAATGGATCCTGCTCCATAGAGATGAATTGATCTTGGAACAGGATCCGTTTCTCTGCATTTTGGAAGCGCAGACAAAAATGCTACAACCCTAAGATGTGTCTCCGCATGATCATGCAATGTGCGTTCACAATACAGCAGTTACCTCAGAGCGGGTCTGAACAAGAGCAAGCCGGTCACCACTACTACATGGCCACGGTGGTCGTAACTAGGGGCAACGGCCTGACTGATGTGTGTGGGACAATGGAAATACAAATAGGGAAATCTTCTAAACTGTACATTTTATATAAATACATTCTATTAGATATAGCCATACCAGTATTATTACTAACTATACAAACTACATCTGTGAGATGGGAATACCCCTTTAAGCACCACCTGAATGGCCACACACTACCATAAAGATTTTTAGATGATTTTGTCCGTGTTCGGGGGCAGACACTTTATACCATGTGATGCTAGACCAAAGCTTCAGTGTCCAGCCAGGGGGGTCTGGTAGTTGTATTATGAAGTGAGCTGAACATCAGTCATCAGATTTCATGTCGATCAGGATCTGAATGGATCCTTATCCCGGGGATTTCTTCTTTCACTCTTTTTTTTTGTTGTGCTTCCTTCCCGCCTCTCTTCAGTTTACGTTGCTTTACGTTTCCCTGCATTGTTTTGTTTCTACCCCGTGGTTCAGGCATTGATATGATCAGTAAAATGCTGAAAATGCAAATGCTGGAGGATGAGGATGACTTGGCCTACGCGGAGACTGAGAAGAAGCAGAGGACGGACTCCACCTCCGACGGCCGCCCGGCCTGGATGAGGACGCTGCACACCACTGCATGCAACTGGCTCAGCGTCATTCCCCAAGCCCTCAACCACCTGAAACGTACGGTGGAGAACATAAAGGTGAGGGCACAGCCGCCATAATGAGACTGGTATCTCCTGCCTGTGTGGTAGATACAATCGTCTAACGTCAACTTTCATTCCAGGATCCTCTGTTCCGATTCTTTGAGCGGGAAGTAAAGATGGGCGCCAAGTTACTGCAGGACGTGCGGCAGGATCTTACAGACGTCGTCCAAGTGTGTGAAGGAAAGAAGAAGCAGACCAACTACCTGCGCACCCTGATCAATGAGCTGGTGAAAGGTATGGCTGATTCCTTACACCAGGGGTGCTCAACCTGTGGTCTTCCAGCTGTTGTAAAACTACAACTCTCACCATGCCCTGCTGTAGGCTGTCCAGGCATGCTAGGAGTTATAGTTTTGCAACAGCTGGAGGGCTGCAGGTTAGGCATCCCTGCTTTACACTAAAGTAGCAGGGTCTGGCCTGCATCTAATGATCCAAGGTGTAGAGATGGGAGACTTAGGGGCAGGTGCCTCCCATCAGGATCATTAGTGATGAGATGCTGCAGAAAGTAGCTTCCACTCTGGAGGATTGAACCTGGCCATGGTCTCTGCCCACCCTACCAAGCTCAGCACTGTCTCTTTCTTCTCAGGGATCCTGCCTCGGAGCTGGTCTCGATTCACGGTCCCTGCAGGGATGACGGTCATCCAGTGGGTTGCAGATTTCAGTGACCGCATCAAACAGCTGCAGAACATCTCGCAAGCAGCCGCTACCAGCGGAGCCAAAGAGCTGAAGGTTTGCTAGATCCATGTTGTCCAGAGAAGGTCGCTAGTTGATGCCGATGTAGTCAAGTAATGGATTATTCTCTTCCGCAGAACCTCCACGTGTGGCTGGGTGGCTTGTTTGTCCCTGAAGCGTACATCACTGCCACCAGACAGTACGTAGCCCAGGCCAACAGTTGGTCCCTGGAGGAACTGTGTCTTGAAGTGAGCGTGACCACTACCCAGAATGCCGTGCTGGATGCCTACAGCTTTGGAATCACAGGTACGTCAGTCTCCATTATCTTGTGAATGTGTCATCATGGCCGTCCTCTATCTGAAGTATCACTACTTGCTTCTGTCCTTAGAGCAGGGATGCCCAACCTGTGGCCCTCCAGCTGTTGCAAAACTACAACTCCCAGCATGCCTGGACAGCCTACAGCAGGGCATTGTGGGAGTTGTAGTTTTACAACAGCTGCAGGTTGGGCATTCCTGCCTTAAAGGAATTGCAACTCCCAATCAGCAGCCGCCTGAGCATGCTGTGAGTAGTAGTTAACCAGCAGCCACAGGTTGGAGATCACTCAGCATGGTGCCGATATTGACTGCGCCATGCAGCACTCCAGGTTTTGCAGAACTACAACTCCCAGCATGTGCTGTCTGCCACTGGAGCTATATAACACAAACTATATGAAATATGATTGATTTTTTTTTTAGGTCTGAAGCTTCAAGGAGCCACCTGTACCAATAACAAGCTGTCCCTGTCTAACGCCATCTCCACTGTGCTGCCCCTGACACAGCTGCGCTGGACCAAGCAGACCAACGCTGAGAAGAAGGCCAACGTGGTGAGCGATCTGGTTAATGTGAAATGATTCCCACATCTGCTTGACCTGGTCACTGCAGATGAGACCTCGTGGGGTGGGTTGTTCCTATCTCAGGGAGACTCACCATTTTTATTTTTTCCCCCTCAGGTCACTCTTCCGGTCTATCTGAACTTCACTCGGGCCGACTTGATCTTCACAGTTGATTTTGATATCGCCACCAAAGGAGACCCTCACAGCTTCTACGAACGAGGGGTGGCGATCCTGAGCACCGAGTAACAAGAGTTAAACGTCAGCTCCTTGGTTACTGTTTTTTGTGTTAGATTTGTTCTGTGGGTACAGACGGGAGGGATCCGGGTATGTGATACAATGGAGAGTTGGTTGGAAGGAGATTTGTTCTGTGGGTACAGACAGGAGGGATCCGGGTATGTGATACAATGGAGAGTTAGAAGGAGATTGTTATGAAGTGGGAGAAGATTTGAGATGTAGGTGGGAAAGGAAGGTGATCGTGAAGGTTTCCAGGTGGGATTACAAGCAGGAAGAATTTTGCATGTGAAACTTTTTAGATTTGTCTAATGTGTAAACTGCGTTTTAATCTAATAAAGTATGCATTACAGTAATCTGATCTCTGTATAGAAGCCTCAGGGATGGACACAAAAAATGGTCATTTCTGGAAAATATAGTCCTGGTAGGGAGGGTGCAGCTATCGGACACTATCCACAGGGCTAATTAAGTGTTCTTTAGGCTATGGCTACAATGTTTATAATGGAAGTCTATGGTGTTGCGCTGCAACGTGACAGTTGCAGACAAATCCATCTTGGATGGATTTTTGGCGACTGTCATGTTGCAGTGCGACACAATCGACTTCCATTATAAAAATTGTTGCCCGACAACTGTCGCCGTGTAGCCCTAGCCTTGGAGGAAAACTCCTTCAAAGGGGTTGCAAAACCACTACATATAAGAAAATTACTTATACCGCTGTTTTAAGGAGCGGTCACCTGTCCTGACACGTCTTTTAGTAACTACTGACAGAGAATGTAACAATTACATCCCCCCCCTTCCTAACTATTCTGGAAAATCTATTCTTATTGCTCTGTCATGCCATTATTTCTACTAGAAGTTATGAATGAATTGCAGCAGCTCACAGTAAAGGTACAGAGGGGTGTTACCAGTTTGGGGGGTCTCTGCACGGTCTGGCAGCACTGACTGGACAAAGTCAGACACACCAGCTCCTTGTAACACCCAGCAGTATCTTTACTGCAGACTTATGGCAATTAATTTGTAAACCGCTAGTAGGAATAATAGAGGAATGGCACAACAGAGCTATAAGAATAGATTCTCCAGAATTATTACATGGGGAAGGCAAGTAGTTATTCAAACAGACATGTCTGCTATTCCCTGCACTGCTGGAGGATGCGCTCAGATGAAACTCGCTGTTTGCAGACTGCCATACAGGCACAGACGTGTGCATGAGCCCTTTAAAAGGAACACTCCAGGAACCGCTGGAAGTCTGGGGCAGAGCGTGACATCTGTCTTTCAATGTGAACACAGCTCCATCACCCTAAACCTCCAGCAATCTGTTTAACGATAACTACAACTCCCAACATGCTCCATTCAGTTCGGAGAGCAGCAGAGCAAGTGTGCAAGCTGGAAATTAAACAGCTGGAGGTTGTGGAACCCGGTGATAGTCGCTGACAGAGAATGATAGGAGTTGTAGGTTTGCCACAGGGCGGGCAAGAATACTTTAAGAGAACATTCAACCATTTACAATCTACACGGAAGTGAAATAACTTTGCTGACGGATCCCCAGTCACATCGATGGTGAATAAGGCGGCCTTCCAATCTGGCAGATTTTGTTGCAGAAAGTTTTCTCAGGAAATCTGTTTGTTCACCTGAAGGGTGGTTTTAGTGGGAAGGAGATGGATTTATGCAGCAAAGTCTACCGCCTGTGAGGGTGCCCTGACATTGCTGCTGGCAGCATCTTTGCTCCAGTCACATGTCTGTCAGCAGAGCACAATGATTACTCTGCCTGATCGCGTGGTTAGAAAGCAGCACAAGATGAGGAAAGCCAAAATGTCTTCAAGGTATATAAGCTGGTGAAAAAAAAATCAGGGCTTACCCTTAAAGGGGATGTCTCACTTCAGTAAGTGGCATTTATCATGTAGAGGAAGTTAATACCAGGCACTTACTAATGTATTGTGATTCTCCATATTGCTTCCTTTGCTGGCTGGATTCATTTTTCCATTACATTATACACTGCTCGTTTCAATGGTTACGACCACCCTGCAATCCATCAGTGGTCGTGCGTGCACACTATAGGAAAAAACCACCAGCCTAAGTGAGCTCCCCATGGTCCCGGCCACCAGAGAGGCTGATGGTTTTACCTATATTGATGTGAGCACGACCACCACTGCTGGATTGCAGAGTGGTCATAACCATGGAAACGAGCAGTGTATAAGGTGATGGAAAAATGAAGCAATATGGAGAATCACAATACATTAGTAAATGGCTTGTATTAACTTCCTCTACTCTACATGATGAATGCTATTTGCTGAAGTTAGACAACCCCTTTAAGGGGAGTGTGTCATCAGACTTTAAAGGGGTTGTCTGGTACTTTTATACTTATGGCCTATGTCAGGTGGCCCTCCAGCTGTTGCAAAACTATAACTCCCAGCATGCTTGGATAGCCTACAGCTGTTAGGGCTGAACCCCCATCAATGCAATATTGATGGCCTATCCTGTACTGCCTCTAAAAGTATTGGTGCAGTGCCATTACAGGGCCACAAGCATAATGCCCCTTTCGCACGAGGGGGAGACTCGCATGTCTCCTGCAACGCATCTACAGGGCTGGACTCGGCCCTGACAGGGATCGAATATAATGCTCTGCGATCCCTGTCCGTGCCGAGTCCAGCCCTGTAGATGCGTTGCGGGAGACATGCAAGTTTCCCGCTCGTGTGAAAGGGGCATAACTCACAAAAAGTAGCATCAGTTTTAACCCTATTATAGCCACAGCCACTGAACCCACCCTCTCTCTAGAAGCAGTGGCGTTGTACAGGATCATAAAACATGACTGCGTCTAAAATGCATTGGGTTGCATCAGGTACTGCACCTCCGCACCAATGTAGAGAATTGAGCTGAGCTGCACCTGAAATCAGTATTTATGACCCCAGGACATTTTGTTACTGGCAAAAAGAGAAAAAAAATAATAGCATCACAAGTGAGAGTCTTAAGCCATCTACAGCCATGAGGAAATGTTGAATAAGTCACATTTTATTTTAGGTGAATGCACAATAAAAGGTTGTCACGGCCCCGCCCCCTGCAACTGACAGATTGTATAACCAATCCTGCTTACATCTCCATTAACCTGGTTACACAACCAGACCTTAAAGGGTTTGTCCCACCAGGGCATCATATTTTTGGTATGTATAAAAAAAAAAATTAAAGCTATTTGCAATTTACATTCCTTTAGCGAAGAGTTGTGGCACCACCTGGTGGGTAAAGTGTATAAGATCATGCATGGCCATCTACAGAGCTGGGTGCTGGTGGTCACACATGCTCAGAAACTCCTGTCAGGGCATCTCCTACCTGCATTTTTATTAGCTCCTCCTCAGGAGCCAGGCCGAGAGTGACCGAGCATGTGCGACCACCAGCCTTCAGCGCAGTGGATGGACGTGTACACTGCTATACACTTTGAACAGCAGGTGGCGCTATGCATGCGAATATCAGCACTTCACTAGATCATTGGAGGTTAATGGCAAATATGCTTCATTTTTACGATCTATGACATATTATGATGGGACAACCCCCGTAAAGGGTCACTAATTCTTCAAAGTGCACACATCATTAACATTTATCTGTACATCAGTGCATTATAGCAGAGATCAGAAACCTCCGGGACTCCAGCTGTTAAAACTACAACTCCCAGAATGCTCTACTCACCTATATGGGAGTTAGAAGAACAGGGAGTGCATGTTGCATGCTGGGAGTTGTAGTTTCGCAGCAGCTGGAGTGCCGAAGATTGCTGATCCCTGCATTATAGCATCGAATATGGCTGCCAGATCCCAAACCTCCCCCGGGTGCACAGGGTTCTGCAATGATCCAGTTTTGGTTCACCTGATTCTTGGAGCATTGGGTCTTGTGGCCATATTACCGCAGTGCAAATGCGCGCTCTTCAAGGGCGGTTTCATGCCAGTATTTAGGCCTCTGTATTACGGACATCTGGCCACAGGTTTACAGTCCAGAACATTCGTGATACGCTTATATGAAACTAGCCTAAAGGGCTGGTACAGAAATAGAAAACAGCGCCACACCGGTCCACTGGTTGTGTGTGGTACTGCAGCTCCAACCAATTCACTTGCGGTTGAGCTGCAAAAAAAAAAAACATCCTATGGACAGATGTCACTTTTTTTCTAATCATGGACAACCCCTTTAAAGTGGGACTATCAGTGAACACTGTCTTCTAGGGCTAGCTCAGCTGAGGGTAAAGATACCTTTCCCGTAGCGATTAGTTGCTCAATTCTGGAGAAAAATGCACTGGTAAACCATATGCTAATAAGCAGTTAAGTGCACCCAGGGCGGGGCCAAGCCACTGTGCACCCTTGCTCCTCCTCCAGCTTCCTCTGCCAGCCTCTCCTTGACTGACCAGGTTCTGGCATAGTCATCTCACGCAAGGAGAGGGAGGGGCTAGCACAGGAAGTAGGAGGAGCAAGGATGCACAGAGTGGCTTGGGCCCCGCCTTTAAGGCTCTTAACTGTTCATTTGCATATTAATTTAAATTATTTTTTCTCCAAAAGGAAGCAACAGATCGAGTGAAATGTATCAGTACAGTCATCTGAGCTAGCTCTACAAGGTTTAGCATTGAATTTCATGGTGACGGGATCCCCTTAAGATCAAAATCTAATATCTGTTCATCTCGGTCCCTAGAACTTTTGCCTTTCTAAAGTTCACATTGACATTGATATCAGTGCAGCAGATCCGGTCCGACTAACAGTTACCTATGCCCATTACCATTCATGATGCATAGAAACGGCTGCCAATCCAGACAACGTAGTCCTCGAATTCTATTCGTAACACCAGCGTGATAACATGAACGAGTCTTACACTTTTATTGCGTGAAGCGTCCGTCCTGCAGGGGCTCTCCGGTCACAGCCTTCACGTCTGGTGGGGGGAACAAGGAAAGGATGTGGTCAGATGGAAATCCACCCTGGCTGCAAAACACGCCAGAGTCATCTCCAAGACAACGGCGCGATCTCACAAGAGAGTGCCAACCACAAGACAACGGCGCGATCTTGCAAGAGAGTGCCAACCGCAAGACATCGGCGCAATCTCGAAAGAGAGTGCCAACCGCAAGACATCGGCGCGGTCTCACAAGAGAGTGTCGACCGCAAGACATCGGCGCGGTCTCACAAGAGAGTGTCGACCGCAAGACATCAGCACGGTCTCGCAAGAGAGGGCCAACCGCAAGACATCAGGGCAATCTCGCAAGAGAGTGCCGACCGCAAGACATCAGGGCAAACTCGCAAGAGAGTGCCGACCGCAAGACATCAGAGCAATCTCGCAAGAGAGTGCCGACCGCAAGACATCGGGGCAATCTCGCAAGAGAGTGCCAACCGCAAGACATCAGCGCAATCTCGCAAGAGAGTGCCGACCGCAAGACATCAGCGCAATCTCGCAAGAGAGTGCCGACCGCAAGACATCGGCGCAATCTCGCAAGAGAGTGCCGACCGCAAGACATCGGCGCAATCTCGCAAGAGAGTGCCGACCGCAAGACATCAGCGCAATCTCGCAAGAGAGTGCCGACCGCAAGACATCAGCGCAATCTCGCAAGAGAGTGCCGACCGCAAGACATCAGCGCAATCTCGCAAGAGAGTGCCGACCGCAAGACATCAGCGTAATCTCCCAAGAGAGTGCCGACCGCAAGACATCAGCGCAATCTCCCAAGAGTGCCGACCGCAAGACATCAGCGCAATCTCGCAAGAGAGTGCCGACCGCAAGACATCAGCGCAATCTCGCAAGAGAGTGCCGACCGCAAGACATCAGCGCAATCTCGCAAGAGAGTGCCGACCGCAAGACATCAGCGCAATCTCGCAAGAGAGTGCCGACCGCAAGACATCGGCGCAATCTCGCAAGAGAGTGCCGACCGCAAGACATCGGCGCAATCTCGCAAGAGAGTGCCGACCGCAAGGCATCGGCGCAATCTCGCAAGGGAGTGCCGACCGCAAGACATCGGCGCAATCTCGCAAGAGAGTGCCGACCGCAAGACATCGGCGCAATCTCGCAAGAGAGTGCCGACCGCAAGGCATCGGCGCAATCTCGCAAGGGAGTGCCGACCGCAAGACATCAGGGCAATTTTGCAAGATAGGGCCGACCGCAAGACATCAGCGCGATCTGATGTCTTTTTAAACGCCAGAAAACGGATAAATTTCCTCCTATGTGGCTCTCCAGCTCCTGCAAAACTAAAACTCCCAGCAGGCCCAGACAGCGAAATACTGGGAGTTGTAGTCTTGCAACACTTGGGGAACCACTGCATTAGGGCTCATGCACACGAAAGGGAACCACTGCATTAGGACTTCTATTTTCTTTCCGTGTTCTTTCCGTTTTTTAGGGGCCAGCTGTTTTCCGTACCACAAAATACGGAATGCACACGGACGTCATCCGTATTTTTTTGCGGATCCGTTTTTGCAGACCGCAAAATACACATACAGTTGTGCGCATGAGGCCTTACATAAAGGTCTAAACCTCAAGTTATAGACAGAAAAATACATAAAAAGTAACAACTAACCTTAGAGGCAATGAAAGGGCTGACCAGCATGGCTTCTTTCTACCATAAACAGCGCCCCAAATGGCTGTACCTGGTACTGCAGCTGAGCTGCTCTGAAATGAACAGAGCTGAGCTGCAATACCACACATGACCTGCGACCAGGTGGGGTGCTGTTTTGGGAAGGACACAACAAATAGTGGGGGTTCTGAGTAGATAACCACCCATTTGACATCTACAGTTGATGCCAGGGAATATAGACTCACTGAAGTGGTGCATCCATCATATGTTACTGCATACTGCACCATGACTGGAAGGGGGTCGACTTCTAGAACCTCCAAGAATGAGGGTGGACATTTTTGGGGCTTCTGTCAGATAAGAAAAACATGGCGGATTTGTTCCTGAAGCTGCGCCACTCGTGTCCATGCGCTGTGGCTGGACTTGCAATACCAGGCCTGGAAGGCTATAGGCTACAGTGGCGCTGTAATATCTGCCTGCCCAGGAACCCAGGCATACAAGACAGCCATTGACCACAAGCACGGATAAAGGAACCCAGCAGGGATAAGAGTCAGAAGACAAAAACCTTCCACCTACCATATACTCAGCGACGCGCAGCTTCTTCCGCCTCATCTTCTCGCCCTCCGTTCGAATCCCGCATTTACGTTTTATCAGCGAGCTCTCAAACATGCTGAAGTCACTGGTCTCCTCTGACGTCAGACTGGCAGGAAAGATGGTAGACGTCTCAGCTCTGGAGCCCAGACCAATCAGGAGGAAGCGGCCAGACGCGACACTGGCATCCTCGGTCACCAAACCAGAGTCCATGGACAGGTCGGATGAGGCGCTCGGCACACTGGATTTCTCAGATATGTCTGGACTCTGCCAAGATGTCTTCACTTTTTCCAGGGGGTCGCTGCAGGACGTGAGGCTCCAGACTTCACATGGTGGGTCACTGATGGACACGAGTCCACAGTCCATCCCCACAGATTCCTCCCCGAGAGGACTAGGGTCTTGGGGGTCATCACTAATGCACGTCTGCTCACACTCACTGCTGTTAGACTGTAAGGTGTCTTCAGAGTCTCCATCATAAGGGTCCAAGAACTGAATGAAAGACAAATACACATGTATATATAATGGCCGTGATCAGACTGCGCAGAGCTGAATGTCGGTGCAGTAGAGCTGATTGTGTCATGGACATATCATAGGAGCTTCCTATATAATACGGATAAATCTATCACACTGCAATTTGCACAAGAGAGACAGAAAGATGTATTAGAGCTGATTATCACAATGGATACATATTAAATTACCTTTACTGTAATACTTTGTCTCCACCAGCAGAAAAGTGAGTGCAGGTCCAGAGTATCTGTGTGCATACATTTATCCTGTAGTGATACTGAGTTACATACTGTATTATACTCCAGAGCTGCACTCACTATTCTGCTGGTGCAGTCACTGTGTACATACATTACTTATCCTGTACTGATCCTGAGTTACATCCTGTATTATACCCCAGAGCTGCACTCACTATTCTGCTGGTGGAGTCACTGTGTACATACATTACATTACTTATCCTGTACTGATCCTGAGTTACATCCTGTATTATACTCCAGAGCTGCACTCACTATTCTGCTGGTGCAGTCACTGTGTACATACATTACTTATCCTGTACTGATCCTGAGTTACATCCTGTATTATACTCCAGAGCTGCACTCACTATTCTGCTGGTGCAGTCACTGTGTACATACATTACTTATCCTGTACTGATCCTGGGTTACATCCTGTATTATACTCCAGAGCTGCACTCACTATTCTGCTGGTGCAGTCACTGTGTACATACATTACTTATCCTGTACTAATCCTGAGTTACATCCTGTATTATACTCCAGAGCTGCACTCACTATTCTGCTGGTGCAGTCACTGTGCACATACATTACTTATCCTGTACTGATCCTGAGTTACATCCTGTTTTATGCTCCAGAGCTGCACTCACTATTCAGCTGGTGGAGTCACTGTGTACATACATTACTTATCCTGTACTGATCCTGAGTTATATCCTGTATTATACTCCAGAGCTGCACTCACTATTCTGCTGGTGCAGTCACTGTGTACATACATTACTTATCCTGTACTAATCCTGAGTTACATCCTGTATTATACTCCAGAGCTGCACTCACTATTCTGCTGGTGCAGTCACTGTGCACATACATTACTTATCCTGTACTGATCCTCAGTTACATTCTGTTTTATGCTCCAGAGCTGCACTCACTATTCAGCTGGTGGAGTCACTGTGTACATACATTATATTACTTATCCTGTACTGATCCTGAGTTACATCCTGTATTATACTCCAGAGCTGCACTCACTATTCTGCTGGTGGAGTCACTGTGTACATACATTACTTATCCTGTACTGATCCTGAGTTACATCCTGTATTATACTCCAGAGCTGCACTCACTATTCTGCTGGTGGAGTCACTGTGTGCACACATTACTTACCCTGTACTGATCCTATGTACCAACCCCAGCAGAACAGCGAGTGTAGCTCTGCAGTATAATACATTTAATGCCTCTGCTTACAGAACATTTAGATTCGTCTCAGTACCTGCAATTTCTGAAAATCCATCGTCTTTATATCTAGAGGAGATGCTGCAATTGACACATTCATTCCCAAACCCTAAATATAGAAGGAAAAACACATAAAAAATACTCCTTAGCCTGTATACAACACCAGAAGTATTCCCATCACAGACATTGGCGTACCCCAGCGGTGCCACCATCGATATCAGGTGGGTGCGGATCTCTAAAACAGGACCCCCCAAAGTCAAAAAGAGCACACTGCGCATGTGCGCCCTCCCTCAATTCACTGCTATGGGAGCGTGCTCACTCGGGTATAGTTGGAACGCCCATAGCAGTGAATGGAGGGTTGGCGGCTGCTCTCCTGCACTTTGGGGGCCCTGTTCTGGAGAAAGGAGCCGGTCCCAGAAGTGGAACCAACACCTACCTGACACTGATGGCATCTACTGACCCAGCTCACAATGGGTGCCACCATTTTTTTGTTTTAATTGGCTTTATTTCAAGATTCTGGTACACATATATCATCAACCAAGACCAACCATATAGACACAATCCTGTACTATTGGAAACACTATTGACTTCCATGGTACAGTTTTCTGAGCATGCTCTGTGACCTGTGCAGGGGTCATTGTACAAGGGAAGAATAGATAGGATCCTCCATTCACAATCAGTGATTGTCAGAGCTTGTCTTATCTATACACAGAGGTGATATTACAGGCAGGATTAGAATGGCAGATAACTGCAGTAAAGTCCTATTTACAGACCAAGAAGTGTGGCATCTATTATTAAACATAGTGGCCAGTGCGAAAACTCAGGATTTTATATTTTTGTTTAAATAGATATTTACGTGGAAAATTAAAATAAAAAATTGTTTAAAAATACATTAAATGGGTTATCCCATGAATAATGTAAAAAATTAAAATCAGACATCATATAGTACATGACAATCTCTTTCTAACAGAGCTAGAACCAGCCCTGTACCTCACATGGATTCAGAGATCCCCACATTCATTGCTCTGCTAGATTTATATCAAGCTGACAGCTCAAGGGGAGTGTCTATTCTGCTGTAGCTCAGGGGGCGTGTCCATGTTCTCCCTATCACAGCTCAGGGGGCGTGTCTCAGCTCTCCCCCATCACAGCTCAGGGGGCGTGTCTCAGCTCTCCCCATCACAGCTCAGGGGGCGTGTCTCAGCTCTCCCCATCACAGCTCAGGGGGCGTGTCTCAGCTCTCCCCATCACAGCTCAGGGGGCGTGTCTCAGCTCTCCCATCACAGCTCAGGGGGCGTGTCTCAGCTCTCCCCATCACAGCTCAGGGGGCGTGTCTCAGCTCTCCCCATCACAGCTCAGGGGGCGTGTCTCAGCTCTCCCCATCACAGCTCAGGGGGCGTGTCTCAGCTCTCCCCATCACAGCTCAGGGGGCGTGTCTCAGCTCTCCCCATCACAGCTCAGGGGGCGTGTCTCAGCTCTCCCCATCACAGCTCAGGGGGCGTGTCTCAGCTCTCCCCATCACAGCTCAGGGGGCGTGTCTCAGCTCTCCCCATCACAGCTCAGGGGGCGTGTCTCAGCTCTCCCCATCACAGCTCAGGGGGCGTGTCTCAGCTCTCCCCATCACAGCTCAGGGGGCGTGTCTCAGCTCTCCCCATCACAGCTCAGGGGGCGTGTCTCAGCTCTCCCCATCACAGCTCAGGGGGCGTGTCTCAGCTCTCCCCATCACAGCTCAGGGGGCGTGTCTCAGCTCTCCCCATCACAGCTCAGGGGGGCGTGTCTCAGCTCTCCCTATCACAGCTCAGGGGGGCGTGTCAGCTCTCCCTATCACAGCTCAGGGGGGCGTGTCTCAGCTCTCCCTATCACAGCTCAGGGGGGCGTGTCTCAGCTCTCCCCATCACAGCTCAGGGGGCGTGTCTCAGCTCTCCCCATCACAGCTCAGGGGGCGTGTCTCAGCTCTCCCCATCACAGCTCAGGGGGCGTGTCTCAGCTCTCCCCATCACAGCTCAGGGGGCGTGTCTCAGCTCTCCCCATCACAGCTCAGGGGGCGTGTCTCAGCTCTCCCCATCACAGCTCAGGGGGCGTGTCTCAGCTCTCCCCATCACAGCTCAGGGGGCGTGTCTCAGCTCTCCCCATCACAGCTCAGGGGCGTGTCTCAGCTCTCCCCATCACAGCTCAGGGGGCGTGTCTCAGCTCTCCCCATCACAGCTCAGGGGGCGTGTCTCAGCTCTCCCCATCACAGCTCAGGGGGCGTGTCTCAGCTCTCCCCATCACAGCTCAGGGGGCGTGTCTCAGCTCTCCCCATCACAGCTCAGGGGGCGTGTCTCAGCTCTCCCCATCACAGCTCAGGGGGCGTGTCTCAGCTCTCCCCATCACAGCTCAGGGGGCGTGTCTCAGCTCTCCCCATCACAGCTCAGGAGGCGTGTCCATGTTCTTCCTATCACAGCTCAGGGGCGTGTCTCAGCTCTCTCTATCACAGCTCAGGGGCGTGTCTCAGCTCTCCCTATCACAGCTCAGGGGGCAGTTGAAGGATGAAACTGAGCATGTGCGGCCATCTCAGTGAGCAGGACAAAGGAATAAGAAAAAGAGCAAACAGCAGGTGGCGCTATACAGATACATTTTATTTAATAACTCAGTGGCTATACAACATTTTTAATTACATGCAATTACAAAAGTATTCAGATCCAGGTGCTGGTTTAAAAAATTTTCGTGGGACAACCCCTTTAAACATAAAAATATTATTTTCAAAACAACAGGTCATTTTCTGATGACACACTCACCTTAAAGGGGTTGTCTAGCTTCAGCAAATAGCATTTATCAAGTAGAGGAAGTTAATACAAGGCACTTACTAATGTATTGTGATTGTCCATATTGCTTCCTTTGCTGGCTGGATTCATTTTTCCATCACATTATACATGGCTTGTTTCCATAGTTACGACCACCCTGCAATCCATCAGTGGTGGTCGTGCTTGCATACTATAGGAAAAAGCATTAGCCCATGTGCACTCCCACTGTTTCGGCCAACAGAGGGACTGGCAGTTTTTTTCTATAGTGTGCAAGCCCGGCCACCACTGCTGTATTGCAGGGTGGTCGTAACCATGGAAACGAGCTGTGTATAATGTGATGGAAAAATGAGTCTAGCCAGCAAAGCACATGAGCCTTAAGACAGAGGTAGTCACAGCCCCGCCCACTTCACCACCACCACAGAACACTAATACTTTTCCACTCATATAATTATTATTAGCGCAGACGTCATCCTCATGACCCGCATCACCTGACAACCATGACGGCAGAGCGCCTCGTACCTCGTTGTTGTTGTTATTGTCGGACTCGGAGTCGGTGCTGGATTCTACTTTGCATTTCCGCTGAAGACATAAAATGAAAAAAGATTATTTACCAAGAAATCACACACAAGACACAACCCAGACGTGACTCAAGAAGCCACGGTGAGAGCTTTAAAGGGTTTGCTCCGTGGAAACCATCAGCAAGCAGATAAGCTACATGGTGAATGAGAGTTTAAAGAGCCTCTGTCAGCAGGATTCACCCTATTAAACCCCTGCATTTATGTTCCTCCATTGCACCGCTCTTCATTAAAATGTAAATTAGGTCTTCAGTGCACTGGGGGCGGGCCCCAGAGCTCCTCTCCTCTTTCCTTGTCTCCTTGATTGAAGTGGCAGCTATTGGCCCTTTAACCTGACGCTTGTGCTGTAGTCTACGCTAGCGGAGCATGCGCAGTGCATCTGTTTCTGTTTCCCCAGCACCAGCAGCACAGATCATGCGCCAATGATGATGTCTTCCTCCATCCGGAAGAGGAGATGCTCTGCTTAGTTCGGGTGGAGGATGACATCATCATTGGCGCATGCGCAGTAGTGATCTGCGCTGCTGGTGCTGGGGACGCAGAGGCAGCTGCACCGAACATTCATTATGCCTGGTTTCATAGCGCTGATGCTGCTGACAGATGCCGTTTAGAGTGAAGCTCCACCCACAAACTATTAACCAGAAACCATCAGCAAGTCGAAAACCCCAAGACTCGTTATGAGCCGGGGGAAGGGATTATAAAGGAGTCAGTCACATAGTCCATATTGTGTCCAAACGTGTTCACCATACACTGGAGAAAGCCCCTGCCTGCAGGTAGATACAACAGCGCCGATGCTGCAGTAAGAACCTGCGGTAAGAATGCGGCTTGTAATACCACCACCACCACCCGCAGTACCTTCCCCTGCCGCAGGCCTGAAACATCTAGCATTTGTCAACAACTGCGCCTATTAACAGGCCAATATCTCCTGCCTGCGGCCACCACTGGGGGGGGGGCTCTGGAGCTTAATGTAGTCTGTAATACAATGATCAATGTAGAGCAGGGATGCCCAACCTCTGACTCTTCAGCTGTTGCAAAACTACAACCCCCCCATCATGCTTGGACATCCTACAGCTAGCAGCCTGGGAGTTGTAGTTTTACCACAGCTGGAGAGCCGCAGGTTGGGCATTACTGATTTAGAGTATGTTATGCAGTAAGCTCCGGGGCTCCCTCTGGTGGTGGCTGCAGACTGCAGGATTTCACAATTCATTCTGTGCCTCTGCAGAGGATTTGGAGCTTTGCATCATGACTTCTGCGTTCCCGGCTCTCACCATGTATTTGGAAGCCAGACGCTCCACATAATCGGAATTTCTCCCGGAATCCATCGCCACGTCGACGTCACCTGATGAGAGAGGAGGCGCATAACACAGCAGGACGCTCATCCAGGTGGTCGCTTAAAGGGCTCGTCTTGTCTTAAAGGGGTACTCCGGTTATAACAAGTTATCCCCTATCCTGTGATTATCAGTTCAGGGGATGTCCTACTACTTAGACCCCCACTGATTACAAGAACAGAGGGGGAGCCCCCTATCTCTGGCACCCCCATACAAATGAAAAGCTGCTCCACCTATTTCAGGGGGGCTCCAGGGGGTAAGTGGCCCCCGTTTTCGTGATCGTGGGGGGTACTTCGAATTTGAACATTTTCAATGCAACTGTGACTTTTCTAGTCTCTATAAGCATTTTAAGCTGCCCTCGGCAATTTTACGAAAAGGGGGCGTGATGGGATGTGGGCGTGACCATCAACCCCAGGTCTTTCATCATTATTTACGTCAGAAATTGGCGTAAATCACGACTGCAGCTCGGAGCCGCCGTAGATTTCACTCAGGCGCACGGACTGCCGGAGGAGGCGCCTCATCTTGAAGGACATGCCCCCTCTGGCAGCACAGCGCCCGTCAGGTCCGGGGCAGCAGACGCCAGTCTTGATTAAAGGGGTTGTCCGGGTTCAGAGAAGAACCCGGACAAACCTGCAATTTCACCCAGGCAGCCCGCCTGAATAGGACATCGGAGCATCTCATGCTCCGATGCCCCCCCCCCTGCGCTAGATCGCGCAGGGCAAGGTCTCTTTTGTTTGTAAATACTCGCTGCCGGGCGGGTACTTCCGCCCGGCAGTGAGTTCGGTGACGTCACCGGCCTTAATGGGCCGGCTTTAGCACTGCCCTAGCCGTTTTACTGGCTAGGGCAGCGCTAAAGCCCGTCCATCAGCGCCGATGACGTCACCGGCTCACTGCCGGGCGGAAGCCTCTGCCCGGCAGGGACCGGTACGTCACCGGAACCTGGCTAAATTCCTTTGCCCTGCGCTAATTAGCGCAGGGCAAAGGAGGGCATCGGAGCATAGGATGCTCCGATGCCCTCTTCAGGCGGGCTGCCTGGGTGAATTGAAAGGTATGTCCGGGTTCTTCTCTGAACCCGGACAACCCCTTTAATCAGTGACTTTGCATTTTCGGTTTTGCATAGTTTTTAAGATCCCTGCTTGCTGTCAGTGAATGTAAAACCTTACCAAAACTTATTTGAGCAGTTGAAGGTTTGCGACAATGTCTCCAGCCCCCGCAAGCCACACAAAGGAGCACAAATCTTTCCCCAACTTAAAGGGATTGTCCTTTCTCAATCAGTCTGCCATAAAGAAGATATCATTACTCACCCGACTGCAGCGAATCACTGGCCTCTTTGGTGCCCAGCTGAGCCAGTCATTGGCTGGGATTTGCCTGGTAAATAAAGATCACTTATCACAGGCCGATCCCCTAAGTTGTCCATTTTCGTCCTAAAAGTGGGCAACCCCTTTAGGTTTGCTAGCACATTGTCAGAATGGGTTCTTTTAGTGGGAAGGTAAAATGAATATTTCCATTCCCTGACAGCAAGGAGGAGCCACAAGGGCACATAGTCCATATTGTGTTCAAACGTGTTCACCATACACTGGAGAAAGCCCCTGCCTGCAGGTAGATACAACAGCGCCGATGCTGCAGTAAGAACCTGCGGTAACAATGCGGCTTGTAATACCACCACCACCCGCGGTACCTTCCCCTGCCGCAGGCACCGGCCCCCAAACTCCCGCTCCTCGGCCCCTCTGGCGTCTCCGGGGCATGCTGCTGCCGCTGCGGTTCCTCTAGCTCGCGCCCAAAGCGTCCGCCACTCTGAAGACACGCCCACTCACGCCGAGCGCAGGAAGAGGAGCGCGACCGTGGGCGGGAGCTACTATCGTGGTGACGTCACGCGGCGGAGCAGCGCTGCGAGTGGGCGGGCCAGCAGACAGGGAGATGTAGGTGAAACCGCAGCTACAGAATTATGGCTTATGGACCTCTGACGGGGGGTCTATTCACATAGTGACTTCTGACAACCTAGAGTTGGTGCAGGCCATAATGAGAGTGACAACTAAATAATTTATTTAGAGGATTTCTCCATTTTTTTGTTTAATTTTTGGTGTCACCAAGGCTCTGGTATCTGTAACGCCTCCCCCCTCAAGAAAAAAAAAAATTGCTTTTCTTAAAGGGGTAGTTCACTTTGAGTTGTTTGAACCTATCAAGCATCACACTGAGAGTTGCACCTACAGGTTATGATTATACCCATAGAGAATGTACACTAAGCATGACAGTGTAGGCGAACTATCCCTTTAAGAAGAAAAAGGCCATCCTTAAATGGGTTTTCCAGGAATAAAGTATTGATGACCTAGCCTCAAGATAGGTCAATATCAGATCAGTTTCCGGCACCCCCAACAATCAGATGTTCAAAGAGACCACCACAGTCCAGTGAGAGCTGCCGCCAATGACTTCACAGCTTTCAGTCACATGGCCTAGGCACACTTTATAGACCTGGGCTGCAATACCAAGCACAGCCACTATACAGTGTGCGGCGCTGTGCTTGGTATTTTGTGAGGAGACCAGCGCCTCTTTAGACAGCTGGGTCGGACCCCCACCGATCACATACTGATGACCTATCCTGAGGATCAATATTCTACTACCAGAGAACCCCTTTAAAGGTGTATTCCCATCTCAGACAATGGGGGCATATTTCTTGGATATGCGGCCATTGTCTTATAGGTGCGGGTCCCAGGGGTGGGACCGACACCTATAAGACAATGGGGGCATATCCTAGCTATATCGAGAACAGAGCGGGGAGCGTTGGGCCTGGAGGACTCCAGGTCACCCGGGGTCCGGCCCCCACCAGGTGCAGCTCCCATAGAAATGAATGGGAGCGCATTGCGCATGCGCAGCCACTGCTCCCATTAATTTCTATGAATGCAGGGCGGCTGCGCATGCACAGTGCACCCTCCTTTACTTTTGGGGCTCTGTTCTCGATATAGGTACAGGTACCAGCAGTGGGACCCGCACCTATCAGATTATGGGGGCATATCCTAGAGATATGCCCCCATTGTCCATCATGAGACAACTAGAGTTGAGCGAACGTGCTTGTAACGAGCACTGTAGAGCTCGGATCCCCTGCGCTCGCATGGGCGCAGCCATCCGGATCCTTCCTCACCCGACTGCAAAGTTGCCACATTTAAGGGTGACTTCACCCCAGGTAGATACAGGTGTGTGGTTACACCCCTTCTGCCATGGACAGGTCTGTTAATTTGGCAGCAAGCACATGGATTCCTGCAAGGCCTAGGACAGCGGCAGAAGTTTCTCCAACACTCAGGCCTCTTTCATGTTAGACAGGTGCCATCCGTGTTCTCCACATGCAGCGCATATCCATTGATGTGTTTGTTCACACTTTATTATCCCCACACTCAGATGTGGCAGACGTGCACCACTTTGGTTCAAGATGTTTGGCCTAGGACAGGGATCAGCAACCTCTGGCATTCCAGCTGTTGTGAAACTACAACTCCCAGCATGCTCCATTCACTTCTAGTTTTGAGAACAGCGGAGCAAGCGTGCACGGTGTGAGAGTAGTGTCACCACAGCTGGAGTGCTGCAGGCGAGCGATCCGTGTACTAGCTGATGTGGCGGTACCAGCTATACTACAACCCCCAATTTCCAGCTGCACAGAGTACTCTGTCATTAGTCAACAACTACAGCCATGTGGCAAGTACATTGGCAGCTTCGTGCCAGGAGGTATTGCCCACTGTGCCACGTCAAGCCAAGTGTCTGCAACCACAAGAAGAATCAGAGTGTCACCAGGCAGGACACCGCCACATCACTGCAATGCTCGGCCCACCAGGCAGTATTGTGCCGTATGGTCTCCACCTCCAGAGGGGACCAGGAAGAGGCTCGTGAGGCTTTTATTTTCAACCACCATAGAGCCTGAAGCAACGCCCCCCAACGACACAAGTGACCACAGGAAGTAGGAGGCAATAATTTTATTTATTTTAATAGAACAGTTTAATTTTTAACAAAAACATACAACATCCAAAAAAATAAATATTTTAACATAATGCAGGCTGCGGGAATGCTGCACAAGTACAAAACCTAACCGATTAAGATTAGAACTGGAACGTCTTCAAGGGTTCAGTGGATTCAGTCGACCTCCTCCATCCTTGAGGAGTCTTCGTCTCCTTCCAGAGGTGGCATCTCCTCAGTGACTGGGGGCGTCAGATCTTCAGTGGTTGTGTCGTCCTCGTCGATACCTGCAGGGTTAGAGGAGGAGATGATTACGCCTTTGTCACCACAGGACGTAGTCAACTTGTCACATTTCCAGAACGTCATTCGTCACAACTCACCTAAGCCGAGCTTGATCATCCTGTAAATGCGGTTGGCGTGTGTCTGGGGGTCTTCCAGGCTGAAGCCTGAGGACAGGAGGGCAGTCTCGTAGAGCAGGATAACCAGATCCTTCACCGACTTGTCATTCTTGTCGGCGTCTGCCTTCTGCCTCAGTGTTTCGACGATGGAATGGTCGGGGTTAATTTCTAGGTGTTTTTTGGCTGCCATGTAGCCCATTGTGGAGTTGTCCCTCAGTGCCTGGGCCTTCATGATCCTCTCCATGTTGGCGGTCCAGCCATATGTACTAGTTACAATGCAGCAGGGCGACGTGACTAACCTGTTGGACACTACAACCTGAAATGAAGCAAAACGCAAAGTTAGAAATTTCATAGTCTCCACCAGGGGGCGGCGTTAGGAGTCACAGAAGGTAATGCTCCACAGGAACCCGCGGCAGGTACGAACCTTTTCTACTTTCTTTTCTAGGATATCCTTCATGATCTTGCACAGATTTTCAAACTTGGCTTTCTTCTCCTCCTGCCTCTTTTTCTCCTCTTCGTCTTCTGGAAGCTCCAGCCCTTCCTTGGTGACGGAGACTAGAGTCTTGCCCTCGAACTCTTTCAGTTGCTGTACACAGTATTCGTCTATTGGCTCGATCATGTAGATGACTTCCAGGCCCTGCTTCCTGAGCCGCTCTACAAAGGCCGAGTGAGCCACCTGTTCTTTTGTTTCACCTGTGAAGAGAAGAGGCGTTTAGGTCAGATTGCCAACGTATAGCACAATGTCAGTCAGCTGCTGTAAGTTACTGCAGCCATCTGTTCTGTAGTCACATTTTATGCTGTATCCCCTGCATCCATGACCAGAAAAGATCCTGGGATTCTGCTGGAAGCCAATGCAACATTCAAGTTGAGAAACAGGCAGTGGGGGGGGTCCCCAAGGACATCTGCATGGAGTTTTTGTATGTTCTCCCCATGTTTTAATGGGTTTCCTCACACTCCAAAAGTTGCGAGATCCTTTGGAGACAGTGAGGGATGATGTCTGTACTGCGCTGTGGAATATGTCAGTGCTATAGGAGTACACAATACAATGGAATTTGCAAAATATGCCATGGAACAAGGCCTTAGACTTCTGGCAAGCTAACAGGCCGGTTTCACACAAGCATGGTCAGTGTGACAGCTGCATCTCCTAGGCCAGGGATCAGCAACCTTCGGCACTCCAGCTGTGGTGAAACCACGACTCCCAACATGTATACTTGCTTGGCTGTTCTCAGAAGTGGAGCATGCTGGGAGTTGTAGTTTAACAGCTGGAGGTTGCTGATCCCTGTCCTAGGCCAAACACTGCTCCTCTGACCCAAACTCAAGGCATCATAGCTGCATTTAGGTCAGAGTTGGGTTGGGAAGTGTGGCAGTCACATTTTGCAGACTTCACACTTTCCTTAGTATTGCCAAGGTCAGAAGGACTGCTACAAGCCAAAGGGTTAATAGTTAATGCACAGGCTGCAGAACTTTCTGCCACTGAAAATCCACTCCAGTCCTCAGAATGGGGATTGCAGAAATTCGGAGAAGTTCCAGCAACAACAGATCTATGTGAATTAACCCTGGCACAGAGATTGGGCGCTGCAGATAAGCCCCACACACCTGTGATGTAGTAGATGTGTTTCTGGTTCTCCTTCATTCTGGTGCAGTAGTCTTTTAGTGACACCATCTCGTCTCCAGAGGCGGATGTGTAGTACCGGAGGAGTTCAGACAGTTTGTTGCGGTTCTGGGAGTCTTCGTGAATGCCGAGCTTCATGTTTTTGGAGAACTGTTCGTAGAACTTCTTGTAGTTTTCCTTGTCTTCTGATAATTCTGTGAAGAGCTCTAGACACTTCTTCACCAGGTTCTTTCGGATCACCTTCAGGATCTTGCTCTGTTGCAGCATTTCTCTGGAGATGTTCAGCGGCAGATCCTCAGAGTCCACCACACCTCTGATGAAGTCTACAGAGTAAAAATTATGATCAGCATCCCATAATTAGGCAACACTTAAAAAGGTTACGTTCTCCAAAATCTACGTGGGTTCTACTTACTCAGATACTCTGGGATCAGCTCCTCGCAGTTGTCCATGATGAAGACTCTGCGCACATACAATTTGATGTTGTTCTTCTTCTTCCTGTTCTCAAACAAGTCGAAAGGTGCTCGCCTGGGCACAAACAGCAGGGCTCTGAATTCAAGCTGGCCCTCCACAGAGAAGTGCTGCGGAGTAACAAGATGAGAGAGGGTTTAATATTACATACCAAAGCCCAGCACCTGCATTACTACTTTAGTACTCAGTGCCAACCTGCTTAGTCACTACTCTAAGGCCCCATTCACACAACCGCATTATTGCGGACCCGCAATACAGGGGCCGCCCGGCCTGTGTTCCGCACCGCTCGGAACACACGCCGGGCGGCCCCATTCAAAATGCCTATATTTGTCCGTGCGGACAAGTATAGGACATGCTTCATAATTTTCAGCGGAGCGGCGGCACGGAGCTAGCTCCGTGCGGCGGCTCCCCGCTCCCATAGAGGTGAATGGAGCCGCATCTATTCTGCAATATTGCGGAATAGATACGGCCCCATTCACATGGTCGTGTGAATGGGGCCTAAAGCCTCCAAAATTAATACCCATCTCTGCACCACGCCTACAATTAATGCCAGTGGTGGATACCAGAGCATTTATATACTGTGGCTCCAAGAATCCTTGCAACGACTGGTACGGAGTGTCGTGTGGCACTTACCTTAACAGCCAGGTGGTCCTCCCAGTCGTTGGTGAGACTCTTGTAGAACTCTCCATATTCCTCATTTGTGATGTCATCTGGGTTGCGGGTCCAGATGGGTTTGGTTTTGTTCAACTCTTCTTGGTCAATGTATTTTTCCTTAATCTTCTTTTTCTTCTTCTTGTCTCCTTCCTTCTTATCTTCCTCCTCATCGGAGCCCACATCTTCTATCTCGGGCTTCTCCTCGCTCTTTTCCTCCTCCTCTTTCTTCTCTTCCTTTTCCTCCTCCGCTTCGTCGTCGCTGACTTCCTTATCGCGCTCCTTCTCCACAAAGAGTGTGATGGGGTAGCCAATGAACTGGGAATGTTTCTTCACGATCTCCTTGATTCTCCTTTCTTCAAAATATTCAGATTGGTCCTCCTTCAGATGCAGGATCACTTTGGTACCGCGGCCCAGGGGCTCACCTGCAAATATTGGGACAATTTAGCCACCATAAATCACTCACTGGGTGACAAGGCCTACAATATCATCCTTAGGGCCCATTCAGACGGCCGTATTATTGCGGGTCCACAAAAATGCGGACCCGCAATACTACAGCTGCCGCCCCGGCGTGTTCTGCAGCGCTGCGGAACACACGGCCAGGCGCCCCATTCAAAATGCCTATACTTCTCCGCTGTTGTGGACAAGTATAGGACATGCTTTATTTTTTTTTTTTATGCAGAGCCGCGGCACGGAGCTCCCATAGAGGTGAATGGGGCCGCAATATTGCGGAATAGATGCGGAGTAGATGCGGCCCCATTCACGCAGTCTTGTGAATGGGCCCTTACAGAGAAGTTCTCATGTACTTACTGTTATCTACTCTGACCGTGAAGGAACCTCCGGCTGAAGACTCCCAGGCATACTGCTCATCATCGTTGTGCTTGGTGATCACCGTCACTTTCTCAGCCACCAGGTAGGCAGAGTAGAAACCAACGCCAAACTGACCGATCATAGAAATGTCAGCTCCAGCCTGCAGAGCCTCCATAAAAGCCTTGGTTCCAGACTTGGCGATGGTGCCCAGGTTGTTGATGAGGTCGGCTTTGGTCATACCGATGCCGGTGTCGATAATGGTCAGGGTGCGATCGTGCTTATTGGGGATCAGGTCGATCTTAAGCTCTTTGCCTGAATCCAGTTTGCTGGGGTCAGTGAGACTCTCGTAGCGGATTTTATCCAAAGCCTACAAAAAGAAAAAAAATTATATATATATATATATATATATATATATATATATATATATATATATATATATATATATATATATATATATATAACATGTGGGCAAGCAAAGATGCCCATATACTAAGATACTACTAAGTCGAGCATCTAATGCTCTGGACACTTACATCTGAAGAGTTGGAAATCAGTTCTCTCAAGAAGATCTCCTTGTTGGAATAGAAAGTGTTAATGATCAAGGACATCAGCTGAGCGATCTCAGCCTGGAAGGCAAAAGTCTCCACATCCTCCTCCATCTGTTGGTCCTGGGCTGCAGTCTGCGTCTCCTCTGGCATCTGTCGCAAGCAAGATTTACAGTTAGGAACGCGGGGAACGAAAGCACCAGTTACCAGACGGTTAATACAGCTCCGATGAGTCGATCACTGGAGATCCCCCCCCCTCCTCCCTATTGCAGCAAGACAAGGATCTTTCTAGACGCGACCACATGAATGAGGTGAGAGCACCACCTACTGGCAAGACCCAGGTACTGCAAGCTTCTAGAAGCTACCACTGAAGACATCATCCCTCCCCCATAGTCCTATAGGAGTTAATGCAGATTATTCCAGGAAGGTTCTGGACGACGATGATACCGTCCTCTACCATAGGCTTATACAGGCAGCTACCACTGACCAGAAACCTTTATAATCGACACTACCTACAAAGAATCCATCCTGCAGTGTCCTGTCGTCTCAGCCATGGAAGACCCCCACAACATTATAAAGAACCTCATCCCCATCTACAATGCACGGGTGCACTGACAGATACAAGTGCACCGAGAGGAGAATCCAGCATAGAGCTGCATGGTTTTTAAATGGCTTGCAGATTTTTTTGCAAAGTATTTTATCATTTTTCTTTTTGCATTAACATTGCATGGATGTGCTGCCTTTGGTCACCATACCCTTAAAGGGACGTGCATTTCTAGACTATACTAATCAATACAGAGTTGCACACCATAATGAGGACCCTACATTTCTCTATAGACACCCCCGACATCCACATTAGAACTAAAAGACATAGCAGCATATAAAGATAAAAGAAGACACTTGCCTATAGAATAAGCCTGCCCCCAGTCTACAGGGCTACAAGCCCCAGCATAAACCTATGCCCATCATGGAGTACAACTCCCAACATGTATCAAGAGATGCCTCACCAACTACACAGCCCATTATGGCCATTCAGAACAATGGCAACCTGCTGGGAGTTGTAGTTCTGCAGTACTGTATGTGTAAACACAAAAGCAATAGAAGAGAGTAAGGGACCAGGGACGTCGCCCATAGCAACCAACTGCCCGCAAAGGCTCCTCGGTTGCCATGGGCACTGAGGCCTGACAGACGGGAATAAGGAAGAGTCTGTGCGATAACGAAAGCGACTTACCGTGTTTGGTCCACAATTCCCGCCACCAAGGAATGTGTAAGAGCCTACCACTGTAAGTCTGACTGAAAGCCACCTCGTCGCCGCTTATATAGACCCAGCCGGCCCCGCCCACAGCTTCCAGAAACGTCTGGAACCTTCACTGATATTTTCCCTGGCGGGAGGAGCGCCGCGCGAACTCTCAGCCAATCACAGAGCGGCCAGTACCTGTCAGTACTTTCGGTTAGCCGGAGGGGCGGGGTTTACATGACGCGACAGAAAACTGTGGAAAACACTAGAAGATGCTCGAGCCATGTGCTTGTTGCCCTGGCAACAGGGGAAGCAATGAATGGCGCAGAGATGTGGCGCAGTAAAGTGCGGAGCCGTGTAATAAATGTGTGTAAAATGATAGAGTTTCTGTCATGTGTATTACCATAAGTACACTAAGGTTCCTCATTCAGCCTCTAGGAGTGATGCCATGTTATACAGCTAATGAAATGATGCTGCTATCACCCAAAACCTCCACCTAATTAGTATAAATGCCAGTAGCATAAACTGCTCACGCGACCAGCGTTTCTTATGTCCGCCAGCAAAAACCTGCATAGGAACATGCCCTCCAATAAATTAATTTTTTAATGAACAGTAAACACATTGCAAAACCACACTGAAACGCGTCGTAGTAATTGGCAGTGCGCCACAATCACACTGCATGCAAACTGGGCTCCTCTGACAGCCACTAATCTGACTCCAGTAGATGTGAATAGAAGTCACAACTTGTTTCATTGACTTAAAGGGGTTATTCGCCCCTGGGGACCTTTTATGCAGACCCTCTCAGTGTGGTCGGACTTATCTGATCCCTGCCGCTGTGTTCCGGTCACATCACTCCGCAAGTCTTGAAACTCTGTACGTAAAAATCCAGTTTGGCGAGGGTCACATGGCCACTGCAGCCATTGACTTGCCACAGCAGTGACATGTCACCTATTCACCATGTGACCTGACACATGGGTGACACGTCACCATTGTGGCCGGTCAATGGCTACAAAGGGCACATGACCCGCATCAAACGTTGTTGAAGCAGGGAGACCCAAAACCTGGGGGAGCGATGGAGGCAGAACACAGCGACAGGGATCAGGTAAGTCTGACTCCCACCACAGGTCTGGCCACGCTGGGTGGGTGTGCAGACAAGGTCCCCAAGGGTGAGCAACCATTTAAAGGGGTTGTACAGCCTTGGAGCCGACAACCCCTGGGATCCTAACTTTTTACGGTCTGCAAATTCCACAAAACACGGATAACAGTCAAATGCGCTCCACATCTTTCAGAACGGTACGTCCTGCCCTCTGTAGAACTGTCATATGCTTGTCCGCAAAACGGACAAGAATAGGACATGTTCTATATTTATTGCAGGACCACAGAACGGGCAAACGGATGCGGACAGCACACGGAGTGCTGTTCGCATCCTCTGCGGCCCCATTGAAGTGAATGGGTCCGCATCCGACCCGCAAATAATGTGGATCAGATTCGGAAAAAAAACACAATCATGTGCATGAGGCTTTAACATAATAAAACCCACTCACATGCTCCGCTCCCATCCCTGCAGGATCAGGAAGCCACTTGGTCCAGTGACCACTGCTGACGATCGCACGCCTCTGCAGCCACATCAGTTTGTATGATACGTCACAGCTATAAGTGGGGGGTTTTACGTTAAGGGCCACAGGTTAGGACCCCAGGCGTAGTGAGCCCCAAGGCCGGACAACCCCTTTAAATAGCTTGACTTAGCGCGTAATTCAGGTCCAATGATCGCTGTGCACCAGAAATCGCCTTTGTAGCACAGCACTCCGTTTTTTACAGTAATTTAGGCCACAACCAAATGCCTATAATAAAGTCAGGTTGAATCCTGCGAGACAACATTTGTGCCGCCATTTTGATGCAGCTTAGGAAACATCATGACAAAAACTGCATTGTGACTGCAATGTCACATGATGAAAAAAAAAACAACAGTTTTTACACTGGCGCCTTTCTGAAAAAAAATTGTCCCCTTCTCTTGTATGGTGGGGGATACTGTGAAAACGGACAATATAGGACATTTTATCGGCCAGTATTCATGGTCCTTTAAAAACACTATAGGCGGTCATTTAAGACCATTATTTCATTTTTTTGGCGGTCTTCTTCATACATTTTACACCGGAGTAGCTGGCAAAACATCCGCCTAACTTATGACTCGTAAATTAGGCATCTTTGGTAGTGTGTGGCCTGCCTGCAACTGGCATAGTTTTTGGCATCTTTTACACCTTTTTCCTGGCGTAACATTTGGATATTTGCAGAGGCCGGAGTCTCCCTCGATGCCCTTATGTGTCATACGCGGTGTAAAAACACAAAAAGGGGTCACACGACAATTTTCCATGAAACAAGGAGCTAAACTGAAAGTAAATGATCCGCTTGATCGGAATACTGCTGCGTGAATGCTGCTCTATGGTATATTTGACCCTGGAGGACTGTCAGAACAGAAATGGAAGAAGGACACCTGGACAGTCTCTCTTCACATCTAATTGGGGGTCCTCCGCTCAAGACCCCTCTCTGTTCCTCGGCGTGGCATTTCAGTGGTCGCTATTACATGTATGCCACAGATACTTGCCAGGGTGACTGCAAAGTCCTGGACCTAAAATAGGAGCCATTTTTCTGCACATCCATGGCCGCCTCTGATCCTTATGTAATAGGGAATCGTGTTCTCTGTGCAGTACAGATGGCCAGCGAGCCGTCACTTAACCCTTCATTAGCATCTCTTTAGCTGCCAGGGTCTGAAGGCCAGTGGAGATAATGAATGATCCCCTGAGGGAGTGAAAGTGACTACACAAGAATCCTTCTGATCAGTGGTGTCCAGATAGAGTAGTGCAGGGGTCAGCAACCTTCGGCACTCCAGCTGTTGTGGAACTACAATTCCCAGCGTGCCACTTTCATTTCTATGAAAGTTCTGAGAAGAGCAGAGCAAGTATGCATGCTGGGAGTTGTAGTTTCACAACAGCTGGAGTGCCGGAGGTTGCCTACTCCTGGAGTAGTGTGAACTGGGTGTAAGGCTGCGTTCACATCTCCATTTCCGGCAGGCTGTTTTGGCATATTCGGTATTGCTGGATTCACTAGTTCATCACTGGCTGTAACGACTTCTGGGGTTGAACCCTCCAATTTCCAAAACCCAGCATTTATGTCGGATCGTCTCTGACAGAGACGTGAACGCAGCCTAAGGGGGCACCCCGTGCCCACGCTGAGGACCACACATAAGGCAAGATTCAGTCCGCACCGCAAAAAAAGAACGTGTTCTATTTTTTTCTGAAATCTTACGGAAGCGCTCCCTAGTGCTTCCGTGGGCTCCCGCTCCATTCCTCCGCTCTGTATCTTGCGTATTGTGTACCCATTCAAGTTAATGGGTCTCCATCCGCGATACGGAGCGCATACAGCCAATGCTCGTATATTGCGGACCTGCTGTTTGCAGACTGCAATACGAGCACGGACCGCACACGTTCGCATGCATGAGCCCTATGAAGGAATGAAATGATATAGCAAAGCTCCAGAGACATTGAGGTATGCATACTTACCAGAGATTACATTGACCACCGTGACCACCTTTAGAAATGTGAGCTGCGCAAGCTTCATATGGCATTGAGTATAAACGTGGAGCATGCACAGTGGTTATGTAATACCATGATATGCATGCAGCACACCGGCATCCAGGCATTACAATGCAGAACAAGTTCCCTCCCCCGTCACTGGTAACACCCTGCATGTCTGGAAGCTTCTGCTTCTAGCTCCTTCTAGATCTTCTTTTCCAGCAGCTTCTACTGTAAGAGGATCCGGGCTCATCCAAGAGGTGAAGAGTAAAGGGCTCAGCCCTAGGTAGAAGACAGTGACTTCACACGGCCATAGCATGGTTATTCCTACCACTAGGGAGTTGCACAGTAGAGAGCGGACGCGCTGTAGTCTTCCGGATTCAGAGGGGACGGAGCGCCCATAGAGAAGATAGGTGAAGGGGCTGATGACATGTGGCACAGGCACTGCGCTTAGACTCATTCACACGACCGTATTTTTTATTTATTTTTAATTTTTTTATGCTCCCGTGAGCACCACGGTCTTCTCTTAGCTTTTCCTAGGCCAGTGACGCCATGCGGTCATCGGTCACAGCTGATCGGTGGGGGCCCCAGGTGTCGGAAAACCCCTTTAAGGTTAGGGTTAGATATGGATTAAAAAATTGAGGTTTCACGCAATGAACCATAAGTGTCCATCGCTGAAAAACCAAAAGGTTGTAAAATATTGTGCAAAACCCAGGGCTTGCTTGTAAGAGACTAGAATATTCTAGAAACCTTTAGTTTAGTAAGATCCCCAGCGATCAGATGCAGTCTTTGAGGGAACCAAGTTTCTCTGTGGTGCCTCCGCAGGAAAAATGAAGTATTACACCGTTCTTATTGAAAATACTGCAGTAGATCGTCAATGTAATGCCAACGAAATGCTGTGTCAGCGAGTGATTCAATGTTGCCTAAAGGCTTCCTACTCATACGTTGGGTGTGTCTGTGTATATTAACAAAATAATGGCAGGTATTGGAGCTTTTTCAGTTTTGTGAATCATGCAGTTGTGTGTCAGGCATCTGGATGGGTGGTGCTCACAGGTCTTGTCATGATAGCAAAGATTAAAGTCCAGCTTTTTTACTTTCCATTTTCAGGATGTCTGAAGACATGGAGGAGGAGACTTTTGGATTCCAGGCTGAGATGGTCCCTGATCATTAACACCTTCTATTCCAACAAGGGATCTTCCTGTGAGAAATCTTCTCCAACCCATGTGATGTAAATTCATATAGAAACTTACATTCTATACATAATTCAGGCAGTAGGAAAAAAAAATCAAAAAATGATTCAGGCAATGAGTTGAAGATTGATCTGATGCCCAACAAGCAGGATCGCATCCTGACATTGATATGACCAAAGACGATCTCACCAACAACCTGGTAACCATTGCCAAGTCCAGAACCAAGGAGCCTTTGCAGGCTGGAGCAGCAGATATTTCTAGAAATTATCAGTTTGGTCTTGGTTTCTACTTGGCCTAGCTTTTAGCTAGGGATGGTGGTCACCAAGGACAATGATGAGGAGCAGTACACCTGGGAGTCTTCATTCAGAGGATCCTTGATGGGGTATGCTGAGAAGATGAGAGGGAAGATTGAGGACAATGGATTTGATGACGAACAATGGTTGGCATAGACCTTCCTGATCACCATTATCTCAAGTTAAATGCTCAATGTCATGTCTTCAACGTTGCTGCTTGGACTCCATGAAGACTCCACAAATTTTATGAAACTTTCTGAGCTGGAGCTCAGAGTTGGAGCTTTTTGAGGAGGATGAAGAAGAGAAGAATAAGCAGGAGGAGATCAAGGCAAAGTTTGAGAACTTTTGCAAGATCATGAAAGTTATATCGTTCAAGAAAGTGAAAGAGGTAGGTCCTCCCATACTATAATTGTCTATATATTTATCCAAATATACCACTTTTGTGTCTTAAACCACTGTTTGTTATAGTTCCAGGCGTTCGTCTCAAACGGACTGGTTGGATGTCCATGCTGCATCATCACTAGCACCTACAGGTGGTCTGCCAACATGGTGGGTATTTTGAAGACTCAGTCTTTCCTGGAAAACTGAACAATGGGCTACATGGCAGCCAAGCAGCACCTAAATATCAATCCTGACCAGTAAGGCAGAAGGGCGAGGCTGGGACGAATGACAAGTCTGTGAAGGATCCGGTTATTCTGCTCTTTGAGACTACTCACCTGTCATGCACTTCAGCCTGGATGACCCACAGACATATGTCACAGGCACTGACTGAGGAGAGAGTTGACCCTCAGAACTGGAGGGAACTTAGAGAGGTTCTGGCTAATTGACTTTTCTCAGATCACTTGTCTTTTTTTTTCCAGGTCATCATCAATACTCTTGGAGAGTTTTTAAAGTCTATGAGGATGTGCCAGGGAGAAGATCTAGGGAAGAGGTTCAGAGGCACATTAAAAAGTCCTTTACTTGTGAACATAGCGTCTGTCCTCCTTGTGATCTCACCATGCTTTGAAAATTTTGCTGATTTAATGAAAAGGGTGGTGGACTCAGAAGACTTACCTCTTATTTCCCTCCAGTAGCTGCAGAAGAGCAAAATCAACTGATTTTACTATCAACCAACGGAGGAGTCTTCTCACGAATTTATTCTTCTGTTGGAATCAACTTTCTAATGTATCTGGGGCTGGGCAGCTAATGATGGCTGACAGGCAGCACTTAAAGGGGTATTCTCATCTTGGACAATGGGGGCATATCGCTAGGATATGCCTCCATTGTCTTATAGCTGCTGGGACCCGCACCTATATCGAGAACAGAGCCCCCAAACTGAAGGAAGGCGCACTGCACATGCGCAGCCGCCCTCCATTCCTTTCTATGGGGCTGGCGAAAATAGCCGAGCTACATAGAAATGAATGGGAGCGGTGGCCGCGCATGTGCGGGGTGCTCCCATTCATTTCTATGGGAGCAGCGCTCCCCCCTTCAAACTCCATATAGGTATGGGTCCCAGCGGTGGGACCCGCACCTATAAGACAATGGGGGCATATCTTAGCGATATGCCCCCATTTTCCAAGATGAGAATACCCCTTTAACGGTGTCTGTACTATGATATAGCTATTATGCATACCTTTGTGTTACCTGGTTTGTGACGTTAAGGGAATTTAAAGGCTATGTACACCTTTTGGGGCAATTTTTTATTTTTATTGTATCTATTTTAAGCTAAAAATCATTTTTTCTATTGATCTTTATTAAACATTTTGAGCCCCTTTCTCTGTATAGCCTTGAGATTCTCTAGTAGCAGGCTCTGTATTTTTACTGTTTCCGATCAGGTGGCTCAGCTGAAGGCTCCTTATATCTGATCACTGACCTCCTAAACAATCATTATAGCTCAGTTCTTATCTTACTGATAAGAATGTGGCTTAAATAAGTGTTTATGACCTTTTAGTAATTTACAGATAAGGTTTATTATATGACCGGGCACAAAGCGAAAGTAGGATTCACACAGCTGGACAGTTAACCCTTTGTGACAGAACGGCTAAATATTTTTAATAAAGACCAATTGAAAAAACGATTTTTAGCCCAAAATGTGTAAAAAATTGCTTTTAGGTCATTTTGATATATACACTGCCAAATAATGAGAAACATGGCAAATCTGCAGCTTAATCTTTTTATTACCAAATTTTTTTTTACATTATCAAAAGTAGCTCATACAATAAACCCACCTGCACATTGCAAGTAACAGATCCAAAAGCTCATAAATCTCGAGCAATAATAAAAAAAAAGGTTATAGCTCTGCATTTGACGTGGTCTTATCAGAGCAGGATCGTCTCCCCTGTCTATACGATACTATAGAAAAATATTCACATCTGTACATGAGGAGACTGTGACGCATCACGCTCGGCAGTTTCTGCTCCGTCATTGCTCTCAGTCCACTTCTTCCATCCTAGATGTGTCATCATCGCCCTCTAGTGGAGGCATCTCTTCCAGCACAGGACTTGAGACTTCTTCCTGGGTGACATCATCTTCGTCAATCCCTGCGCAGGACAGAAAGACCACGGGATTCAAGTCAAATTATAGGTCATTGTGTATGTACCATAAGCACATTATATGTACACAGACCTACAAATAGATGGTAGGGTAAAGGCATACTTATGGAATGGTTCTCTAGTGGTCAGCACATGTTATGTCTGCAGACAACTTCAATGTAGAACTGTCCTACAACTCCCAAATGACATTAAAGTCCCTTCAGCTGATGGTTCCAGCTATTGGAATACCTGGAAAACTAGACGCTCACTTACCTAAACCAAGCTTGATCATCCTGTAGATGCGGTTGGCATGTGTCTGAGGGTCTTCCAAGGTGAAGCCGGATGACAGGAGAGCGGTCTCGTAGAGCAGAGTGACCAGATCCTTCACAGATTTGTCATTCTTGTCAGTTTCAGCTTTAAGCCTCAAAGTTTCCACGATCGGATGTTCACAGTTGATTTCCAGGTGCTTCTTTGCCGCCATGTAGCCCATGGTGGAGTTGTCCCGAAGAGCCTGGGCCTTCATGATACGCTCCATGTTGGCGGACCACCCGTATGTGCTGGTGACAATGCAGCAAGGGGATTCTACCAGTCGGTTTGAGATGACCACCTGGACATAATAAATTGCAATTATTAGATTTATAAATTCAAGATATTAGGTTTTTACTGAACGAGCCAATAAAAACTTCAAGCGACCTACCAGAAGCTGCAAGAATACCTACCTTTTCCACCTTCTTGTCGAGAATGTCTTTTATAATCTTGCAGAGATTTTCAAATTTCGTTTTAATCTCCTCCTGCTTCTTCTTCTCTTCTTCATCCTCAGGAAGCTCCAACCCTTCCTTGGTCACCGAGACCAAAGTCTTTCCATCAAACTCCTTGAGCTGCTGGACGCAGTACTCATCAATGGGCTCCGTCATGTAGATCACTTCTAGGCCATGTTTGCGAAGTCTCTCCACAAAGGCTGAATGAGCCACTTGCTCCTTGGTTTCTCCTGAAGAGAACAAGACCGAGTGATCAGTAAGGTAGTACAGAAGATGGAGACAAGACTTGATTGTCTCATATTAGGAATCAATCGATAAGCTCTTACCCGTGATGTAGTAGATGTGTTTCTGATTATCCTTCATGCGAGATACGTATTCAGCCAGAGAGATCATCTCATCTCCTGAAGCAGAGGAGTGATAACGTAACAGCTCGGAAAGCTTCTTACGGTTCTGAGTATCTTCATGAATTCCAAGCTGTAAAATTAAAATCAGTAAATCCATAAATTAATGTCTTCTCTGCTGACTCTCTTCATACTTGGAACCATCTACATACCTCCCAATCGTCCCGGATCCAGCGGGACAGTCCCGGATTACAGTGGCTGTCCCGCTGTCCCGGTATGGGGGAGCTATGTCCCGGTTTCTGGCAGCTGCCTGTTATATGAAGAAGCAGAGAGCCGACATAGGCTGGCTGCTCCTTTCATCCTCCCTCCCATCCCCCCTGCAGGCTCTCTGCAGGCCTTGGCTCCGACCCCTCCAGGCTAGACCAGCCAATGTCCTGATGCTGCTAGGAAGAAGGTAAGTAAATGGTGTTTATTTTTTTAACTTTCTGTGGGGGGCACAATGTGGGCATATTACTGGGGGCACAACATATTACTGGGGGGCATAATGTGGGCATGTTACTGGGGGCACAACATATTACTGGGGGGCATAATGTGGGCATATTACTGGGGGCACAAAGTGGGCATATTACAGGGGGGCACAGCTGTTCATATTACTGGGGGCACATAACTAGGCATATTCCTGGGGGGCACAGCTGGGTATATTACTGGAGGCACATATCAGGGCATATTACTGGTGGCACAGCTGGCATATTAATGTGGACACATTACAGGGCATATTACTGGGGGCACAGCTGGGCATATTACTGGAGACACATAACAGGGCATATTACTGGTGGCACAGCTGGGCATATTAATGTGGGCACATTACAGGGCATATTACTGGGGGCACAGCTGGGCATATTACTGGAGGCACATAACGGCATATTACTGGTGGCACAGCTGGGCATATTAATGGGGGCACATTACAGGGCATATTACTGGGCGATCAGCTGGGCATATTACTGGGGGCACATAACAGGGCATATTAATGGGGGCACAGCTGGTCATATTACTGGGGGCACATAACAGGGCATATTAATGGGGGCACAGCTGGTCATATTACTGGGGGCACATAACAGGGCATATTAATGGGGGCACAGCTGGGCATATTAATGGGGGAACATAAATGGGGAATATTTACTATGTGGAGCAGTAAAGGGACTGGGTGGGATTAGGTGTATAGTTATGTTTTGGGCGGAGTTATGGGCGTGGCCTAGTGCTGGAAAAAATTGCTGCGGTGAGCTTAGCGCTCCACACAATGTGTCCCTCTTTGTCCCTTTACTAAGTTGGGAGGTGTGCATTTATGTTTTTTGAGAAAATATAAAGGAGATATAGGTTTCTACAGGTCCTTGTGCTAGGTGTATATAGTGATACATCATCTCCCTACCTTGATATTCTTAGAGAACTGCTCATAGAACTTCTTGTAGTTTTCTTTATCTTCTGCCAGCTCGGTGAATAGTTCCAGGCACTTCTTCACAAGGTTCTTGCGGATGACTTTTAGAATTTTGCTCTGTTGGAGCATCTCACGGGAAATATTGAGGGGCAAGTCCTCAGAGTCCACTACTCCCTTCATGAAATCTATGGAAAAAGCCCAAGCAATAAAACCACAAGTCTCTCCAAGACCAAGGAAAACAAGGAATAATTTCTAAAGAAGAATCCATGTAAATAGACAACGCTACAAAGAAACCACAACACATGTATAATAACTTACTCAGGAAATCTGGGATCAGCTCGTCACAGTTGTCCATGATGAAGACTCTGCGCACATACAGCTTGATGTTGTTCTTCTTCTTTTTGTTCTCAAACAAATCAAAAGCCGTCCGACGGGGAACGAAAAGAAGGGCCCTAAACTCAAGCTGACCTTCCACAGAGAAATGCTGGAAGAAGAACATGAGAGCATTAGGGCAAAGTGATACATCTACCAGACAAAGTGTTACTAAGTAATTCCAATGATCTTTTCCTCTACCCAGTGGTGTAAGAATGGGGTAAAGGATGTGACAACTGACATCTGAACTTCAAACAAGTAGTTGTCACTTTTTACTAACCTCTGTGTACAAGAATATAACTACTATAATACTGCCTCCTATGTACAAGAATATAACTACTATAATACTGCTCCTATGTACAAGAATATAACTACTATAATACTGCTCCTATGTACAAGAATATAACTACTATAATACTGCTCCTATGTACAAGAATATAACTACTATAATACTGCCTCCTATGTACAAGAATATAACTACTATAATACTGCTCCTATGTACAAAAAAATATAAACTACTATAAAATACTCTGCCTTCTATGAACAAGAATATAACTACTATAATACTGCTCCTATGTACAAGAATATAACTACTATAATACTGCTCCTATGTACAAGAATAGAACTACTATAATACTGATCCTGTGTACAAGAATATAACTACTATAATACTGCTTCTATGTACAAGAATATAACTACTATAATACTGCCTCCTATGTACAAGAATATAACTACTATAATACTGCCTCCTATGTACAAGAATATAACTACTATAATACTGCTCCTATGTACAAGAATATAACTACTATAATACTGCTCCTATGTACAAGAATATAACTACTATAATACTGCTCCTATGTACAAGAATATAACTACTATAATACTGCTCCTATGTACAAGAATATAACTACTATAATACTGCTCCTATGTACAAGAATATAACTACTATAATACTGATCCTGTGTACAAGAATATAACTACTATAATACTGCTCCTATGTACAAGAATATAACTACTATAATACTGCTCCTATGTACAAGAATATAACTACTATAATACTGCTCCTATGTACAAGAATATATCTACTATAATACTACTCCTATATACAAGAATATAACTACTATAATACTGCTCCTATGTACAAGAATATAACTACTATAATACTGCTACTATGTACAAGAATATAACTACTATAATACTGCTCCTATGTACAAGAATATAACTACTATAATACTGCTCCTATGTACAAGAATATAACTTCTATAATACTGCTCCTATGTACAAGAATATAACTACTATAATACTGCTCCTATGTACAAGAATATAACTACTATAATACTGCCTCCTATGTACAAGAATATAACTACTATAATACTGCTCCTATGTACAAGAATATAACTACTATAATACTGCTCCTATGTACAAGAATATAACTACTATAATATTGCTCCTATGTACAAGAATATAACTACTATAATACTGCTCCTATGTACAAAAATATAACTACTATAATACTGCTCCTATGTACAAGAATATAACTACTAGAATACTGCCTCCTATGTACAACCATATAACTACTATAATACTGCTCCTATGTACAAGAATATAACTACTATAATACTGCTCCTATGTACAAGAATATAACTACTATAACACTGCTTCCTATGTACAAGAATATAACTACTATAATACTGCTCCTATGTACAAGAATATAACTACTATAATACTGCCTCCTATGTACAAGAATATAACTACTATAATACTGCCTCCTATGTACAAGAATATAACTACTATAATACTGCTCCTATGTACAAGAATATAACTACTATAATACTGATCCTGTGTACAAGAATATAACTAGTATAATACTGCCTATAAGAACGCTCTATGTCAGATGCACATCCACTTACCTTTACAGCCAGATGGTCCTCCCAGTCATTGCTGAGACTCTTGTAGAACTCTCCATATTCATCATTACTAATATCATCAGGGTTGCGGGTCCAGATGGGTTTGGTTTTATTCAGCTCCTCTTGGTCAATATATTTTTCTTTGATCTTTTTCGTCTTCTTTTTCTTTCCACCCTTCTTCTCATCTTCTTCTTCATCAGATCCCACGTCTTCAATCTTAGGCTTTTCATCTTTGTTCTCTACATCCTTCATTTCTGTGACTTGCTCCTCACCTTCATCATCGCTGATTTCTTTCTCGCGCTGTTTCTCAACCTACCCGGTAAGAGAACATATAGGACGGAGCGTTAGTAGACAGTAAGCTGCCTATGTTGTATGGAAAAGTTCTTGAGAAGGACCCTCTAAGACACATGTTGTTGGAGCTACAAGCACACCCATTATTGTTTTGGGTTGGTTGTATGATGTTATATGGAGTTACAACCTGATCCATCTCCTTTCAGCAGTTGGAGACCCAAGGGTACCTCATGTCTCATATTCTTGAAAAGCCTTATTAAAAAGTTGGGCGAATATGGTGACCACTTAGATAATGGCACCCTGGTCCGGTTATATGAGATGGCCCAGAGGCCCCTCAACCACATAAGAACTTAACAGTATTAGATTTGGCACATAGTAGGTGGGTGGCCACCAGGGGATCCTCAAATTACTTCTCTAGGTGGCACTTCAATCTTAAATATGGAGTCAAGGCACCACATTGTATACTTACATACAGAGTGATGGGATATCCAATAAACTGGGAATGCTTCTTCACAACCTCCTTGATCCTCCTTTCCTCCAAGTACTCAGTCTGATCTTCCTTCAAGTGTAGAATAACCTTCGTCCCACGACCCAGGGGCTCACCTGACAATACAAAGGGGTAGGTGGTTTAGAGGAGAGACTGTGTCCATTGGTGTAAGTTGGTTTTGCAGGAAAGGGCAATTGCCTCCATGACGGATGCAGGAACAATAACTTACCGTTGTCTGGCCTTACAGTGAAGGATCCTCCGGCTGAAGACTCCCAGACGTACTGCTCGTCATCGTTGTGCTTGGTGATCACCGTCACTTTCTCAGCCACCAGGTAGGCCGAGTAGAAACCAACACCAAACTGACCGATCATAGAAATATCTGCTCCAGCCTGCAGAGCCTCCATAAAAGCCTTGGTTCCAGACTTGGCGATGGTGCCCAGGTTGTTGATGAGGTCGGCTTTGGTCATACCGATGCCGGTGTCGATAATGGTCAGGGTGCGATCATGCTGGTTGGGGATCAGGTCAATCTTCAGCTCTTTGCATGAATCCAGTTTGCTTGGGTCAGTGAGACTCTCGTAGCGAATTTTATCCAGGGCCTGAGAAATGGAATATGGGAGATTAAAGAGGTACAAGGTACTGGGTTCAATATGCTGGAGACGTCTACAGAAGAGGTCTAATCACAGACGTCTACAGTAAATGGAGCTGGATCTAGTGGGACAGCATAGGTTTGGTACCAGGACCCAGGAGCTTCAAGCCGTGCCTGTGACCAAGATAAGCCCCATGTCCTTAGGTGTACTCAGCTGAACTTACATCGGATGAGTTGGAGATGATTTCTCGTAAGAAGATCTCCTTGTTGGAATAGAAGGTGTTGATGATCAGGGACATCAGCTGAGCGATCTCAGCCTGGAAAGCAAAAGTCTCCACCTCCTCCTCCATGGGCTTGACTTCTTCAGGCATCCTGAGGAACACAAATATCCATCATGAAATCTTAATTATCAATCGAGTAGCCAAAGACATTTCCCCTGGAAGATCAAACTAAAGATTTGCCATGTACCAGACCCAATCTTCCAAGCGTCCATTTTTGGTACTGCAGCCCCTCCTATTCATTTGGATGGGGTCAACTTCGGTATAAGGCACAGCTGCTGGTAAGGAGACAGTGTGCTGATTGGCCGTCATAGACACCACCCCCCACTGGCCAAACATGGACAGATCCTTAGGAGAACCTCACTAAAACTCCCGAGCACTCTTTGTAGTCAATGAATGGGATCTGCAACCTCTTGCACTTCATCCATGGTCAGACTACGGCTCCCAGCATGCACACTGAGCTCGGCTGTTCACTGAACTCCTGTAGAACTGAATGGAGCATGCTGGGAGTTGCAGTATCCCAACAGCTGGAGTGCTGAAGGCAGTGGCGTACATAGAGAAGTAAGGGCCCCATAGCAAGGATCAGACCAGGCCCCCCCTCACAGGACAGAAGGGTTTCTGCCTAAACCCTTTTTCAATGACCCTTGGACCATTTTTCCACTGCCTCATTTGCTAAAAGTTGTTCCTTTAGAGGGTAAAGTCCTGACCAAGTTTTTACCTCCAGTAGAAGAGGAGATGATCCCAACTAAGGCTGGGCCCCCTCTTGCCCTGGGCCCCATAGCAGTCGTATGGTCTGCCGCTATGTTAGTTACGCCCCTGGCTGAAGGCTGCTGGCCCCCTGGCATAGAGCATGAAGCTAGAGGATGGGACTCTTAATCAGTGCTGTGCACCTCTAGGACCACCGCATATCTAGGGAACATTTGCACTCGCTGTAAGTAAGCAATGAAGAATCCTATTCACTGACAGCAAGCAGGAATATTGAAAACCACATATGCTTCCATGCACAAATTGGAAGCATAAAGAAGAAATGTTTCGGAAAATTGGATAACTTTCCATTATATGGAACGCCCTTTACCCATATGAAGTGACTGCACCAGACCGTATGCACGCCCCCGTTCCCCCCTTACCTGGTGTATACGTGTTGTACCCCTTTCTGATCTATGTCCAATCTCTATCCGCTGAGCTGTGTCTGCTTTGTCTCAATGCAATAGCTGAGCGCTGCTGGCTCCTCTTCTATCCCACCGGCTTGTGTCTTGCTCTGTCTGCAGTGTAATCTTCAGTCTCTGCTGTGTCTCTGCCGTCCGTGCGCTGTGTTACCAGCTGCTCTTTATACCAGGGGATGCCGCATTCTGGAAGAGTCCCAGAATCTGGAAGGAACGAGAAGCAGAAGCTTCCAGACTCTCGGGGTGTAGGGTGTCAGTACTAAATAAAATAAGGGTGGGGTGGGTGGGGGGGTCATCTGCAGTGCAACATAGTGAAGGGTTATTAATATCTCCAATGTGTTGCAGGACATCACATTAGGCGGCATGTGCTCCATTCATTCATGCAGGAGGGTAAGGGGGGAGGGGTTGCATAGAATAAGAAGGGGGGGGGGGCATTTGCAGCATCTTTATAAATTGTGAATTATCAATAAAATATTCATCCACATAGGACAATGTCTGATGGAGCCTGCTGGTATCGCAACGGGGGGTGGGTGGGGTGGGGGGTTGCAGGGGTCACGGTTGCAATACCTAGACCAGGGATCAGCAACTTCAGCTGTTCTGAGACTACAACTCCCATGGGAACAGGGAGTTGTAGTTTCACAGCAAGATGAGCGCCGAAGGTTGCTGACCCCTGACCTAGGTAGTGGACACAAGTCTGGCTGCAACATTGTGGGTGGAGCATAAACAGGATGACACAATGATGTAATCGCACCAGATGACATCATTGCAGAAATTATGTCATTATTTAGGGCATGTCCACCTAGGACGGAAGGGATGCTTATTTATCGCCAAATCCAAGTGTTTTGCCAGGGGCAGATTGGCCCCAGACCTTACAAGGAAATTTCCCGGTGGGCCGATGCCCAGGGGGCCACCTGGGTCCTCCTCAGGGCCGACCAGTGGTAGTTTTTGGGGATGTATTTTGTGCTGCTGGCAGTATTTTGTGATTGACTTTGGCATTTGGCTCTGTTGGGGCGTTGTAATGTACCACAATATGGTATTACTGGCCCTGCCTTCCATCAATTTGGACCCAACTACAAAACTGGGCCACTTTTAGTATTTTTTCCAGGGCCACTTTAAGTTCCCAGTCCGCCCCTGGTGCCAACAATGTAGTGAGAAAATGCAGAGAGTAAGGCCTCTTTCACATGAACGTGACAGATTAGGTCCGGATGCGCTCAGTGAAACTCGCACCATTTTACAAGCAAGTTCAGTCCGTTTTGTCTGCGATTGCATTCAGTTGTTCAGTTTTTTCCGCACGGGTGCAATACGGTTTTATGCGTTTTTCACGCGCGTGATAAAAAAAAACTGAAGGTTTACAAACAACATCTCTTAGCAACCACAATGCAATGCGTTTTTCACTGAAGCCCCATTCACTTCTATGGGGCCAGGGCTGCGTGATAAACGCACAATATAGAACATGCTGCATTTTTCACGCAATGCAGAACTGATGCATGAAAAAAACGCTCATGTACACAGACTCATTGAAATGAATGGATCAGGGTTCAGTACGGGTGCTGGGCGTTCACGTCACGCATTGCACCTGCGCGGAAAACTCGCTCGTGTGAAAAGGGCCTAAGGCTAGGTTCACACAGATTATTTTCAGCGCTGAAAGGTTTTTTTTGCTTGCGTTTGTTTTGCTGATACATTTTTAACATGTTTTTTTTCTGGAGGATTTTTATTCCTGACCATTTTCTGGATACGGAATCCACGTCAGGAACGGACAGGACACTTCTTTTGTGGTTTTAAAACTGCAAGTGGAAAAAAAAAAGGTTTATGGTTTAACATGCAGATTCATGGTGAAGTTCTGCATGCGTTGGGTTTTTTGGCGTGGAATCCGTACCCAAAATACTGTGTGAACTTAGCCTAAATTGACCTGTGGTGCAGATTTTCCCCCTTTGCAATGCACTGGGTGAAATCCATGGTGAATCCACCGAGTGATGTCACATGTGGCAGCGTGTGATGTCACCGGCAGTGGCTCCCCTTAAAGTGTGACGATATGTCTGGCGTCGTCTAGTGAGGAAATTGTATTGACTTGTATTGGTTTAATACTTACAGATAAATGTGACACAAAACATTAAAAAAAAACCCCAAAAATTAAAAAACTCGCTCCTTACTACAGACTGACGTTTTGCAGCGTTGCTGAGCTTCTTATATGACATTCACGTTACATTCCTGTTTAGTTCAGTGAAATTATATTGGACGTAATTGTCCTATAAACTGTATAATGGGAGTCATGTGACACTTATTATAACCTGGAAGTTGCACTGAAAAACAATCCCCGGAGATCTTTTTTAGAAGCTTCTAGATATCTATTAAGCGCTGTGTGCTAGAAGTGTCTGTACTATATATATATCTGTAGTAATTCTGTTCAGCCCTATAAATAGATAAAACACTGACACGTTTCTCTGTGAATGCTATGTGTGCTATGTCAGCATGCAAATGTCCCTAGTAATTATAAGGGATAGAGAGATAGATAGATAGATAGATAGATAGATAGATAGATAGATAGATAGATAGATAGATAGGCAGCTATGACATCACATATGGGTTTCCATCAGTTAGATAGTCTTGGAAGATGGTGCTCACAGAAAGAGCAGAAAAAACTGCATGCTGCACCTGAGACTTTAATAAAAATATTTATTAAAAATAGAATAAAAACCTTAAAAAATAAACATGAGCTATGCGTTTCGGTAGTGGTTCACCGCGTTCCTCAGGTAGACAGCCATGACATCAGACACAAGTCTCCATCAGGTAAGCAGCTATGACATCACACATAGTTTTCAATCAGATAGAATTGACAAAGAGGAAGAAAATAGAGAATTCCCAGGGTTGCTGTTCTACATAATTATAAGTATATCATGCCTATCCTTAGACTTCTGCTTTTCTTTGGAGGACTAATTTAGGGTGTCTAAGGATAGACACGAGCACAGACTACATCCACCATCAGGGTGTGACAGGTGAGTGTCATCATTGACATTGCATTATTGATGAATTTTCAGCGATCAGTGATTAGAGACCTGAAAGAAAATTTAAAATAAATTGAAGAAGAAAAATTGTGAAGAACGTCTGGTAATGAGGTGGCGGTCAGAAGGCGTGGATAACAAAGGGAAATAGCGTGAACCAGCAGTGTTGCTGATGATGAGGAAATAATACAAAGATTGGGATGTGCAGTGGAAAAATGGGAGACCAGAGATGTGAGTGAGTGTTATTATTAGTTTCCATCAGGTAGGCAACTATGACATCACACATGGATCTCCATCAGGTAGGCAACTATGAGATCACACATGGATCTCCATCAGGTAGGCAACTATGAGATCACACATGGATCTCCATCAGGTAGGCAACTATGACATCACACATGGGTCTCCATCAGGTGAGCAGCTATGACATCACACATGGATCTCCATCAGGTAGGCAACTGTGACATCACACATGGGTCCCCATCAGGTGAGCAACTATGACATCACACGTGGGTCTCCATCAGGTGAGCAACTATGACATCATACGTGGGTCTCCATCAGGTGAGCAGCTATGACATCACACATGGGTCTCCATCAGGTAGGCAACTATGACATCACACATGTGTCTGCATCAGGTGAGCAACTATGACATCACACATGGGTCTCCATCAGGTGAGCAACTATGACATCATACGTGGGTCTCCATCAGGTAGGCAACTGTGACATCACACATGGGTCTCCATCAGGTGAGCAACTATGACATCATACGTGGGTCTCCATCAGGTAGGCAACTATGAATTTACACATGGGTCTCCATCAGGTAGCCAACTATGACATCATACATGGGTCTCTATCAGATGAGTAGCTATGACATCACACATGGGTCTCCATCAGGTAGGCAGCTATGACATCATACATGGGTCTCTATCAGGTAGTAAGCTATGACATCATTTGTGGGTCTCCATCAGGTGAGCAGCTATGAATTTACACATGGGTCTCCATCAGGTGAGCAACTATGTCATCACACTTGAGTCTACATCAGGTGAGCAACTATGACATCATACATGGGTCTCCATCAGGTGAGCAACTAGGATATCACACATGGATCTCCATCAGGTGAGGAGCTATGACATCACACCTGGGTTTCCATCATCAGGTGAGCAGCTATGACATCACACCTGGGTTTCCATCATCAGGTGAGCAGCTATGACATCACAGGTGAGTTTCAATCATGTATCAGATTTCAGCTTTGATGACATCACAAGTGGGTTTTACCAAATTGATATAACTCCTGGCATAGAGTTTATACCAAAGGGGTAAACGGTGGCATCTGCAGGGGCGATGTGGTGTTATATGTTGGCCATTCAAATGATGGGTGACCACGTCATTCATGGTTGCACTGAGCTCCTCTTCATTAGTGGCTCTGCCTTGTGAAAAACCTCTTAATGAGGCCCTGTCCTGTCTGTATGACTTTTAGCATGAACTGATAGTGGCGCTTCAGTGTTCTCCTGGCACCAATGCCCTCCTTCAAGAACTGACCCTTAAGAGGCCAACCAGCTGCACACAACTGGAGAGCGCCATCCACCATGACCACCCCAATCTTGTCCCTTTTGGAAGGACAGTTATGAAGCTCTGATCCAACATTCCTACTGACTTCTATGACAAGGACATGTTTGATTTAATTTTACATGTAAATGACATCATTGGACAAGAGATATGCAACATCCCCTGGGACAAACAACCCCAGAGACCCCCATCAGGGCTCTACTGGAGAGGCACAGCAATCATAGCATGTAGTTCCTCTAATGTCCAGCAGAGGGAGCCAACAAAACACCGACAGAGGCTTTCCGCCCATCGCCGGGCCCGCACGCGCAGTCTGACTGATGGCATTAGCAGAGCCCCGCCCACCTAGGAGGAGAGGCCGTCCGCCGTAGTGAGCGAACCCCCTGAGGGCTTGTCCCGCGCATGCGCGCTCAGTCAGATCCGGGTATTTGGCAGGATGAGAGCTGCTTTCCAAGATGGCGGCGGAGGGAGGAGGGAAGGAAATGAACGAAATTAAGACCCAGTTCACCACCCGGGAAGGCCTCTACAAGCTCCTCTCTCACTCCGAGTACAGCCGCCCCAACCGGGTGCCCTTTAATTCGCAGGGCTCCAACCCTGTCAAGGTTTCATTCGTCAACGTCAACGACCAGTCTGGTAACGGGGACAGGATCTGCTTCAATGTGGGCCGAGAGCTCTACTTCTACATCTATAAAGGCGTCAGGAAGGTAATAACACCCGGGAGGGGGCGGGGCCGGGCGCAGTGCTGTCACACTGGGCCGGAATGGCGGCGGTGTGACTGCAGAGTCAGGTTACAAAACACTGCTGCTCAATGGAGGCTCTGTCATCACATGAGCCAGCCTCCACACCCTGCACCCAGGGGCCTGCTGCTGTACCCTGCCTCTACAGGGCCCTGTGCTGGTTATCCACCCGTTATGGGTGGACAGAACACCGTAAAATGTGGACAGAACACCGTAAAATGTGACCTTGTGAATGTTTGTCAGCACCCGCGCTCCATTGCCTTCATATTTGGGGCGACGTGTCGATTCTGGGTAACGTTTGGCCCCGGTTGTGGTGCGGGGATCATAGGGGCCACCATTGCGGTATAGGGTGACGCGCTTGGTGGCTTGTATGGGGTGTCATTTGTGGCCTCGGCTGATATTCCCGGAATAGAGTGAGAATCTATCTCACTGGCGAAGCAATAGTTAATATTCTGGACACCTGCGCAGTAAGAAAGGATGTTCTCTGCCCTGGTGCAGCAATGGTTAATATTCCCTGGCACCTGCGCAGTAAGGAAGGATGTTGCTGGCGCAGCAATGGTTAATATCTTGGGCACTTGCGCCGTATGGAAAGATGGTATTGACACTGGCACAGCAATAGTTAGTTTCCAGGCACCTGTGTGGTTTGGAAGGATGTTCGCAGCGCAGCAATGGTTAATATTCCCAGGCACCTGCACAGTGTGGAAGGATGGTCTTGGCGCTGGTGCAGCAATAGTTAATTTCCATGCACCTGCGCGGTTTGGAAGGATGGTCTTGGCGCTGGTGCAGTAATAGTTAATTTCTATGCACCTGTGCGGTTTGGGAGGATGTTTGCGGCGCTGGCACTGAAATGGTTAATATAGTCTTGGAAGAAATATTGGTTTCCTGAAACCTGCCTGTTAATAATCCCATCTATCCGCACAAGACGGAGCGATGCTGCTAGGCCTCTGAACAGTATGGACCGGCACAGCACTGGTTAATGTCCCCGGGCACCTGCACAGTATGGGATGCTAGTGAGGTGCTGGTTAGTATTCCCAGGTTCCTGCGCAGTATGGGATTCTGGGACACTAGTGAGGTACTGGTTAGTATTCCCAGGTACCTGTGCAGTATGGTATTCTGGGATGCTAATGAGGTACTGGTTAGTATTCCCCGGCACCTGCACAGTATGGGATTCTGGGATAGCAGTGAGGTACTGGTTAGTATTCCCAGGTACCTGCACAGTGTGGGATTCTGGGATAGCAGTGAGGTACTGGTTAGTATTCCCAGGTACCTGCGCAGTATGGGATTCTGGGATACTAGTGAAGAACTGGTTAATATTCCAGGCACCTGCGCAGTGTAGAATACTGGTGAGGTGCTGGTTAGTATTCCCAGGTACCTGCACAGTATAGGATACTAGTGAGGTGCTGGTTAGTATTCCCAGGTACCTGCACAGTATGGGATTCTGGGATACTAGTGAGTGCTGGTTAGCATTCCCAGGTACCTGCACAGTATGGGATCCTGGGATACTAGTGAGTGCTGGTTAGCATTCCCAGGTACCTGCACAGTATGGGATCCTGGGATACTGGTGAGGTGCTGGTTAGTATTCCCAGGTACCTGCACAGTATGGGATCCTGGGATACTGGTGAGGTGCTGGTTAGTATTCCCAGGTACCTGCACAGTATGGGATCCTGGGATACTAGTGAGTGCTGGTTAGCATTCCCAGGTACCTGCACAGTATGGGATCCTGGGATACTGGTGAGGTGCTGGGTTAGTATTCCCAGGTACCTGCACAGTATGGGATCCTGGGATACTGGTGAGGTGCTGGTTAGTATTCCCAGGTACCTGCACAGTATGGGATCCTGGGATACTGGTGAGGTGCTGGTTAGTATTCCCAGGTACCTGCACAGTATGGGATTCTGGGATACTGGTGAGGTGCTGGTTAGTATTCCCAGGTACCTGTGCAGTGTGGGATTCTGGGATACTGGTGAGGTACTGGTTAGTATTCCCAGGTACCTGCCACAGTGTGGGATTCTGGGATACTGGTGAGGTGCTGGTTAGTATTCCCAGGTACCTGCACAGTGTGGGATTCTGGGATACTGGTGAGGTGCTGGTTAGTATTCCCAGGTACCTGTACAGTGTGGGATTCTGGGATACTGGTGAGGTACTGGTTAGTATTCCCAGGTACCTGCACAGTGTGGGATTCTGGGATACTGGTGAGTACTGGTTAGTATTCCCAGGTACCTGCACAGTGTGGGATTCTGGGATACTGGTGAGGTACTGGTTAGTATTCCCAGGTACCTGCACAGTGTGGGATTCTGGGATACTGCTGAGGTGCTGGTTAGTATTCCCAGGTACCTGCACAGTGTGGGATTCTGGGATACTGGTGAGGTACTGGTTAGTATTCCCAGGTACCTGCACAGTGTGGGATTCTGGGATACTGGTGAGGTGCTGGTTAGTATTCCCAGGTACCTGCACAGTGTGGGATTCTGGGATACTGGTGAGGTACTGGTTAGTATTCCCAGGTACCTGCACAGTGTGGGATTCTGTGATACTAGTGAGGTACTGGTTAGTATTCCCAGGTACCTGCACAGTATGGAATTCTGGGATACTGGTGAGGTACTGGTTAGTATTCCCAGGTACCTGCACAGTATGGAATTCTGGGATACTAGTGAAGAACTGGTTAATATTCCAGGTACCTGCACAGTGTGGGATTCTGGGATACTGGTGAGGTACTGGTTAATATTCCAGGTACCTGCACAGTGTGGGATTCTGGGATACAGGTGAGGTGCTGGTTAGTATTCCCAGGTACCTGCACAGTGTGGGATTCTGGGATACTAGTGAGGTGCTGGTTAGTATTTCCAGGTACCTGCACAGTGTGGGATTCTGGGATACTGGTGAGGTACTGGTTAGTATTCCCAGGTACCTGCACAATATGGCATTCTGGGATACTGGTGAGGTACTGGTTAGTATTCCCAGTTATCTGTACAGTGTGGGATTCTGGGATACTGGTGAGGTACTGGTTAGTATTCTGGGGTACCTGCACAGTATGGGACATTAATGAAGAACTGGTTAATATCCCCGGATTATGCTGCGTGATATAACCGTATATTATAAGCAGGTACCTGGGGCTTATTCACACATGGTGATCATTACTAAGGTCTTGTCATGTGTGGTTTCTGGGCACCTGCCCTGGAGGAGGGGGGGCACAGTCACATGACCTGTATCTGGCGCAGGTGTAGCCGGTATTTGCATGTCGTAGTAATATCTGAAGCCGGGATGTCCTGTGCCGTCTGCTGACTTGTCACTCGGAATATCAGGAGCTCTGCCGCCACACTGTGAAAAAAAACGCTATCCAACCGTATTGGACTGGGAAAGCTGGGTGGCCACCAGTATGGCTGCCATGGAGGACCCCTCTTCTGCCCCCGTATCCCTGAGCTGCCGTCACCTCTTCCGCAAGTTGGTCACCCAATTTTCCCAGGTGATTGACTGGTTGTAATGTGCACCTGCCGCTCTACTGCTGTTACGAAACTACAACTCCCAGCATGCCCTGGCAGCAGCCGCTTGCTGGGGACCACTGTGAGGGGTTCAGTGTGTTTTATCAGTTTCCTTTGTAAGGATAGACACACGGTAACCTTTTGTGCATCTTCATGTCTAAGAAGCGGAGCAGCAGTGTAAAGCATGGAGGAAAGACAGATGAGACGCCCAAGTCAGGAGCTGGATTTCAGGTTGTCAGCGGGCCTGGTGGACTTTCCTCCAAGGAGCAGGGATCGGCAGCCTCCAGCTGCCGTGAAACTACAGTTCCCAGCATGCTCCATTCACTTCTATGGGAGTTCTGATAACAGCAAAGCAAGTATGCATGCTGGGAGTTGTAGTTTTGCAACAGCTGCAGTGGTGGAGGTTGCCTACACCTGCTATAGAGTATCCCTGTGTCATGCTCCGCCCCCTTAGGGCTTGGTCTTGGCCTTTCAGTTTTGCATGGAGAATTCCTTTAAGGACTTTTTGAACAGGTGACCCCCTGTAATGATGTCGACTGCCGACCCTTAAAGGGCTATTCCGCCTTTTTACGATATTCCATGCGGGAAAATAGTAACCCTGTAAATACTTTCATTAGGGACTGGGTTTTGAGTTATTCCCTCCATTCACAAAGTTCTGCTCTTGCGGTTGTCCTTGAAAACCGACTGCACTTTAGCTCCACCCAGTGGCAGTCATGTGACTTAATAAGGGCTGCTGAATGAGGAAAATAGCGCCACACTTGTCCGCAGGTTGTGCATGGTATTGCAGCTCGGCCATTATTACAGTGTAGTGGAGACGTGGCACCAGGCACGCTGGGGTGTGATGCTGTACGCCCTCGTTCACACGTCCAGGTTTTTGTTCCACATTTCGGTTGTTAGCGAAAGGTGGAGTTCTCCTTTAAACCTCCAGATTGCTTTGTGTGGTCGCTGGGCGGATCTGTGGATGGGACCTGATGCTGTTGGTCTCTGGCTTATGAGAGGACCAGGTGCGAGCTGTCATCTGCAAGGTATTTCCGATAGCATGCTGGGAGTTGTAGTTCCACAACAGCTTGGAGAGTAGCACGGCGACGGCAGCCGCACCCAACCATCGATGTTGGCATAGAAATGAATGGGGCCGCAGCGTGACTCCCGCGTGTGCCGCAACCGCGCGCAGCTTACAGGTGGAGGAGGCCGCCCCGCGCTTCGTAATCTGTCACTCTTTCTTGTAATTTGAATCCGAAGCCTTTGACACTTTTCTTCCTCTTCCCAGGAAATGATGGGTGTGTTTGTTCAGTAGGAGCGAGCTCACAAGATAAACAAGTGCGGCAATCAAAGCGTGGCGTGCGAGCGGTCAGGCCTGGGGGGTGGGTCGGAGCTCCTTCTATAAGGCTTGGGCTACACGGCAGCATTTGTCGCAACATTTTCGGACTGCGACATACTGCGACAGTCGCATAAAAATCTATCGCAGTTGTACTTAACTACAAAAAATATTGCGCAACGCTGTGTAGTTGTGCCCATTTTGTCGTGCAACATATGTCTTGTAGAACCCTTACATCTCACCTGACTGCATCACCTTTCTAAGCAGCATTATATCTTTTTCACATCAGCCCCTGCTTGATCAGTGTCTGCACAGAACAACCCATCTTGGTAGTCTGGGAAGCTGCACGGTTTCCTGCAGCGGCCACTACAGGTTAAAGGTAGTATTGCAGGGCAGCCATTTAGGCTGCGTTCACACGGACGTATCCGTTATGCGATCCGCAAACCATGGCTCTAGAGAACGCAGTTACCGGCTCGGTGCATCCTGCGTTTTTTTTTTTTGTTTTTTTTTCCCGCAGACCTCATTGTCGAAATGCATATCGTCCACAAAACGAAGGATAGGACGTGTTCTATATTTAGTGGTATAGATGGGGACTGCACATAGGTGATATCCGTGTGTTCTGCACGTTGTTTTTCTGACCCCATAGAAATGAATGGGTCCACATGCGATCCGCAAAAAAAATGTAGATCGATCACAGACCGAAAAAAGTCGTCTGAATGAAGCCTTACTTCAGCAAATGGCATTTATCATGTAGAGAAAGTTACTACAAGACACTTACTAATGTATTGTGATTCTCCATATTGCTTCCTTTGCTGGCTGGATTCATTTATCCGTACACTGCTCGTTTCCATGGTTACAGACCACCTTGCAATCCATCAGTGGTGGTCCTGCTTGCTCACTATAGGTCCCACCACCAGAAAGGCCGGCACTTTTTCCAGTAGCAAGTACGACCAACACTGATGGATTGCAAGGTGGTCTGTAACCATGGAAACGAGCAGTGTATTGATAAATGAATCCAGCCAGCAAAGGAAGCAATATGGATAATCACAATACATTAGTAAGTGTCTTGTATTAACTTCCTCTTACCTTTACTGAAGTGAGAGGACCCCTTTAAATAAACGAGGGTCCACGGACTACATCGATACGTGGAGTCCTCCAGGGGTGTTATGGGCCGGTGTTTCACCTTCAGCAAACTGCGGCTCTCCACCTGTCCTGAAACTACAACTCCCAGCTTGCTCTGTTCACTTCTGTGGGAGTTCCACGAACAGCCAAGCAAGTGCGCATGCTGGGAGTTGTAGTTTCACCTCAGCTGCAGTGCGGGAGGTTGCTGATCCCTGTTCTGGGGCAGGGAGGTTGCCGTAATGGTCAGCCCAATCATGGTGCGTTGGCAGCAAGGTTCAGCGCATGTTGTACATTGAGGCTTGGCGCGGTGCAGGACTGTCCTCCTTCATACATTGTGTGTGTGTATATTTAGGGTTCACCCTCTGTTACCCCTGTACCACCAGAGACCTTGAACAAAGCATCTCTTGGTTCTGCAATGTTCCTCTTCTCCTTAGGAGGACAAAGCGGGTATTGTCTCCTGTCCCCAGTGTCCTGAAGGTTTGTCATGTCCTCGTTGACCTCTGCGCTGGTTAATAAAGAGAATTTGCACACGTTATATCGAATCAGGTGACGGCCCCTCGATCCATATCCTGAATGATCCTGGAAGGAAGCGGCCATCATAAGTTCACAAGTTGCGTGATCACCTGGCTGGACAGGAGGTTTTATATTCTTACACTTGTTTCTCTGCAGTCACCACTAGGGGGAGCGCACTGCATACAGAACTCTACAGCTCCCCCTAGTGGTGACTGCAGATGGGATTTCTGTAGCTCTGGGGAAGGTAGCAGAGCACTGGGTAGATTTTAGGGACAACTCGTAGACACTCAAGGACAGTCTAGTCACATTTCGCAGTCGCACGGGCGTGGGAAGGGGATTGACGTTCAGGCGGCTCGGGAAGTTGGGTGGCAGCCGTGCTAATGGTGCCTGCTGCAGCTCGGCTATTATCCCCTAAATCTAGTCGCACTTATGTTAATATTAATTTCCTCCAAGCTCCTTGATGAAGTAACGGCTGAGGGTTTAGAGCGACTGAAGCTTTTGACAGGAAACAGCCGGTGGCGGTTCTGGCCGTAGAGAGCAGTCGGCGGGAGGGGGAGCCGGGACCACAATTGGTGTTTACCACTGCCTGCAGGGAAGTATGGGATCCCTTTAAATGAGCAAGAGTCCTCTGCCATCAGCTCCATTGAGATTTGACCTTTCTGCTGCCGCCAGGTCGGCATCGCCTCCATGTTTTGTACCCTAAGCTGTGGTCCTCCAGCCGTGGCATGGCCTGGTACATTGTAACAAAGTCTCAGCTGTAACCCCAATGCCGTTTATATCTCAGGTACCAAAATAAAATGGGGGGGGGGGGGTAATATCTTAAAGTGCAACTTGTTCCACTCCTGGTAAGATTGTGCTGCAGTATAAAGTATTGTGGAGAGGCTTTGAGTAGTCTAATAGTGTTGTTGAGATCCAGCCCTGTGTGGGGGGTATACTATGTATAAAGGGATCCGTTGAAGGCAGGTGAGGGGTCTTAAAGGGGTATTCCCATTATAGACCTATGCCCCCCATTGTCTGATAGGTGCAGGTCCCACCACTGGGACCTGCACCTATATCGAGATTGGAGCGGGGAGCGCTGCGCCTGGAGGACCCCAGATTTCCCGGGGTCCGGCCACCACCAGGCGCTGCTCCCATAGAAATCAACGGCATGCGCAGCCACCGCTCCCGTTCATTTCTATTTAGCTGACGGAAATAGCCGAGCCAGCGCTCAGCTATTTTTGGCGGCCCCATAGAAATGAATGGAGGGCGGCTGCGCATGATGCTTTAATATATGCAAATGAGCCTCTAGGAGCAACGGAGGCGTCACCATTACACTTAGAGGCTCTGCTCTCTCTGCAACTGCCGCGCCCTCTGCACTTTGACAGGGTCAGGTAATGTTAACGTCATCACACCTGGACCTGTAAAAGTGTGGCAGTTGCAGAGAGAGCAGAGCCTCTAGGTGTAATGGTAACGCCCCCATTGCTCCTAGAGGCTCATTTCCATATATTAAGATATCATTTTTCTCAGCAATGTGGACACATATGAACATGGGACCAACACAGGTGTCTTCACACATGTAACAGGTTAGCCAGTGTCATAGGGACAAAACTGCTGACAGATGCCCTTTAAAGGCATCGTCCAGTCTCGTGTCCATGAAGCCAAGTTCTGCAACATCCGAATATACTTTGTTTCAGTTCCTCGGCTTGCTGTTAGTGAATGAAAGCAATGCTTTGCAAGAGAATCACTGCAGCAGCACAAACATGACCGCTATGAACTGTGATCTACAGATGCAAATAGGAAAGTGTCGGCGTTACCCATAGCAACAAATATAATCGCACCTACCCCCCCCCCCCCCCCCCCCCCCCCCCCAAAAAAAAAAAAATTTCAAAGAGGCCTCTGAAAACCGAGAACTGGAACCGATTACCGTCTGGCATTAGCCTAACGGCTGTGTCATGCGCTGGAAAGGCCAATGCAGGACTCCCTCCTGTCCCATGACTTCATGGTTTACAAACCTGTTAAATCATTAACCCTATATTCCCTCCAGCGCCTCCTCCCATCATGCATCGCTCTCGTGTGGAGGAGTCGGAGCGAGGTTCCTGCAGATGAAGCGCACACTGCTGCTGCGTTCCTGATCCTGCTGGGTGTTGTAGTTTTGCAACTGTGATGTAAGGTGAAGGCAATTTACCATTTAGGCCTCTTTCACACAAGCGGTACGGAATCAGGATCTGGTCAGGGAAAAAACGGATGGTGTTGCAGGCAAGTTCAATCACTATTGCCTAGGTTTTTCTGGATGCCAGCCATCTGGATTTTTATCCGGATGGCATGCATTTTTTTTTTTTTTTTTTACCGCGCGAATGAATAACAACTGAGGAATAACACTTGTCATCTCTGATCAACCATCGGTGAATAATGCATTGCTTCCGTTTTTCAGGCGAGCCCCCATTCATTTCTGTGGAGCCAGAATGGTGCAATGCAAAGGGTGAGGTCTGTGGCGAATCCGCAAGTAGCACATATGGTTTTTGGTGTGGAAACGCTGAGAAATCTCCACGAAGGTCCGTGTGGATGCGCCATTTCTAAACCCGCACCCCTGTGCAGGCGCCCTCATATATCCAGAATGGAGCCCTGCAAGCTGGTGACTGGAGGACTCCGGTCCGGCCACCACCAAGCAGACTCCCCATAGGACCTGTTCTATCAATTGTAGAATGGACACACTGAGACAGCGCACGGATGACATCCATGTATTGTCCGTGTTTTTTTTTTTTTTTTTTTTTGCAGACCCATAGAAATGATTGGGTCTGGATGCAGTCTGCAAAAAAATGTGGATCGGACATGGATATAAAATATGGGCATGAGGCCTAACTAACCCGTGGGCACTGTAATGGCTGCAGTTCATGGTCGTCTCCCTGTAATGATCCAAGCGTTACAAGGACAGACCACGGACGGCAGTGGACAGCATGTAATGCCTCCTTTACCCTGCGGAGGTGCTGCAGGGATAATGAATGCTTTCTGCCAGTTACAAAGTGAATAATCCTTTTTAAAGGGGGTTTTCCTGGACTTAAACACCAACAGCCTATCCTCAGGGTAGGTCATCGGTATCAGATTAATGGGTGTCCGACTCCCGACACCCTCACTGATTGGGTATTTAAAGGGGCTCTGACAAGGGCTCCGGCCTTTTAATTGCTTTTATTCACTTGGATGGGACTGAACCGCAGAAAAGCCATGGATGTGACGACACGGGCAGCGGACCCTTCCGACAACTGGTGGGGGTGCGATTTCCCAGCACCCCCACTGTCAATCTGATATTGATGACCTATCCTGAGGAAAACCCCTTTAAGACTTCAGGCCAGGGTCGTATATGTATTTCCAGGTAATTTTCCGTGTCGCGTCCGTTGCCGTTTTTGAGGTCCGTAAATTGCCGATGTGTGAAAAAATGGATACTGGCCGTGTGCATTCCGCTTTTAACAGAACGTCCTGCCCTCTATAGAAGAGTCTTATCCTTGTCTGTAAAACTGACAAGAAAAGGACATCTATCTTTGTGCGAGTGCCGCGTAACGGACATACGGATGTGGACAGCACACGGAGGCATCCGACCAGCAAAAAACCACGGCCGTGTGCATGAGCCCTTATACAGAGGTGATACCGGAGAACGCCCGCCCGCCACCTGTAAGGTGCTCTGTACTGGTTTTGCTGGCAGAAGACTGTCGCTGCATTATAGGGTTAATCTCCTTTGTGTGCTGAAAGCCGATGCCGTCCGTGTGTTCGGTCGCCTCTCAATGGTTCACTTTGTCAGCGTTTATTCAGCTAGGAATAAAACATGAGCGCGGTTTTACGTTTCATTGCTCCCGGACACCTGCGGTAAAAGGTTCCACCTCCCCCGGCGTCCTATTTAGGGCAAACCTTTTATGACCCCCCCTCAAATCTGGTGCCTTCCTCTCTCCTCTTCATACTGTAAGTAAACTTTGCTGGAGGAAGGGACGTCCGCTGGCGTCCATCGTGTCGGCGACTACCGCTCAGGCACGGACTCGTACAAGAGACTTGTATCTGCTCCCGATGGTCCTGGCCTCCGGTCGGTCTCCTGGGGGTATAGATTTTTGGCACTTGATTGCCCTGGCACACTGGAATACAGCTATTCACAGAGAGAAAACGGCCCTTGGCAGCGCGGCCGCTCCTAACAATAGGTCGGATTTCTGGGATCAGTTTCCTGTTTTGGATAAATTCAGCATCTGCGCCAAGGAGCTGGGTCACCCGGGGGTCTGGTGGTGAGTTCTGGTCGTAAGCTATTAACCTCGCTTAGTCCCCTCCCCAAAGCAGAGGACCCCATTAATGTGATAAAATCCACGGTGTTGTGTCATTCGGGCTTTCTGGAAAGCTGGGTGATGCTGAAACAAGACTCCGTCCCCTTTCTTCAGTTGGCGGTGGGTCATTGATCAGCTGATCGCAGCAGGTTCCGATTCTGAAAAGCTTGTCGCTAGCCTTACCTTTCCTCTGCAGCGGCCACTACTGGTGAAATATAGTATTACACAGTGGGCATTCAGTATAAGAAAGGCAGATAGTAGTACTGCCTCCCTGTCTATGATGGAGGTGCAGATAGTAGTACTGCCTCCCTGTCTATGATGGAGGTACAGATAGTACTGCCTCCCTGTCTATGATGGAGGTACAGATAGTACTGCCTCCCTGTCTATGATGGAGGTACAGATAGTACTGCCTCCCTGTCTCTCCATGTATATGATGGAGGTACAGATAGTACTGCCTCCCTCTCTCTCCCTGTATATGATGGAGGTACAGATAGTACTGCCTCCCTCTCTCTCCCTGTATATGATGGAGGTACAGATAGTACTGCCTCCCTGTCTCTCCATGTATATGATGTAGGTACAGATAGCACTGCCTCCCTGTCTCTCCCTGTATATGATGTAGGTACAGATAGCACTGCCTCCCTGTCTCTCCCTGTAAATGATGGAGGTACAGATAGTACTGCCTCTCTCTTTTATATCAACCTGTAACTGATGACCGGCAGAATTATGGGGCAGATCTGGAGTTGTCCTTTAAGTCTATTTCACATACATGGCTCATATGTAGATGTGTCAGCATTGTATCCTCATGTACTCCCCCCTCCCCCAATTATAAATGTGTGCACTGGGCTGCTGTCCCCGTGGCGGGGGCCCTCTCCTCCATCTTGGTGATTCTGCCGGCGTCTCTGAATTCACTGGCAGCTCTTACAGAGAAATGCTGACAGTCGGCCCCCCACCGACTCCCCCAGTGATGGGGAAAGCCGATTAGCGTCCTGCAGCCGGCGGATTTCCATCTCTTTCCTGCTCTGTAGATTTGCAGAAGCATTAACAATGTGGAGGTTTAGGGACCCGGGAGCATTAGCGGCAGATTACTGCGAGGAGTCATTTACATGAAATGAATTTGGCATTAAGAACGTATCTTTCCTTCCAGCTTCTTTCTTGGTGATCGCCTCTTCCAATTCGAGCTTTTGTGACCCCACAGTTTGAGTAGACTGGACATGTGTGCTGACGCTCTATTCACAGTCTATGGGAGCGCAGAGCATGGTTATCTCCCCCAGTCCCATGGAATCGCATGGCTCGTCACTCCATTCAGACTAGGGGCACGGGTTCTGATGTGTGATCGGTTGGGACCCCCCCCCCCTCCTTAAAGGGCATCTGTCAGCAGTTTTGTCCATATGACACTGGCTGACCTGTTACATGTGCGCTTGGCAGCTGAAGACATCTGTGTTGGTCCCATGTTCATATGTGTCCACATTGCTGAGAAAAATTAAGTTTTAATATATGCAAATGAGCCTCTAGGAGCAACGGGGGCGTTACCATTACACCTAGAGGCTCTGCGCTCTCTGCAGCTGTGTAAATGTGATCACGCCTACCTGGTCCTGGCCTTTCCTAAAGTGCAGAAGGTGCGGCCGTTGCAGAGAGAGCAGAGCCTTGAGGTGCAATGGTAACTCCCCTGTTGCTCCTAGAGGCTCATTTGCATATATTAAAACATCAGATTTCTCAGCAATGCGGACACATATGAACACGGGACCAACACAGACGTCTTCAGCTGCCAAGTGCACATGTAACAGGTCAACCGGTGTCATAGGTACAAAACTGCTGACAGATTCCCTTTAAGTAGGGGGTCTCCTACTGCTAGAATGAATGGTCACATGTGCTGTGCTTCAGAATGATATCTTTTGAGGCTTTGAGGTCCCCCATTGTGCAAAGCTAATAGCTAAAGGGGCCCTGTCACTTCAGCAAATGGCATTTATCATGTAGAGAAATGTATTGTGATTGTCCATATTGCTTCCTTTGCTGGCTGGATTCATGTTTCCATCACATTATACACTGCTCGTTTCCATAGTTACGACCACCCTGAAATCCATCATTGGTGGTCGTGCTTGCACACTATAGGTGCACTCTGGTGATGGGACCATGGGAGCGCACGTAGACCAGTGCTTTTTTCCTATAGTGTGCAAGCACGACCACCACTGCTGGATTGGAGGGTGGTCATAACCATGGAAACGAGCAGTGTATAATGTGATGGAAAAATGAATCCAGCCAGCAAAGGAAGCAATATGGAGAATCACAATACATTAGTAAGTGTTTTGTATTTGCTGAAGTGAAAGGACCCCTTTAACAAGCCAAATTTAAAAAAAAGAAATCTGTCCGCCTGCTCAGTGTGCCCTTTAAGGCGTGCTTCACCTGCAGTGTACAGACTTCCTCCTGGCTGATCTCCATAGCAATGTGTTCACGTGTTGCAGCTCTGACCTTGACTGCGTTCTCCGAGCTTCTAAAACTGCAAAGTAATGCAACGTCCCCACCTCTGGAGGCCGCCTCCTCGCTGCTGGAACCGCTCCAGAACCAGTGACCGTCTATAGATACCTAGTAACTGGTGTCGGTTTTTTTACTTTTGTCCCCCCATCAGGCTGCCGATCTGAGCAAACCAATAGACAAGCGGATCTACAAGGGGACGCAGCCCACGTGTCATGACTTCAATCATCTCACCGCCACGGCAGAGAGCGTTTCCCTACTCGTCGGCTTCTCCGCAGGCCAGGTCCAGCTCATAGACCCCATTAAGAAGGAGACCAGCAAGTTATTTAATGAGGAGGTGAGTGGGGGGGGGTGGGAGCAAACACCGGATGTAATACAGTGCCGATTTAATTGGGGGTCACCCCATCAGCCAACCGACACTTCTATGTATCAGGGCGGAATAATTCATGGACCTCAAGCACACAGCCGTATGAGCTCTGGGTTCGATAAGTCTATGGGCAATGTGACAGGGGTAGTGACCGCGTAATTGGCGCGTCTTCTCTGTCCACAGAGCTCTATCGACAGCCACAGGAGAGCGAGGCCTTCTGAAAGGATGCACCCCTAAGTTTTAATGAAGATCCTTAAAGGGGTTATCCGAGACTAAAAAATGTCCCCCATACGCCGGGCCCCTCACAATGAATATACTTACCTAGCTCCCCACTCCCACTGCTGCTTCTCCCCGTGTGCGGATAAAAACATCCGTTTGGGGGGGGGGGGGGAGCAGCCAATGGCAGACGCGGACGGGCCTCCCTAGCATCGCGGGTGACACTAGGGAGGCTCGTCCCTGCCTGCCAGTGGCTGCTCCCTGCCGTGTACCTCACATGGATCCAGAGATCTCCCCATCAATTGCTTCAAGTGTTCTGCTAAATTTATTTCAAGCTGACCGCTCAGGAGTGTGTCCTTTCTCAGGGGACATGTCCTTCTTGCTGTAGCTTCCCCCCCCCCCCCCCCTGTAACTGCCACAGCTTCTAACAGAAGGTATGGCTGGTGACAGTTGGAAGATTTAAACTGAGCGCGTGCGACCACCAGAGTGAGATGAACAAGAAATAAGTAATAGGACAAACAGCAGGGGGCGCTGCACTGATACATTTTATTGACTAGCTCAGTGGTTATGCTAAATTTTTAATTACATGCAATTAGTGCCTAGTTAAAGGGATTGTATGATGCCCTTTAACAATGTGTGTTTACATACATACATACACCAGGTTCACATAAGTGTCTGACACAGGTGTGGATTTAGTGAAGAGAACTCTCAGCATCTTCTTTCTTATATTCAGAAAGAAGACATACGTCACCCAATCCAAGTTCGCAAAAGAGGGGGACATATTGATTCCCATGTACCCCCCCCCCCCCCATGAAAAATGCAACCTGCTTGATAGACCCCCGTGTGGCTCATTGTGCTGCATTATTCTGTGAATCGATAGTTCCTCTTTTTTGCAAACTTCAGCTTTCAAGCTTTCTTTTTTTGAGCTTGAGGATCCGAAATTTTGGAGTTGTGACTACTGCACCCTCCATTTCCAGATGCTTCACCCTGATTCATTCGGAGGCTGAGATGTGCAGCTCCCACAGCTCTCCTAATGAATGGAGGTGTCAAGATCTCTGGATGCTGTCGGTGAAGGGAAACCTAGCCGCTCAGCTTCTGAAGTGTCGGTGGGAAGGTTTTGGTTTGCCCATCTCCGTATAACCAGCCCCCTATTCTTCAATGTATGCACACGCATTTCACGTCTAATTGCTTACGTTGTTTTTTTTTTTCTTGTTTTTTTTTTTTCCTTCTCTTGTCTTCTACAGAGGCTAATAGACAAGTCAAGAGTCACCTGTGTAAAATGGGTTCCGGGCTCCGAAAGCCTCTTCCTTGTGGCTCATTCCAGCGGGAACATGTACTTGTATAATGTGGAGCACACGTGCGGTACCACGGCGCCCCATTACCAGCTCCTGAAGCAAGGGGAAAGCTTTGCCGTTCATACCTGCAAGAGCAAGTCCACCCGAAACCCTCTGCTGAAATGGACTGTGGGAGAGGGGGCCCTCAACGAATTTGCTTTTTCCCCCGACGGGAAGTTCTTAGCCTGTGTGAGCCAAGACGGCTTCCTGCGCGTGTTTAACTTCGATTCTGTGGAGTTGCATGGTACTATGAAAAGCTACTTCGGAGGACTCCTATGCGTGTGTTGGAGCCCGGACGGGAAGTATATCGTAACGGGCGGCGAGGACGACCTGGTGACGGTATGGTCATTTGTCGACTGCCGCGTAATAGCCAGAGGTCAGGGGCACAAATCTTGGGTCAGCGTGGTGGCGTTCGACCCCAACACCACTAGCGTGGAAGAGACTGACCCCATGGAGTTCAGCGGAAGCGACGAAGATTTCCAAGAACTGATCAGCTTTGGTAGAGACAGGGCGAACAGTACGCAGTCGAGACTGTCAAAAAGGAACTCTACCGACAGTCGCCCGGTCAGCGTGACGTACAGGTTTGGCTCCGTAGGCCAAGACACGCAGCTGTGCTTATGGGACCTCACGGAAGACATCCTTTTCCCTCACCAACCGCTGTCGAGAACGAGGACGCACACCAACGTCATGAACGCCACGAGCCCGCCGGCGGGGAGCGGCCCTGCCAACCCAGGAACGAACGGCAACAGCATCACGACACCAGGCAACGCCATACCTCCCCCTCTTCCGAGGTCCAACAGCCTCCCCCACTCTGCCGTCTCAAACACCGGCAGCAAGAGCAGCGTGGACAGCGCCATCGCTTCCGGCGTCAGCAAGTTCGCCACCCTGTCCATCCACGACCGCAAGGACAGGCACCACGACAAAGACCACAAGAGGAACCACAGCATGGGACATATATCGAGCAAGAGCAGCGACAAACTGAACCTAGTGACAAAAAACAAAACGGACCCGGCGAAAACGTTGGGGACCGCGCTCTGTCCCAGGATGGAAGACGTCCCCTTGTTAGAGCCTCTTATCTGTAAAAAGATAGCACACGAAAGACTAACTGTGCTTATTTTTCTTGAAGACTGTATAGTCACTGCTTGTCAGGAAGGATTTATTTGCACATGGGCAAGGCCTGGTAAAGTGGTAAGTTTTAACCCTTAATGCTGCATCCAGATTAGAATGTCAGTGAGTCGCCGTAGGACCCCCCCCCCCGTCACCTGCTCGGCGAGGAGACCCCATAGGGGCCGATCGGTTCTTGCAGAAGCCGGAACTTCCTTCCCTGACGATCTCGCCGGCTTCCCAGCGAACCAATCGGCTGCTTATTAGCCGAAGAAAAAAAAAACGTAGCCTCCGCGTCGGGCATGTGACGGGTCTGCTTCAATCTGTCGGAATAACGCTGACATTTCTTTCTCCAATTCAGTGTAGAGAGCTGTTTAAATTTTTTTTTTTATTTTTTCCTTTCTTGCCGAGACATAATTTGGTTACTGCATGTCATTCCGTTTCGAATCATTTGAAATTTTGCCACAGCAAAAACCGTGGTAGGGGCGGGGGTTGGGGGAAGAATTACATGTAACATCAAAGCCTATTGTGCCAACCAAAGAAAAAGAGAGAAAAAAAAATACAAAAACCTTAAAAACAAACAAACAAAACACTAACCAGAAGCACTGTACATTGTGTCCGATGCTAAGTGTGTGATCGCCCTACCGATGTGCAGGCAGAATTCAACATGGTGGGGGGGTAGCGAGGCATGCAGATCACGGGGTGGGGACGTGGCCCGGCTTACGTGGAGGCACTTGTTAATGTACTGCTGAAGAAAAAAAAAAAAAAAAGCTAAGTAAACGTGGACGCAAGTTTATCCGATTCAGCGCATAAGATCTGTATTTCTGTAAATAAAACGGTTACCTTGATTTCTTTAGTTCTTAATGTGTAACTCTTTCTTATGACACTTGACCGATAGATCTGCCAGTCACCGCCCCCCTCCAAAAAAAATAAGTGAGTTTTTTATTTTTTAATTTTATGCATTTTTAGGGCCTATTCACACAGCCGTAGTGCTTTGCGGATCTGCAAAACACGGATACTGGCCGTGTGTGTTCCGCAATTTGCAGACAAGAATAGGACACGGAGTGCTGTCTGCATCTTTTGCAGCCCCATTGAAATGAATGGGTCCACACCCGTTCCGCCAAATTGCGGTATGGATGCGGACTCATTCATGCGGCCGTCCGAATGAGCTCTAATAGTGAGTCTTTTGGGTTGTTTTTTTTTTTTTAATCTTTATTGCTACGTAGGGGTGTAATGTGGCGCAGCAGCTCAGGTACTTGCCTCATTGAGCTGGTGCTGAACTAGTAGGGGCTCAAGGACGGATCTGACTTAATTTAGGTGTGATGTTGCATCGTGTTGCGAACCCTTTGCTTATCTCGTACTGATTGTGACTCGCATGTCGTCTTGTATGCCGGTCACCTCCAAAGCTGCATCCGGAATTCTGCTGACTGCTTCCGGGTTCTGAGCTCACTGCCGCCCTCTGCTGGTTCAGTGTTTGTGTGGAGCAGGCATGGCCAACCTGCGGTTCTCCAGCTGTTGTAAAACTACAACTCCCACCATGCCCTGCTGTAGGCTGTCTGGGCATGCTGGGAGTTGTAGTTTTGCAACAGCTGGAGGGCCACAGGTTGGCCATCCCTGGTGTAGAGCAGGTTTGGATGAGTTTTGGGTGTATTGCAGGGTTTACTGTGAACGTGGAGATGTATGTATAACCTCTGCAGGATGTCGGCTAGGTTGCGAGGGGTGTCGCAGAGCTTAGGGGGTCGCAAGCAGCCACGGTCAGAGTTCTGCACGCAGCTTTAAGTGTGACGGTAGCATAGGACGTGATGTAACGGGATCAGTCCAAGGTAAACCAGGGAGACGCCAAGATAATCAACGGTATGGGGGAGATTTAGGAAAACTGGCTTAGTTGCTCCTAGCAACCAATTCACTTTCAGTCTCTAAAAGCGCTAAAAAAAAAGTAGAATCTGGTTGCTAGGGGCAACTAAGCCAGTTTTCCTTTAAACCCAGTTTTGCTACATCCCCTATATGTTCCAAATCAGTGCTTCATATTAAACTCTATGACAGTCCTGGCACTTAAGGGATGGTGTTAAAACCTGCGGGGCCCGAAGTGGTGTGTTTTTTTTTTTTTTTTTTTTTTTTTTTTTTTTTTTCTTCTTTTAATTACAGAATGGCATATACAGTATGGCAGAAACCTAAGTTTCTTATAATGTAAAACAGGGTTACATTTGACCCCTAAAGAGTTAGGCCTGTGAGCAATTCATAGTAATAGGTGGTAAATGTATGATCACTGGGGGCCCAACTGCTGGGACCCTCATCAATCACCACAATTGGAGTCTCCCTCTGAATTGTGCAGTGGTGTGCCTCAGTCAACCCCATAGAAGTGAATGGAGCAGGAATCTGGGGGACCCCGAGTCTTGTGGGCGTTCCAGCAGTTAGACCCCTAAGATCATACATTTTATCACCTATCCAATGCTGTTGTGGGCCAGAACACAGAAACGACAAGGGTTCAAAAAACTGGTCCGGCTGTACAGAAGTGAACCTTTTCCCCCATTAGTACCCATATAAGATCTGTACCTATGACACTGGCTGACCTGTTACATGTGCACTTGGCAGCTGAAGACATCTGTGTTGGTCCCATGTTCATATGTGTCCACATTGCTGAGAAACATGTTTTATTATATGCAAATGAGCCTCTAGGAGCAACGGGGGCGTTACCATTACACCTAGAGGCTCAGCGCTCTCTGCAACTGCTGCGTTCTGTCCACTTTGACAGCGCCAGGTGTGATCATGTTTTCACTGCCTGGTCCTGTCAAAATGTGCAGAGAGCAGAGCCTCTAGGTGTAATGGTAACGCCCCCGTTGCTCCTAGAACCTCATTTGCATATAATAAAACATCATTTTTCTCAGCAATGTGGACCCATGTGAACATGGGACCAACACAGATGTCTTCAGCTGCCAAGTGCACAGGTAACAGGTCAGCCAGTGTCATAGGTGCAAAACTGCTGACAGATGCCCTTGGAGCCAAGCTGCTGCAGCGATTCTCACAAAGCACTGCTCTCATTCACTGACAGCAAGCGAAGGAACTGAAACACAAAGTAAATTTGGATGTTGCAGAACTTTTCATTACTTGTCTCCAAGGGCATCTGTCAGCAGATTTGTCCCTATGACACTGGCTGACCTGTTACATGTGCACTTGGCAGCTGAAGACATCTGTGTTGGTCCCATGTTCATATGTGTCTGTACTGCTGAAAAATATCAAGTTTTAATATATGCAAATGAGCCTCTAGGAGCAACGGGGGCGTTACCATTACACCTAGAGGCTCTGCTTTCTCTGCACTTTGACAGGACAGGCAGTGAAAACATCATCACACCTGTTAAAGTGGACAGAACGCAGCAATTGCGGAGAGAGCAGAGCCTCTAGGTGTAATGGTAACGCCCCCGTTGCTCCTAGAGGCTCATTTGCATATATTAAAACATCATGATTCTCAGCAATGCGGACACATATGAACATGGGACCAACACAGACGTCTTCAGCTGCCAAGTGCACATGTAACAGGTCAGCCAGTGTCATAGGGACAAAACTGCTGACAGATCCCCTTGGAGACAAGTAATGAAAAGTTCTGCAACATCCAAATTTACTTTGTGTTTCAGTTCCTCGGCTTGCTGTCAGTGAATGAGAGCAGTGCTTTGTGAGAATCGCTGCAGCAGCACAAACATGCTCTGCCATACCGACCAGTGGAAAATTTTAAACTCTAAGTTCAGAATGTTACTTCATACAAATAAAATATAAAAAAAAAAATATATATATATATATATATATATATATATATATATATATATATATATTATATTTTTTTTTTTTTTTTTTTTTTTTTAATTTCCCCATCCTAAGGTCACTTTCATGAGTGCGTTCAATACTGCTCCTCTGACCCAACCTCACAGCATCAAAATGACTTGTCTTGGCAGGGATTGACTGCATCTTCAGTCCTTATGATGCTGAGTGTTCAGGTCAGAACAACAATATTCTGTTCTGTTATCGTGTGAAATAGACCTAAGATTGGGATTCTTTTCCAAGAGGAAAATAAGTATGGGTAAAATCTGACAGAACACAAATTCCCATTGGAAACAATGGGAGGTGGACTAACAGCAGGTTCCATGTGGATTTCGGTGTGGACTATGCGCCAAAATCCGTGTGAACATGCCATAAATCTTTGCACACCTGCCGTCATTGGCTCGGTAGGTCCTTGTCCTCCTGATGGTCACCATCAGTGGGGAGAGTAGGCCAGGGTTAGGAGAACCTGGGCTGATGGTAGGACTGACCGGGTGTTCTCCTTGACTTGTGGCGTCCTTACAGTGCCCTAGGGCCACATACCCCTGTTCTGGACTATATGATCTCTGTGGCACCAGTCTTTAGGGTACCCCTACCCCCACACTTTTTGCTTTGCTCCTATAAGCTTGGTGTTCATAACCTTGATGCTCTGCGGTGACGTTTTGCGAATTTGCTGAAAGAAACAAAAAAATTTCAAATGTTTCTGGGAGATGAGTATGCAGTACCAAAAACGGTGCAAATCTAGATTATAGAGGTCGGAGGCCCGGTCCAGGTAAGTGCCAGCTTCGTGACCTAAATGCACAATATGTCGGTTTATACTACTACTAAGTCTTGTGAGGAGCCGAGGGTCTGGATGATATAGGGGCAGATTTATAAAACTGCTGTAAAGTAGAACTGGCCTAGTTCCCCATAGCAACCAATCAGATTCTACCTTTTCATTTTGCAAAGGAGCTGTCAAAAATGAAAGGTGAGATCTGATTGGTTGCTGTGGGCAACTAGGCCAGTTCTACTTTACACCAGCTTTATAAGTCTTCCCCATAGTGTTGTCTTAGGGCAGGGCTGAGGGGCGGAGCATGACACAGGGATCCTCTTTCATGTTCATGCTCCACCCACCTCAGACCCTGCAGTAGGCATAGCTTTATATATTTATAATTTTTTTTGCTATGGTCCTTGTGATGTTTTTTTATTTGCTGCTGTACTTTTCCCCTTCAGTTCCAGGTGTGGAGAGGAGGTGCTACGACACAGCACCATACATCTCCGCTTCCTTTTTCCCTTTAAAGGGCATCTGTCAGCAGTTTTGTCCCTATGACACTGGCTGACCTGTTACATGTGCACTTGGCAGCTGAAGACATCTGTGTTGCTCCCATGTTCATATGTGTCCTCATTGCTGAGAAAAATGTTTTAATATATGTAAATGAGCCTCTTGGAGCAACGGGGGTGTTGCAGTTACTCCTAAAGGCTCAGCTCTCTCTGCCTTGATTTAACAGGGCCAGATGTAATCACAGTTTCACAGCTGGCCCTGTCAAAGTGCAGAGGGTTCGGCAGTTGCAGAGAGAGCAGAGCTTCTAGGTGTAATGGTAACGCCCCCGTTGCTCCTAGAGGCTCAATTGCATATAATAAAACATAATTTTTCTCAGCAATTTGGGCACATATGAACAAGGGAGCAACACAGATGTCTTCAGCTGCCAAGTGCACATGTAACAAGTCAGCCAGTGTCATGGGTACAAAACTGCTGACAGATGCCTTTTAAGTGCAGAGCTGTATTCATTTTAGCCGCCATCGGACATTAAAGGGATATTCCCATCACATACAATGGGGGCATATCGATAGGATATACCCCCATTGTCTGATTTCCTGGGGTCCCTCCACCACCAGGTGCATAGAAATGAATGGGAGCGCACTGCGCATGTGCAGCCACCAGTCTCATTCATTTCTATGGGCCTGACAGAAATGGCCAAGCCCAGCGCTGGGCTATTTTTGGCGGCCCCATAGACATGAATGGAGGGCGGCTGCGCATGCGCAGTATGCCCTCGGTTAATTTCCCCGCTCCGTTCTCTTTGTAGGTGTGGGTCCCAGAGATGGGACCCACACTGACCTATCAGATAATGGGGGCATATCCTAACTATATGCCCCCATTGTCTGAGCAGGGAATACCCCTTTAACCTGCAGCCAAGACTTTAAGGGAAGTGGTCACGTTGAACATGGTGCCTGTGCTGCAGGAGAAGCCGAGCAAGTTCTTATATAGTTTTATGGGCTTTGAAGTCCAGGAGGCGGTCCTATCGGTGATTGACAGCTATCTCTGTATACATTGTCACGGAGGACAGGCTCATCTGAAGCACTTCCCTGCTAGTGATTGGCTGAGCAGGCTTTTCCTGAATCCCCATCTGCATATAGGAATCCCATGATATGCAACGAAGGTCTGACCGATCCCAACTAGTGCACCCGGACCCCGGTGACTGAATGAAGTGAGGGCGCATCAGCTTCTAGTGACGGGCGTGATTCAGAACGGCAGAATTTTGAATGCAGCACTGAATGTGAATGGTGACCTGCTGTAACTGCAGATGGAAACGAGACGGATGCTCGTGCGTAGATGTGGGGCGCGCCACGCCGCATCACAAAAGATTTAGTCGTAAATTTGCATGTGGGGGATGGGCACGCTTGTAGCATCCGGGGTCTGTGTAGATGATCTAGATGTAAATTGAATGAGGAGAGGCATATGACATGTTTGCAGTAGGATCAGGACACAGCCAAGTGTCTGCTCAGTGGGAATAAGAGAGGGATAAATGGTGCGAATTCAGAAGTGGTTGTCTGCAACAAATCTGCCAGGTGTGAATATGCTTGTAGAGTAAATGTGATGACGGAAATGTAGAAAGTTTCTAGTAAGGCGCTTTTTTAAGTTTTGTAGTTGCGTTTTATTTAGTTTTTTTCCTAAAAATCTTATTTGTCACACAAAACGTGGGCCGCAACACGCTTGCCAGTTGTGGATTTCATTGCAAATGTAATCTCTATGGAAGTTGAGGAGGACACGCCCCCTCTCCTGACGTGTCTGTTTTAGGAACTGCATTCCCCATGTAATAGCAATTCTGCAGCATCGATTCGTAGGACTGTTTTGTAATTCCTCTATTATTCTTACTAGAAGTTTGACTAAATCCCCCATCTGGGAGTTACAAGTTGAGGGTGTGGCCACGCCCAGCCTCCCACTGGCAGCATTGGTTTTGGACAGTGTCAGACTGTGCAGGGACACGCCCCCAGCTGGACTTTTAGTCCTAAACTAAATAGAGGAATGGCACAATATACTTATAAGAATAGATGCTGCAAATTGGTCACTTCATATGGAATTCAACAGCGGCTACGTCAGGGGAGGTAACATGTCCTCGTTAATGAAATCCTTAAGATAATGGGCGTGCTCCAGCTTTGGGAGTCCGATCTGCATGAGCTAAACTGCAGCATGTAGGTCTGGATCCCATAGGTTATACCTCTCACACGTTGGTGGCATATCCTAGCGATATGGGACCGCTCCAGAGCTGGGCACCCGAAAGTGGAGGAGAGCACACTGCACGTGTGCGACCACCTCTTCATTTACTACGGGACTGCCAGAAACGTCCGAGCCTGCGATTTGACTATTTTCAGAACTCCCATAGCAATGAATGGAAAGCACGTCGCCCTTGTGCGGTGCGCTCTCCTTCACTATGAGGAGGGGGCCTTGTCCTGGAAATAGGTGTGGGTCCCGCTCCTCTCTGACATTGGTGGCTTATCGCTAGGATATTTGCCACCAATGTCAGAGATGGGGCCCTACACGGACTGAGCGATGGGGAGCAATTATTGGGAACAAGCCAGAAGTTCCCAATAATTGCCTGATCATCAGCAGAGATGAGGGCTGCATTTACCTCTCCTGTATGGGGACAAGCGATTGCTGCCCCCCCCCATAGGAAATCGGTTAAAACATCACGATCTCCTGCACATAAACGTTGAGTTTTGGTGGCGGCTGAACGACCGGATCAGACGTTCCTCGGGTGATCGTCCTCACCTTTTACCCAGGGCAATTATCGGGAACTAGTGTTTCTACAAACGGTCATCCCCTTTAATATACTGCACTTTGCTGTGGAATTGGTCTTATGTCTATTTTTTATTTTTTTTTTATTTTATCTTGCAAGGCTGAATGTTTTTGGGTTAAAGTTTTTTTTTTTTTTTTTTTTTCTTCCCCCGGTTCATGATTAATTTAAAAAATGCTTTGTCCACAGGGTTTATTATCATCCCAAAACCAAGCGAATTCTCCAAGTGGAACAGTAGTATAGCCATGACACTACCGCTATAGCGAGACACACACTACAGGAGCAGACGTACAGACAGAGGAACCGGGAGCCGCTCTTCAGCCACAGAGCGCCAGAGTAGAACACGCCCAGAATGTCTATACGGATCACTGTTAATATACAGGAAAAAAATAAAAATCACACAAACGACAGGATATACTTGGCAGAGAATTTCTCTGGTCTTTAGTCCTCACGACCACTCACCCAAGAAATATATATGTGTATATATTAAAAAAAAAAAAAAAAAAAAAAAACCCTCCAATAAACACGACTTCCTTAGCCGTTACAGTGGATCTCCATACTAGTCCATTCATTCCTCTTTGCGTTCTTATTTTTCAATGTAATTTAATCTTCATAAATATAATGTAAAATAAAGTCTGCTTATTGAAAATCCTCAGTCATTTTTTTTTTTTAATTATTAGATGGTTATTAAGAATTAATCCACCATTGTGTATTGCACTGATTTATTTTATTTTTTATTTTTTTTTAAACCTACAATGGTTTAGATGAGCGTCTGGAATGCACTTGATACGAAAGCAGAGTCATTATCGCCAGTGACTTGAAATGTAATTATTATTATTATTATTTTTTTTTTTTGTTTAGTTTTTTTTTTTTTTTCCAGAAAGATGGGAGCTGCAATTTTTAGTTTTATTATATATATTTTTTTTTAATTAAAACAAAATGTTTGCACTTAAAAAAAAATTATTAATTAAATGCAAGTTGAGAGAAATTTTACTTTGGGTGTAATTAAAAATAAATAAATAAAAAAGGAAAAAATAAAAAATCCCAGGAGAAAAAGGAAAACTGTTGTGAAGCTGAATCTCCTTTGTATCTATTAAACCTTTATTTTAATATTGTGGTTTCTAATGCCTCTGTATTATATGTATAAATAATGTAATGGAGTGCGGGGCCGTGGGGGTTTTGATCATTACACTAGTCATTTTCATTATATGAAAATAGTGATTTCTAATTAAAAGAGACATATTAATATTACGTTTTCGCATATGCCTTCTGTTTTATTGGTCACCTGATATTTTGCTGTGCTCCGAGCTCTAATAAACGTGTTTGCGGTAAGACGCACCTCCGTCTCTAGAAGAGCGTCCTTACGTTGTCGTATTTCTATCAGGGGTTACAAAAAAAAAAAAATATATGGGGGCGGTTCTTTGTCTGAAGTAATAAAGTTTTCATATTCACAACCCAAGAATTAAAAAAAAAAAAAAAAAAAAAGTCAACTGAAAAGGGCATATTCTTAAAGAGTTTGGCTACTTTTTTTTTTTTGGTTCCCTGGCTACCTGCTCCTTTGCTTCTGACTGTCAACATCTGCTTTGACACTGCTGCAGCCAATCAATGGTGACCTGCTCCCCTTGCGTCAGGTCAATTGGTCATGTAGTGCAAGAGAGGGCGTAGATTGGTGTAGATTCAAGCAAGTCGCATGGCCGGTGCCTCTACGTAACTTGGGCGCCAGCACAGGGTTATTTAAAGGGGTTCTCAAAGTTAAATTTCTTGATGACCTATCCTCAGGATAGGTCAACAATATCAGATCAGCGGGGGTCCAACACCTGGCACCCCCGGCGATCAGCTGTTTGAAGAGGAGACTTGCGCCATACCAGCGCTGCCTCCTCTTCATCGTTCACCTGCTTGCCGTAACATCAATAGCGGTGATCGGTGTAATTACACCTCACCGCCCCATTCATTTCAGTGGGAAGGCTCATTCCTATACGAGTCTATGGGAGCGATCCTTCCCATTGAAATGAATGGGGCAGCTTGGGTGTAATTACACCTACTCACCACTACCCATGTCACGGCGAGCAGTAAACAGTGAAGAGGAGGCAGCGCTGGCACGGTGCACGTCTCCTCTTCAAACAGCTGCTCGGCGGGGGTGCCAGGTGTTGGACCCCCCCCTGATCTGATATTGATGTCCTGAGGATAGGTCATCAATATATATAACTTGGAGAACCCCTTTAAGAGCAGTCTCTAAAACGCCAATCTTAATAAATGACTCCATTAGTTTTTACGTTTTTTTTTCTACTATTAAAAACTACAGCAGTGGCCACAATTAATGTTCAGATTTAATATAAAACTTTAAAAAAAAATTAATAACGGTACAATCAAAGACGGCAAAAAGATTGGTAGAGAATTATTACAATATTTTTTTTTTTTTAGATCCGTTCGTAAAGTGCAAATTGAGTTCAAAATTTTAGTTGAATATTTGAGGTGGAGTAAATGAAATCCCAGGAACAGAGCCGGAGGGGGGTTGGGCTCTGATAACAGAGGGACTGATTATTTTTGGCGGGGTGCAGCGACGGCTTTTTGGGTTTCTTGCCGGTCTGGGTTAAAGGCACAGTTTGCATTGAGTTAACAGTCTGTGTGCGAGTTCAGAATCCTCCTCCTTTTCTCTCTAGGGAAGGTAAGTGATACGGCTTCATCATCGACTTCCCGTGTTGGTGAATGTCAAACTGTTAACACATGACACAGAAGATTACAGCCTCCGGTTATCCTGACGAGACGCTGCAATAAAAAAAAAAAAAAAAAACGGAAGAGATTTCACTTTACCTTGGTGTCTATGTACTTCACGCTTGGGATGACGGGAAGTTTTCCGCTGTTTCCAGGAGTAGGAAAGACGGATTGAAACTTGAGCGTGGAGAAGGGTACGGTCTTTGATACCCCGGGTACGTTAAGTTTTGGCAGCTCCATTGGGAAGGTAGGTCCGTGGTGCTGGAAAGCAAGTTCTGGTAGTGGCTTCATGGCCTGCTGCAAAAAATAAAAGTAAGATTCCCAAACGTATTAATACTCTGGAATGGGAACCGCAAAGATCCCAGTGGACGATGAATGTATCACTATTTTATCAAGATCTCTGCTTGCTGTCAGGAAAAGTACATACTGTATACACTGAACTCAATACAGCCGTGTACAGTGAGCTCCCCCTAGTGGCAGCAGAATTGTACAATATAATTATTGCTGGAGCTCTCCATCAGAAAAAATATTTCCAACCACTATGAAATCAATCAATGCAAGATTTTGGAGCTGTAGTAACCCAAGTCTGACCCCTTCCCCTCTGCTATTACTGACTTATCAAGGACAGGCCATCAATATCTAAAACGGGGTCAGCAACCTTCAGCACGCCAGCTGCTGTGAAACTACGACTCCCAGCATGCACACTGCTCTTGTAACTCCCATAGAATTGAAAGGAGGATTCTGGGAGTTGTAGTTTCAGAACAGCCGGAGGTTGCCGATCCCTGATCCAGAACCTGGACAGCCCCTTTAAGCTTCATTTACAGAAAACCCCATTGTCTAGTGGTCACCATTAATAAAATAGAGGTAAAAATTTACCTGCCTTCGCCCCTGTCCTGCGATCCGCATCAAGTAATTCATTGAGGCCGCGGTGTTTGATTTCTCGGTCAGTCCAATCTTACGAGGTAGGGAGTGCTTCTCTAGTGTCCTGAAATGCGTTAAGAGTGTCAGACGGAACGGCAGGGACCAAAAGGTCAAGATACTACTCAGCGGAGATACTCTACCTGGGCTCCTCAAAGTATGGATGCTGGAGGGCCTTACTGGCGCTGAGTCTGTCATCTGGATCGTATTCCAGCATGGCGGACATCAGAGAGATGCTCTCAGGCGAGATGCCGGGTAACAGCTGTCTGATCCCGCTCCCCTTCTTGGGTGGGAAGTCAAAATTCATTGCTCTTGACCTGCACAAGGGAACAAATAATGACCTGTAGATTACTATATGCACTTGTTCTCCGTGTAAATCTGCTCTCTTCTTCCCTGCCGGCAGCACGGTGCCGGCTTTGACTCCTGTCTGTCAGTTTGGTTGCCACTAGACACCCTTGGAAACACGTCCCTAGCAACCAGTCTTACGCTGTACTCTTCATATTGCATGGCATGGGAGGTAATTAAAGGGGTTGTCCTTGTTTTAAAAAATATATAGAAAAATGCAGGGATGGTGTTAAAATAATTGAAGTAATACTCTCCAGTGGCAGCACTCTCATGATGATGGCCGCTGCTTTGCATACGTGACTGCAGCAGTGACCACTGCAGCCAATCACTGCCCTCAGTGCGGTATAATGCTGAAGCTAGATAGTGCGCCCTGCCCTGATGAATATAAGACATATTGGCTCACCATAGACTTTTTCCAGGGCGCGGGTGCCCACAGAGAGGGCTCTAAGTGCCGCCTCTGGCACCTGTGCCATAGGTTTGGTCTATGGGGTGCGTAGGACGCTGGTGGTATCCGTTATGCAATGGGGCCCTCTGTGGTTTCTGTTAATCTGTGATACAACTTTATACAGACTAGGTTTTCAATCCTTGTTTAGCGTGAAGTTTTACATCGTGTGGAATTACATTTACTAATCAGTCTAACTTAAAGGGCATCTGTCAGCAGTTCTGTCCCTATGACACTGGCTGACCTGTTACATGTCCACTTGGCAGCTGAAGACATCTGTGTTGGTCCCATGTTCATATGTGCCCGCATTGCTGAGAGAAATGATGTTTTAATATATGCAAATGAGCCTCTTGGAGCAACGGGGGCGTTACCATTACACCTAGAGGCTCTGCTCTCTCTGCAACTGCCGCACCCTCTGCACTTTGATTGACAGGACCAGGCAGTGTAAAAGTGATCACGCCTACCTGGTCCTGTCAAAGTGCAGAGGAGTCGGCAGGTACAAAGCGAGCAGATCCTCTAGGTGTAATGGCAACGCCCCCGTTGCTCCTAAAGGCTCATTTGCATATATTAAAACATAATTTTTCTCAGCAATGCGGACACATATGAACATGGGACCAACACAGATGCCTTTAGCTGCCAAGTGCACATGTAACAGGTCAGCCAGTGTCATAGGGACAAAACTGCTGACAGATGCCCTTTAGTTAATTGCTTTAAGTCACTTCACTGTATGAATGGGAGCAATGTGAATAGAGGTCTCTTACTGTTTAAACTTCCTCAGTACGGCCGAGGCCGGGGTGCCCACTACGTCATGGATCTTGGATATCTGGTCTAGTTCATTCAAGCCAGGAAAGAGAGGATGGAGGCTGAAAAAGAAAAAAATAAATAAATCAGAGCGAGCGAGTGGCGGCCATGTATGGTGTTATTCTTACTGGGGAATGTAGTCACGCTTGTGTTCACAGTTCTCTGCAGGGAGAGCGTTTCTGTTGACACAGACAAATGGGAATGCTGATGTCGGGCTCGATACGCTGCGCTGTCATAAGCTGTCTGTACAAAGGCCAGCGCTGGTTAAAGGGCCCCGAGAGGAAGGACTTCTCCGAGTTACACTCTGCTGGGGTGAGCAAGGAAGGGCAGGAACTGAGGCAAAGCTGCTACACCTCCTCTAACGTGGTGGTCTCCAGCCGTTGTGGGGCTACAGCTCCAAGCATGTTGGGAGTTGTAGTTTCACAACAGCTGGAGAGCCACAGGCTGGAGACCAATGCTCTAAAGCAGGGATGCTCAATCTGCGGCCCTCCAGCTGTTGCAAAACTACAACTCCCAGCATGCCCGGACAGACTATAGCTATCAGCCTACAGTAGGGCATGATGGGAGTTGTAGTTTTGCAACAGCTGGAGGGCTGCGGGTTGAGCATGCCTGCTCTAAAGTATGTGACTGGCATGTGAGTAAGGAGGTCAATGTCGTCCCACTTGACTAACCTTCCTTACACCATGAAGAGTTGAGTTGTCAAAGTTCAGATCCTATCTTAAAGGGGTTGTCTCAGCTCATTATAGGGGTTTTCCGAGTGTTTAATACCGGTGACCTATGCTGAGGGTAAGTCATCAGTATATGGTTGGTGTCCAGCAATGGGATCTCCGCTGATCAGTTGTTTAAAGAGGCTGCAGTACTACTGATTTAGCTGCAGCGCCATCCATTGGATAGTGGCTGCGCTTGGTATCGCAGCTCAGCCTCATTCACTGGAATAAGACTAAGCTGCGCCTAGGCCACGTCACTGATGGAACGTGACATCACCGGAGCACCGCGGCCTCTTCAAAAAAAAAACTGAACTGCAGAGGTCCTGAGAGTCGGACCCCCACCGGTCAGATACTAATGACCATTCTTGAGGACAGGATAATATGTGACAGCCATACACTTTCCCTGCAACAGCCGTGGCATAGGAGATGTATTTTTGGACTAGGCCGAAAATGTGTGCAGTGATTTCAGGGTGCTATTTGACTGCACGTCGCACCCAGGAGAAAAATGCCAGACATGACTTACATTGATTCCGCGGCTGGAAAACTAACAGCAGGTTCGGATTTCCATGACTGCTGCATCACGTCAGTGTGGCCACATTCACAACCTTGTCGCAGCGTGGCTTTGTATCCAATCTGCTGTGAAGCTCTAGACCAGGGATCAGCAACCTCCGGCAACTCCAGCCGTTCTGAAACTACAACTCCCAGAATGCTCTATTGACTTCTATGGCAGTTACAAGAAAAGCTAAGCAGTGTGCATGCTGGGAGTTGTAGTTTCACAGCAGCTGGAGCGCCGCAGGTTGGGAATCCCTGGCCTAAGATATGTCATATATTGTACTACAGGGACCGGAGACGTGGCAGGTGACCCCTAATGAAGATGAAATATTGCTGTTTCACACTCATTAATTGAATGATACTCGGAGCCTCACCTGCAGATTTCATAGAACACGCAGCCGGCGCTCCACACGTCCATCTTGTAGGTGTAGTATCCGTCAGTCAGCAGGCATTCTGGGGCTCGGTACCAGCGGGTAGAGATATACTCGGTGTATGGCTGCTTGGAGAAGACACTACGACACGAGCCGAAGTCTGCGAGCTTGAGAACATCTTGCTAGAACAGTAACAGGGATGAGACGGTCAGTAATTAAAGAGTAACTAAACTTTTTCACAACTTTCTTCCACAGGGGGCCGCAGCGAACACTGCACAAGCCGGAGGATAGGTCGCTTTCCCTGCCTGTGCTCCCCTTAAGCTTGGCTTAATTCTGGCACAGCACATCGGTGCCCTGTACTATGCCCGGATATAGCGGAGCGGACTCCTGCCTGAGCCTGCTCAGCCCGAGGCTCTCTATAGCACATCGGTACAGGAGCAGCTATAGAGAGCCTTGAGCTGAGATGAGCGGGCTCAGGGAAGAGCCCACTCCACTAAATCCTGGCAAAGTACAACTGTACAGGGCACCGATGTGCTGTGCCAGAGTTAAAGGGAACCTGTCATCACCTTTATGCTACCCATACTAACGGTAGAATAAAGTAGAGACAGGTAAGTTGATTTCAGCGGTCTGTCATTTATAAGTTAAAAGTAAGTGGTTGCCGAGAACCAACATCACAATCATTGCAGACTAGGCCTGGAAAAGAGTCACGGCCACCTGAGAAGAGTCATGGTTATTCATATATTCCTGCTCTCCCTGTCCACCTGCTGATGACTGACAGATTTCTACCTAGTTTTCACCTTTTCTCTTTAGAAGAGAACAGCCAATCATCAGCAGATGGGCGGGAGAGCAGGAGATTATGAATAACCATGACTCTTCTCAGGTAGATTTGACTCTTCTCCAGGCCTGTGCTGCAATGATTATGATGCTGGTTCTCAGCAACCACTTACTTTTAGCTCATGAGTGACACATCGCTGAAATCAGCATTTCCATCACTATTTTATGCTGCCCTCAGTGAGGTCAGCATAAAGTTGATGACAGGTTCCCTTTAAAGGGCCTTTCCAGGATTTTACTACTGATGACCTATCCTCAGGATAGGTCATCTTTATCTGATTGGTGGGGGTCCGACACCCGGGACCCCCGCCGATCAGCCGTTGTGAGAAGGTACCGGCACTCCCGTGAGTGCTGCCAGCCTTCTCTCAGCTCACCAAGAACAGCGGCTGTGCTTGGTATTGTGCTCAGCCCCATTCACTTGAATGGGGCTGAGCCGCTCCTAGGCCACGTGACCGATGAACGTGGCGTCACTGGCCTAGGAAAAGCTAAGAGAAGGCCGGGAGCGCCAGTGCCTTCCCAAACAGCTGATCAGCGGGGGTCCTGGGTGTCAGACCCCCACCGATCAGATACTGATGACCTATCCTGAGGATAGATCATCAGTAGTTAACTCCCAGAAGACCCCTTTAAAGAGGACCTTTCACCACTTTGAAAAAATGAAACTGCACTATGTACCTGATAGTGCGTCCGACACTGATGCGAGCAGCGTTGTTTTTTTTTTCCCAAATGGTCCCCCGGTGGCTTCACACGGGCCCCCCGTTCTTCTGCCGGGCTTTATGCTAATTAGCAAGCATCGGAACAGGGAGGAGGAGACTCCCTCTTCCTCAATGGGCGTTGCTTCTGCCCTGCTGTGAGTGCTGTCCAATCAGAGCGGACCGCTCACAGCAGGGTTGAACTCCTTCGGCCCTGCTGTGAGCAGTCCGCTCTGATTGGACAGCGCTCACAGCAGGGCAGAAGCAACGCCCATTGAGGAAGAGGGAGTCTCCTCCTCCCTGTTCCGATGCTTGCTAATTAGCATAAAGCCCGGCAGAAGAACGGGGGGCCCGTGTGAAGCCACCGGGGGACCATTTGGAAAAAAAAAACAACGCTGCTCGCATCAGTGTCGGACGCACAGGTACATAGTGCAGTTTCATTTTTTCAAAGTGGTGAAAGGTCCTCTTTAAGCCAAGCTTGAAGGGAGCACAGGCAGGGGCAGCGATCTGTGTTCCGGCTTGTGCAGTATTTGCTGCGCCCCCCTGTGATATCCATCGGCACTGTACAAGAATGATGATTTTAAGATGTGAGAAAATCCAGGACTTTGGGTCCCTATTTGAGGAGGAAAACGATATAATTGATTAATAAAGTATAATACAAAAAAAATCATTTTGGGGCTATTTAGAACAAATCTAAAAAGAAAGTTGTAAAAAAAGTTTAGTTACTCTAAAAATTATCATGCACATCAAAGCAATTAAAGGGGGGATCTAACCTGAGGTCAGCAGAAGATGGATAGAGGAGACTGACTGTGTCTGACCGTAAATACATTTGTGATGTGGATTACAAAAGCTTACCTTTATCAGAATGTTCTCCGGCTTTACGTCCCGGTGAAAAATGCCATTTCTATTCCAAGTGAAGAGGAAAAAAATAAACGGAGACCATATTAAAGAAAAGCAGATGTATTATTGAGTTCAATGGGAACTGCACAAATTAAAGGGGTTATCCAACCTCTATAATGCCGCCCCAAATGCCTGGGCCCCTCACACAGACCTTGCTCCCCGGCACTAGGGATGAGGGAACTTCTGTTTTCAAGTTTGGCGTACGAGGTTCGGGTTATCTAAGAATTCCGTTACCACAGACCATAAGTTATGGTCCGTGGTAGTGGAATCCAAAACGGAATTCTTAGATAACCCGAACCTGAACCTTGTACGCCGAAAACAGAAGTTCCCTCATCACTACCTGGCACCCATGATCCTATGGAGGCTTGTCCCCCTTGTGGCCTGCTATTGGCTGCCCCCATCTTGATCCGTGCGACGGGGAGATGCAGTGGCGGCCGTGCGGGCATCAGAAGCGACGCAGGTGCTAGTGAGGTAAGTACAATCTGTGTGAGGGGCCTGGATAACCACTTTAAGCACTGAGCTCCCCCTACTGGTGGCTGCAGGTGGAGAGAATTTATCACTTTAGAAACCCCATCCCTCCTTAGCTCCAGGTCTGGTGTATCAAACTCCTGCTGATCATCCCAAGGGAATCTGTGGCCGCCCCCTACAGGGATACTTCAACAAATAAAATGGGGCGACCCCCTTTGTTTCACACAGTTCCAATTCAAATGGAAAGGGGAACATTTTAATACATAGCCCGAGAGTAGGAGCTACTCTTTGCAGCACATGCCAGTTCTCGCTAATGGAGGGAGGTCCAGGGCAGGGCAGTGTGAAGAAGCGCAGGGGATCGGAGTCCGTTTTTGCAGCTATAGAGCATGCAATTACTTCTCTAGCATGCAGAAGGTGCTGAAAAGTGACTGCAGGCATATCCTGCAAGCAGAGGCAGGTGCGAGGACTGCAGGGCTAACAGGTTACTCAGGTTATGTAATGAGGAATGTGATTATCTGAAAGCGCGGAGGCCAATGACCTACCTGTGAATGTGCTCCAGAGATTTACACAGCTGGTACATGTAATTCCTGATTTTATTTTCCGGTAGGGGCTGTCGTCTCTCTGTGAGGAAGGATGGAGAAAAAACACAAGCAATTAAAGAGATTTTGCCCTATTAGGACCTAGTGTGCACCCTCCTTTCCCCCGCTCATTAGCCTATACAAGTGGCACCCATAGTCCATGGATTACAAAGACGACCACATTACATTTCCTCTGCAGCGGCTGCGGCTTCCCCAGCTGTATACTGTAAGCTGTAATCCAAGGGTGCTGCAAATAGTATTCAGTATGCAAGAGAAATTCATGAACCAGGAAGCTCAGGATGGAAAGTGCAATGGGTTTCCCACCAGACATAGGAGTTCTGCAGTGCAAATGTGAACGGAGATGTGAGATGAATGTATAATAACGGTGCCCGATGCAGCGACATGCCGCAGCGCCGCTCACATCGGGTTCTGCTCTGACTAATTACATTTATGATATGACAGGAGGTGAAGAGTAATGGCCCGCGGCTCATTATACTAAAACCTGGAGATTACACGAATGCATTGCACTTAATAAAATAAATGGTCTTCAGCGTTGTACTCTGTGATGAGCGCCGTCGTAACAGCGGGAAAAAAACGCTGCACATATTAAACTGCCTCATAATTCACCAGGAAGTTGGCAGAGAGTTAAGAAAGTAAATGTCACCAGAGGAAGAGAGGCCAGAACTCTGAGGCTCGGCTCAACATCTTAAAGAAACCAACGCTACATTTCCTTTAGACTGTCCAGAGGTTATTAGAGGTAAGTGGTATCTTCCTCACCTTCCTGCAGATCCCTGTCTCTGCCAACAGGATCTCTGCATCCTGGGGTATCCAGGTGCATCAGTGATCAGTGCACACAGCAGAGAGGAGGGGGATGCAGGTGCATCAGTGATCAGTGCACATAGCAGAGAGGAGGGAGATGCAGGTGCATCAGTGATCAGTGCACATAGCAGAGAGGAGGGGGATCCAGGTGCATCATTGATCAGTGCATACAGCAGAGAGGAGGGGGATGCAGCTGGATCAGTGATCAGTGCACACAGCAGAGAGGAGGGGGATGCAGCTGGATCAGTGATCAGTGCACACAGCAGAGAGGAGGGGGATGCAGCTGGATCAGTGATCAGTGCACACAGCAGAGAGGAGGGGGATGCAGGTGCATCAGTGATCAGTGCACATAGCAGAGAGGAGGGGGATGCAGGTGCATCAGTGATCAGTGCATATAACAGAGAGGAGGGGGATGCAGGTGCATCAGTGATCAGTGCACACAGCAGAGAGGAGGGGGATGCAGCTGGATCAGTGATCAGTGCACATAGCAGAGAGGAGGGGGATGCAGGTGCATCAGTGATCAGTGCATATAACAGAGAGGAGGGGGATCCAGGTGCATCAGTGATCAGTGCACATAGTAGAGAGGAGGGGGATGCAGGTGCATCAGTGATCAGTGCATATAACAGAGAGGAGGGGGATCCAGGTGCATCAGTGATCAGTGCACATAGCAGAGAGGAGGGGGATGCAGCTGCATCAGTGATCAGTGCACACAGCAGAGAGGAGGGGGATGCAGGTGCATCAGTGATCAGTGCACATAGCAGAGAGGAGGGGGATCCAGGTGCATCAGTGATCAGTGCACATAGCAGAGAGGAGGGGGATGCAGGTGCATCAGTGATAAGTGCACATAGCAGAGAGGAGGGGGATCCAGGTGCATCAGTGATCAGTGCACATAGCAGAGAGGAGGGGGATGCAGGTGCATCAGTGATCAGTGCACATAGCAGAGAGGAGGGGGATGCAGGTGCATCAGTGATCAGTGCACATAGCAGAGAGGAGGGGGATCCAGGTGCATCAGTGATCAGTGCACATAGCAGAGAGGAGGGGGATGCAGGTGCCTCAGTGATCAGTGCACATAGCAGAGAGGAGGGGGATCCAGGTGCATCAGTGATCAGTGCACATAGCAGAGAGGAGGGGGATGCAGGTGCATCAGTGATCAGTGCACATAGCAGACAGCAGGGGGATGCAGGTGCATCAGTGATAAGTGCACACAGAAGAGAGGAGGGGGATGAGGGAGATGCAGCTGCATCAGTGATCAGTGCATATAGCAGACAGGAGGGGGATACAGGTGCATCAGTGATCAGTGCGCACAGCAGAGAGGAGGGGGATGCAGGTGCATCAGTGATCAGTGCATACAGCAGAGAGGAGGGGGATGCAGCTGGATCAGTGATCAGTGCATATAACAGAGAGGAGGGGGATGCAGCTGCATCAGTGATCAGTGCACACAGCAGAGAGGAGGGGGATGCAGCTGCATCAGTGATCAGTGCACATAGTAGAGAGGAGGGGGATGCAGGTGCATCAGTGATCAGTGCACATAGCAGAGAGGAGGGGGATGCAGCTGCATCAGTGATCAGTGCATATAACAGAGAGGAGGGGGATGCAGGTGCATCAGTGATCAGTGCACATAGTAGAGAGGAGGGGGATGCAGGTGCATCAGTGATCAGTGCATATAACAGAGAGGAGGGGGATGCAGCTGCATCAGTGATCAGTGTACACAGCAGAGAGGAGGGGGATGCAGGTGCATCAGTGATTAGTGTGCACAACAGAGAGGAGGGGGATGCAGGTGCATCAGTGATCAGTGCATATAACAGAGAGGAGGGGGATGCAGGTGCATCAGTGATCAGTGCACATAGCAGAGAGGAGGGGGATGCAGCTGCATCAGTGATCAGTGTACACAACAGAGAGGAGGGGGATGCAGCTGCATCAGTGATCAGTGCATATAACAGAGAGGAGGGGGATGCAGGTGCATCAGTGATCAGTGCACATAGCAGAGAGGAGGGGGATGCAGCTGCATCAGTGATCAGTGCACATAGCAGAGAGGAGGGGGATGCAGGTGCATCAGTGATCAGTGCATATAACAGAGAGGAGGGGGATGCAGGTGCATCAGTGATCAGTGCACATAGCAGAGAGGAGGGGGATGCAGCTGCATCAGTGATCAGTGCACATAGCAGACAGGAGGGGGATGCAGCTGCATCAGTGATCAGTGCACATAGTAGAGAGGAGGGGGATGCAGGTGCATCAGTGATCAGTGCACACAGCATAGAGGAGGGGGATGCAGCTGGATCAGTGATCAGTGCACACAGCAGACAGGAGGGGGATGCAGCTTGATCAGTGATCAGTGCCCACAGCAGAGAGGAGGGGGATGCAGCTGCATCAGTGATTAGTGCAAATAGCAGAGAGGAGGGGGATGCAGGTGCATCAGTGATCAGTGTGCACAACAGAGAGGAGGGGGATGCAGCTGCATCAGTGATCAGTGTACACAACAGAGAGGAGGGGGATGCAGCTGCATCAGTGATCAGTGCATATAGTAGAGAGGAGGGGGATGCAGGTGCATCAGTGATCAGTGTACACAACAGAGAGGAAGGGGATGCAGCTGCATCAGTGATCAGTGCATATAGCAGAGAGGAGGGGGATGCAGGTGCATCAGTGATTAGTGCATATAGCAGAGAGGAGGGGGATGCAGGTGCATCAGTGATCAGTGCATATAACAGAGAGGAGGGGGATGCAGGTGCATCAGTGATCAGTGTGCACAACAGAGATGAGGGGGATGCAGCTGCATCAGTGATCAGTGCACATAGTAGAGAGGAGGGGGATGCAGGTGCATCAGTGATCAGTGCATATAACAGAGAGGAGGGGGATGCAGGTGCATCAATGATCAGTGCACACAGCACAGAGGAGGGGGATGCAGCTGGATCAGTGATCAGTGTACACAGCAGAGAGGAGGGGGATGCAGCTGGATCAGTGATCAGTGCACACAGCAGAGAGGAGGGGGATGCAGCTGCATCAGTGATCAGTGCATATAGTAGAGAGGAGGGGGATGCAGGTGCATCAGTGATCAGTGCACACAGCAGAGAGGAGGGGGATGCAGCTGCATCAGTGATTAGTGCATATAGCAGAGAGGAGGGGGATGCAGGTGCATCAGTGATCAGTGCATATAACAGAGAGGAGGGGGATGCAGGTCCATCAGTGATCAGTGCATATAGCAGAGTGGAGGGGGATGCAGCTGCATCAGTGATCAGTGTACACAACAGAGAGGAGGGGGATGCAGCTGCATCAGTGATCAGTGCATATAACAGAGAGGAGGGGGATGCAGGTGCATCAGTGATCAGTGCACATAGCAGAGAGGAGGGGGATGCAGGTGCATCAGTGATCAGTGCACATAGAAGAGAGGAGGGGGATGCAGCTGCATCAATGATCAGTGCACATAGCAGACAGGAGGGGGATGCAGGTGCATCAGTGATCAGTGCACATAGCAGAGAGGAGGGGGATGCAGCTGCATCAATGATCAGTGCACATAGCAGACAGGAGGGGGGATGCAGGTGCATCAGTGATCAGTGCACACAGCAGAGAGGAGGGGGATGCAGGTGCATCAGTGATCAGTGCACACAGCAGAGAGGAGGGGGATGCAGCTGCATCAATGATCAGTGCACATAGCAGACAGGAGGGGGATGCAGCTGCATTAATGATCAGTGCACACAGCAGAGAGGAGGGGGATGCAGGTGCATCAGTGATCAGTGCACATAGCAGAGAGGAGGGGGATGCAGGTGCATCAGTGATCAGTGCACATAGCAGAGAGGAGGGGGATGCAGATGCATTAGTCATCGGATCACACAGCACAGCTTTGACATTACACATAAAGAGCGCCCCCTTCAGCATCAAGTATACAGAAATATAATATATCGACTGACTGACTGTATAGAGCTAACCGGGGTGTTGGTCACGTGACTCCCAAGCATCTGCTATTCCGCATATCTGATAGATGAGGGTTCATCCGCCTCCCTCTGTGTAACACTCCTTTACTCCAGCATCAGTGGCTGCCGGATTATCAGATGCCCACTGTAACATAGTGCTTGCTTCTCAGTTTAGAGAACCTTGAGGGAGAAATGTAAATCTAGAACCTTCTCTTTCCTAATCCCCCCGACTACTGCACTTCCTGGATTATCGGATATCAGATTACAGGAATTTCTCTGTAGAAGGAAGAAAAAAAAATAGGAAGAAAACGTTGATTTGTGTGATTACTAGAGTGAACCCCGCGCTGTAGCTAGGCTTTCCCTTACCCGGGGCCCAGGTTCAGTACTACAGCTCTAGCTCTTCACCCTGGACAAGGCAAAGAGGCTTGTTAGGAGCCCACTGGCACTGAGCGCACACTCCCCAGCGGCCCCCCAGTTATGCACCTGGTAAACCTATAAAACGATGCAGCAAACAAACCTCATTCAGACTGTAAAGCCGATGAGAATTCACGTTTCACCCAGCAACCTGCCGGAGCCATTTGCTGTTCAGATCGGAATTTTCCGAGACCTCGGCATCAAAGCGGCTGAGATTTACACAGTAAATATGTGCACAGCGCTGTCTCATTGTATGTTCCTCCTGCTGTTCGTATTCACTCCTAGAAAAGCTTCTACCGCAACACACAGAAACAAAACCCCTGCTTGTGCTAGAACATTCGTATCAGTCTGCCATTCAGGACCATTAACTATTAGCAACGCAGGAGAGCAGCTACGAAGACGAGAGGACACGCCCGCGCACCGCACAGAGCTCCCACTCCGTTTTAATTAAAACTGTGCAATACTTCATATATCCTGTGGGGGGCGCTGCAGGGAGAACTACCGTATTTTTTGCTTTATAAGACGGACTTTTTCCCCCCAAAAGTAGGGGGAAAATGGCCGTGCGTCTTATAAAGCGAATACTAGTGAACGCTTCCATTATGGAAGTGCTCACTAGTATGTATAAGGTGCCAGGAGTGGGGAAACATACTCAGCCTCCTGCGCCGCGGCTCCACTCCGGGTCCAGCACTCCCTTGTCTTCTCTGGCAGGTGCTCCACTGTCCTGACCGGTGCGGAGCCCCCAGCGCTGGAGAGGCAAGAGTGTTCCTTATTTTGTTCTGATGGGCTGATCTGAGGTCTGATGGGGCAGAGTGGGCTGATCTGAGGTCTGATTGGGGCACAGTGGGCTGATCTGAGGTCTAATGGGGGCACAGTGGGCTGATCTGAGGTCTGATGGGGCAGAGTGGGCTGATATGAGGTCTAATGGGGACACTGGGCTGATCTGAGGTCTGATGGAGGCACAGTGGGCTGATCTGAGGTCTGATGGGGGCACAGTGGGCTGATCTGAGGTCTAATGGGGGCACAGTGGGCTGATCTGAGGTCTAATGGGGGCACAGTGGGCTGATCTGAGGTCTAATGGGGGCACAGTGGGCTGATCTGAGGTCTGATGGGGGCACAGTGGGCTGATCTGAGATCTGATAGGGGCACAGTGGGTGGATCTGAGGTCTAATGGGGGCACAGTGGGCTGATCTGAGGTCTAATGGGGGCACAGTGGGCTGATCTGAGGTCTAATGGGGGCACAGTGGGCTGATCTGAGGTCTAATGGGGGCACAGTGGGCTGATCTGAGGTCTGATGGGGGCACAGTGGGCTGATCTGAGGTAAGATGGGGGCACAGTGGGCTGATCTGAGGTCTAATGGGGGCACAGTGGGCTGATCTGAGGTCTAATGGGGGCACAGTGGGCTGATCTGAGGTCTGATGGGGGCACAGTGGGCTGATCTGAGGTCTGATGGGGGCACAGTGGGCTGATCTGAGTCTGAGGTCTGATGGGGGCACAGTGGGCTGATCTGAGGTCTAATGGGGGCATAGTGGGCTGATCTGAGGTCTAATGGGGGCACAGTGGGCTGATCTGAGGTCTAATGGGGGCACAGTGGGCTGATCTGAGGTCTGATGGGGGCACAGTGGGCTGATCTGAGGTCTGATGGGGGCACAGTGGGCTGATCTGAGGTAAGATGGGGGCACAATGGGCTGATCTGAGGTCTGATGGGGGCACAGTGGGCTGATATGAGGGCACAGTGGTCTGATCTGAGGTCTGACAGGGGCACTGTAGGCTGATCTGAGTCAAGTAGTGATGATTACTTGCCTGGAAGATCCTGCACTGTTCTCTTGGCCGGGATCTGTTTACCCAGCTGCAGTGGTGATGTCATGTTGACAGCATGTGACCACTGCAGCCAATCACTGACCTCCCCAGTGCACTGCTGTGGCTGCAGCGGTCATGTGTTGTCAGCATGACATCACCACTGCATCTGGGCACACATCCTGGTTGGGAGAACCGGAGCGACTGCATGGGATCTGCCAGGTAAGTAATGATCACTACTTTATTGCAGGTGATCTGTTGTCCTGTTTCCTCCTGTACTTGGACATCCCCTTTAAGTCCTCAAGTTGAAAGGTGCGGCCTCCATGTATCAGACACGTGCCCGGCCGTCCACATGATGTAAAAGAAAATGTGATTTCCAGAGTGGAAGCCGCTCGGGACCTCTTCTACGGAGTCTATATGCCCTTCTTCTCGAAAGATCTGGAAGGTCGACAGGGAAGACGGCATAAGAGGCTCCAAGTACCAGGTCATACACTTACCTCTAATTAACTCGTAGATGTTCATATCCATCAGCTCACAGATTAGGGCGAGGCATCCCGATTTTCGGTCGCTGCAAGATTTGAAAACATCATCAACAATGAGATGTGTTTTAATATACTTTTTGTTTCGATTCCTTGCCATTTTCAAGATCACTGCTTGCTGCCAGAGAATGTGACACTTTGTTTTCATTCATAGTCCTACCCCCCCAAGCAACTGGCAGTTTGTGACAATGTATCAGCCTTTGCTTTTGTGGGTCTGATACAGCAGTATACATATGTACCAGTGGCGTAACTACAACTAACTGGGCCCCACAGCAAATTTTTGAACAGGGCCCCCCCAGAAACTTCTTCGCAACCCACAACTCACATGCAACCCTCACTCTTGTGGCTAGTCAAGATTGACCTCTCCCAGACAAGGCCTGACAGCAGCTCCATCCGTTTCCTATAGTGTCACTGTATATAATGTCATTGTATAATACTGTTGAGGAGGCCCTGACAATAAAATCTTTTAGTCTCCCTCTTGAGGGGCCCCCTTGTGGGTCTGGGCCCCAAAGCAGCTGCTTCCCCTGCTTCCCCTATAGCTACGCCCCTGATATGTACTTATATATATTTATATATGAATGAGACCAGTCAAAGTGAATATGAACCTGTCGTAATGAAAAACGGCCACCAGAGGTCAGACTAATAACACGACTAGTCTAATTCATCGATAGCTGGGCGACTTTTAATAAATACTCAGCAAAAGAAAGACAGATGAATGAAATATGCCAGGCTAATCTTATGGCCAAAAACAGGTGCGCTTGATCAATGTGCCCCAGTGTAACAAACTGTAGCACTATACATTGTAGATAGTATTGAGCGAAGCGAGCTTTGGATCATAGATCGTCAAAACCTTGTTTGAATGCTGTACGGAGATTTGCCTCCATACAGCTTTAAAACATATGGGCTCTGATGAGACAAAGTAAGTTATTTCTGAAGTCTTGCAAAATCTTTGGGGAATAACTTTGTGATTTGACTTTTTAAACTTTAAAACCATTTTAACCCCCTGGTTTGCCCGAGTCCAGCTCTGGCAGTGTGAAAAGTAGCTACCTGGAGGGGGAGGGCTGATTTAGATGGTGCCATCTCCTCAATGGTAGCAGCTAGAAACATGGTGTTGTATGAAAGCTGACAGTCCAGGCTTTCATACAAGACCAAAATGACAACTAAAGTCCAAGCAACAGAGGATAAATCACTGTTAGAAATCAAGTTGGGAATTTCTATCAGTGATATCTTTCTCTGTCCTGAACATATTCCTGTCATTTGGGTATTGTCTGAAAGCCAGGAATGTCTGCTTTCAAACAAGACCAGTTGCATGATTTTATCTGCTACTATTCAGGAGGTAGCAGCATCTAAAGCAGCCCTCCTCCCTCCAGTTAGCTACTTTTCACATTGCCTGAGCTGGACTCGGACAAAACAGTTAGGGGGTTAAAACATGGATCTGAAGTCGACTTCTGTTCCGACTGGCACCTCAGTACTGAAGCTGACTTCGGATCCATGTTTTAAAATGGCTTTAAAGTTTAAAAATTAAATCCGGAAGTTATTCACCAAAGTTCTGCAAGACTTTGGTGATAACTGACCCCCACCTCGCTGGAGCCAATACATTTTAATGCTGTATAGAGACGGATCTCCGTACAGCATTAAAGCGAATTTTAGAATCGACTTTGGATCTATGATCCGAAGCTCAATTCGCTCAGCACTAATAGCAGATATATATCTCTCTATATACACACATATCACACACAAATACTGGTTAGAGCAGGAGGAGGACACTTACTAGAGCACTTCATGCAGCATCAGGATATTGGGGTGCGGGCTGAGTCTTCGCAGCGCCTGAATCTCTCTCACGTTGTTTACCTGGTCAATGCTAAAGATGAACATCCCGGATTAGACGGTGCACAACTAGCACAGCGTACGGCTCGCCAACTAGCGCAGGGGGCAAGCTGTGGTCTAGGCATAGATCGTACAATGGGATCTACTGCACCCCTCCAGTTGATTGCCCCCCCTGGAAACAGAATACACGCTTATCCCCACTGTCAGACATATGAGCTTTCGTTTTGTAATGACTTCCCACAATGCACTGCTCTCTGCTAACAGGATATCAACAGAATTCTGAATTTTGCTTTGGATGTGAATAGAGAAGATTTAACCCATAGAATTACAGAAGGATTGGCAAAGTTGTCTGCTGGAGCCACAGTGGTCTATGGAGCCGCACAATACAGATCTGTAATACCGCCATGTGCTAGGTTTGTGTCGTGCAAGTGATCTAAACCGATGGAGATGCACGTCTTCGATACAAATCATTAATATGCACGTACGGAAGTCATGAGGTAGTCACCTGCTCGCTACCTGTCATGGTGACAGGTGCACAGGACGCGGCAGGTGTACGAGAAATCACACCCGTGGACTAGTCACTGCTCTATGATCCTGTACTGTAAATGCTGCCATCTGCTGGCCAGAGTAAGGTATGGCACATGACAGAGGAGAACACGAGTGTTTACAGCGGATCTGTAATGCTTGTATTGTGTGGCCCAATCCTCTGCACTGCGATGCTTTGTCTGATAATCCGCCAGCACACACCGAGGATCAGAGAGGATTATAATCTACAAGAATTATGGTCAAGGGCATTTCCTTGGAATGCGATGACATCGTCGTTTTGCTCTGACGGACTGACAGCTTTATAATGTCCAGGAATATTGCAGAAAATAAGTTTTCATTAACTCTTGGCGAAGTGTAATGATATCTTTCACTTAGTGATTCGTTGCTTCATCCTGGACAAAAAGAACTTTTAATCCATAAGCAAATAAACGGGTAAGTGCACTGAGGGCGGGCCCAAGCCAATGTGTGCACCCCTGCTTTTCTGAAAGCTCCTCCCTCTCCTTGACTGACAGGGCCAGACGGGAAGACTACGCAGGAACCTGGTCCCTTGAAAAAGGAAGGACGGGCAAGAGGAAGCAGGAGAAGTAAGGGTGCACAGAGCAGCTTGGGTCTGCCCTCGGTGCACTTAATTGTTCACTTGCATATGAATTTCCTGGTGAGAAATTCCATTTAACCCACCTAATCTACTCCCGTGAAACCTCTCTGGTACAGTAAAAGACCACATATATCAAATGCAGCAGAGCTGAATTTGTTGTGCTGCAGCAGAGCTGAATTTGTTGTGCTGCAGCAGTGCTGAATTTGTTGTGCTGCAGCAGAGCTGAATTTGTTGTGCTGCAGCAGAGCTGAATTAGTTGTGCTGCAGTGCTATACATTATATACTGAGCAGCTTAGATAGTCAACTAGTTCTCCTCTGCTGCCCGGAGAAGAAGAGAAACGAATACAGCCGTATGAGAAGCGTCATCTGCGCTGCTGATCTCTATTGTAAGGAGGAGTCCTGCATGTATCGGGTATGGGCCGGGCTCTCTGTATGACACAGAGAATGATACAAACATGTCTCCATCTCTAGGGGATGCAGTGGCCCCTCTGCCACGTAAAAGGACTAAGAGTGGCATGTGATAGTGGAGGGTCCTGGGTGCTCCTGAAGGCAGCCATCTAAAGTGCAATCCTACCATACACTCAGGGGCGGATTGGGAACTTAAAGTGGCCCGGGAAAAAAACCTAAATGTTGTAGGTGGGTCTAAACTGACAGAGGGCGAGGCCAGCAATACAATTAGTGCAGAATAAAATACCGCCCCAGCAGAACCAGATACCACAGTGCAGCACTAAATACCGCCCCAGCAGAACCAAATACCACAGTGCAGCACAATATACAGCCCCAGCAGAACCAAATACCACAGTGCAGCACAATATACTGCCCCAGCAGAACCAAATACCACAGTGCAGCACAATATACCGCCCCAGCAGAACCAAATACCACAGTGCAGCACAATATACTGCCCCAGCAGAACCAGATACCACAGTGCAGCACAATATACTGCCCCAGCAGAACCAAATACCACAGTGCAGCACAATATACTGCCCCAGCAGAACCAGATACCACAGTGCAGCGCAATATACTGCCCCAGCAGAACCAAATACCACAGTGCAGCACAATATACTGCCCCAGCAGAACCAAATACCACAGTGCAGAAAAAAATACTACTGCCCGTACGAAACAGTATCATCATCCTAAGGACAGCAATACAGATGAATTCAGGACACCTGCGGCTGTGGGTCAGGGGCATAAGTGTCTGATGCTCCTACATTAATTAAAGCTGAGAGCATCAGATCTTTATGTATCGTGCTGTCGGCCAAAAGGAGGACTTGGGTGGCCCTCTGGGCGTCGCCCCACCAGGAAATTTCCCTGTAGGATCTATGGTCAGTCCGCCTATGCATATACTATAAGGGTATTCCGGTCATATATATTTCACTGGATGGGTGATAAATGTTAGATCCCCCCTTTCCCCCTCCAAGCTCACAGTTTCTGTCACTCCCATAGAAATGGATTGGTATTGCACATGATTGACCACTGCTCCATTCAGACTCCTCCTTGCTGTGGTCATGAGACTGGTGGAATAGGGTCCCCCGTTCGATCATGGGGGGTGTTACAAATACTGATATGAATCATGACAGGGGTCCTATCCCTCGGATCAGCCACCAAACTAAAGTGTGCCTCCTATCCATTTCTCGATGTCCTTCTCTATAACTGATAGTTCAGAACATTTGATAATCCGGCCTCTCTCATGTATATTGTGTAATATCTAGTAAGGTGTGACCACGCCCTGACACGTACCTTTTATACAGCTGCTTCATCTTCTTACAGGCGTAGTAGTGGCCATCTTTTAAACTCTGCGTCTTCACCACTTCTGAAAACGTCCCTTCCCCTATTTTCTGGATTGTTTTATATTCTGGGATAAAAACAAACACAAAAAAAATGACTTAATGAATTAAATAAACACAAACATATAAAAATAAATAAATAAATAATAATAATATAAAAATAAATAAATATAAATAATTAACTAAATAATTAAAAATAAATAAAATTAATTTAAAGAAAAAAAAAATCATAAAATGACAACACTAGGGAACATTTACTAGTCCTGTCCAATATTTAAACTGTGTAAACTTCAGAATTCTAAATGTGCGCCAAATATATCCCAGAAACTAATTACCGGCATCCTCGTTGGCCGCAGAGGATGCTGGTAAGAAGCCCGGAAGCACGAGCTTCCGGGTTTTTCACCCTTTAGATCTCACTTGATCTAAAGGCTTTAATGACTGCGATCGGCATTATTACCGTTCGCGGTCATTAGCTGCGGGTCTCTGCTGTTTGAAACAGCGGCGGCCCGCCAGCTATGACGCCCCCTGTATGTGCGAGCGGGTGCCTACTGTATTCAAGTAGGGGATAACTATTCGGTGGGAGCTCTACTTCTCGGACCCCCACCCATAATGAAAAGAGACCCTGTACCCTTCGGAGCCCCCCAAAATGAATAGAGCAGCTGGTGAGGCATGTGCCCTGCTGTTCCGTTCATTTAGGGGGACTGCAGGGGGTCCGCTGTCCCCCATTCTCATGATCAGTGGGGGTCCCAGCAGTAGGATTCCCACCATGCCATTCGTTGTCTGCAATAGGCTGGGTCTCTATGAGGAAACCCCTGCTACTGTAGTTGTAGTTCCGATGGAGGCCTGCAGGTGGCAGAGCTCCATAAGGACATAACCAATCTTCAATACATTACAATGGTAATTCATTGCTATGTACGGCAGAAGTGATCAGCAGATCACACGTTCAGATCCCCTGGGGCTAGGAGGAATGTGGATAATAAAAAAAAGAAGGAAAAAATACATTATTATAGATGTATATATATATATATATATATATATATATATATATATATATATAAAATTAATATAAAAAAAAAATCCTCACAGCCACCGTTCAAACCCGAAACAATATAAATGTAATTATCACATATGGTGAACGTCGTAACAGAAAAAAAATAAAAATGGCCTTTTTTTTTTGTTGCTTCACTCCCCTTCCCCCCAAAAAAAATTGAATTAAAAGTTATACCAAAATGGTATCAATAAAAACTACAAATCAATCCGCAAAAAATTAGCCCTCACACAGCTCCGTAGATGTTACTATAACTAGGGGTGGGAATATGGTGATGAAATTTAAAAAAAAATTTTTTTCCTGTTTTTATTTTTATCAGTATAAAAAATGCAAGAAAAACTACATAAATTCGATATCATTGTAATTGTACTGAACCGGAAAATGAACATAACAGGTCAGTGTTACACCTTAAGGAACGCTATGGAGCCAAAAGCCATAAAATTGTGGTGGAATTTTTTTTTCCTGCTAAATCATAAAGTACAAATTGTACCGCAAAAAATAAGCCCTCGTACGGCAAAGTGAATGGAGAAATAAAAATGTTATGGCTCCAGGAAGGTGGGGAGTAAGAAAAAAAAATGGAAATGCAAAAAAAAAAAAAGGAACATTGCCCTGGGTAGAAGGGGTTAACTCTGATAACCCTGCTATGTCCATGGTGACGTCACGTCCATGGTCATGTGACCCTGTCATAGCAGATAAATAGGTCCCTATGGACGGCTGACATGTTGTGGCCCCTGGGTGATAATTACTACTAATAACTACTAATGGCCCCCAGGTGTCACTTACTATTCATGGTGCTGCCGTCGCCCGCAGGAGCCTCTCACACAGCACTGGCCGACGGCACCGGCATCGCTCCCCCCTCCACTCTCACGCACTCCAGGAGCAGGGCACTGACTCTCCGTCAGGGCGCCATGTTGTACTGCCGTCTCCTAGGCAACCGCACCTGCTCCGCACCCTGACACCACGGCCTCTTCCGCCGCCTGTCACTAGGAGCTCCAGGGTAACGTCGTCGCGTAGCTGACGGCTACGTCATCGCGTCTAAGCCCCGCCCACCTGTGTTTATTCTGCTTTTCTGAGCGTTGTTTAGTTCTGACAGGGAGGGAAAATGAATAAATAAAGCCGATTTAATCGGGCAGATTTGGAATTGATTTGATGTTGTATAAAATAAAATATACATGTAGTAAAATATAAAAAGTGCACGCCCAACGTGGGGCTCGAACCCACGACCCTGAGATTAAGAGTCTCATGCTCTACCGACTGAGCTAGCCGGGCTGTTGGGACAGAAGTTTCTAAACTAGCTTTAGTAGAATGAGGTAGGTGTTAACCTCTGTGAACCAAAATATTTTTTTAAATTTTTCTCTTAGCATTGCAGTCTCTGCTCTGTTTTCTTCTATCATAATTTTTTTTATTTTTGTGTGTTGCTTTGCAAGGCCTTGGTTGGTACCATTTACCATTTTTTGGTACATTTATATTTTGACAAAAATGAAGGGGGGGGGGGTAGCAATTCCACCATGAATGTAATTTTTTTATCTTTACATCGTACGCCGACCATTATAAATAACGCTCTCTCTCTATTTATATAATTATTTTTTATCTCATAGAGGGATTTTTAATTTTCATTTTTCAAAAAGAGGACTACCTTCATTTCCTATGTAATAACAATTCTGTAGCATCTATTCTTATGACTCTATGTTGTGCCGTTCCTCTATTATTCCTACTAGAAGTCATGAATGAATTGCTAGTTAATATAAATAGGTATTTCCCGCTGGGTGTTACCAGTTGGGGGCGTGTCCCTTCACAGTCTGACATAGCAGTGCTGACTGGATACTGTCAGACTGTCCAAGGAAACACCCTCAACTGGTAACACCCAGCTGGACCTTCAATGCAGACTGCTGGCAATTCATTCATAGCATCTTGTGGGAATAATAGAGGAACGGCACAACATGGACGCTCCAGAATTGATATTACGTGGAGGATGCAAGTAGTTATTACAATAGACATGAGTCGGCTATTTCCTGTGCTCGCATAGAGCATGCTCGACCATCAAATCGGTGGAACAGGCACCCAGTTCTCAGGATCAGTGGGGGTCCCAGTGGTCGGAGTTCCAGCATTCGATTAGTTATCTTCCATCCTGTGAATAAGGAGTAACATACAAACTTGGCACTACCCCTTAAACTGAAATGTAGGGGAACGCCCCTAAAATGCCCAGTTTGCATGTCATTATTTACAAACCTGGATATTTGGGGATTGTCCCAGTAAAATTGAGGACTGGAGATATAGACAGTCCTGGGGTCCTTCTGACAAGGAGGTGTTCCTCCATATACATCTCTCCCTTTGCATGCTGTGTTCAGGGTTGACCAGTTAAGGGCGTGCCTCTGATACAGTATCCAATCAGTGAGCAGGGACACGCCGCCCAACACAGTCAATAATTCATTCATAAACTTCTTGTAGGAGTTATAGAGGGACATCACAACCGAAAATCATAAGAATAGTTGCTTGAGAATTGTTCATATATGTGGAATACAAATAGTTACTAAAACAGACATGTCCGAAGAGGGGGCAGGTCCTTTTTAAAAGGGTTGTTTTGGCCTTAGAGCTGACAACCCCAGTTCTGGTAACCTTTGGCCAAGTAAAAAAAAATATGCTGCTCTGGTCCAGAACAGTCAGTGAATTGATGCATGGAGGTGGTGCGAGAACTTCAGGAGTAAGGATAGGTAAAAATGTTTGTTTTATTTTTTTACAACCATTCATTGCCATTGTCAGTGGCTCATTCAGTCCACCCTTTTAAGCCCCTAGGTTCCCCTATTTCATCATGTGGCCGGTTAGCTCAGTTGGTTAGAGCGTGGTGCTAATAACGCCAAGGTCGCGGGTTCGATCCCCGTACGGGCCAAATATTTTTTCTTTTTATTCTCTTAAAAGATTATTATTTTTTTTTTTTTACTTTTTATATTTTATAACATTTTATTACATTAATTGTCAGCGTCTTTATTTTCACACTGCTCATTTCCTAGTAAACGCGCCGCTAGAAAACGCACAGCGCGGTTTGCCCCTCCTCGGCTCCAGTAGTTGCACCTCCTCATACCCGCCCCCCCCCCAACTCTTGACCTTCCGCGGGCGGGGGAGGGCCTGTCACTGGAAAAAAAAAAACGTGGCTGCCTCCTGAACTAGAGCTGCGGCCGGGACACGGCGACGACAGCGAGTGGAGCAATTTGCCTCAACGGTGACCGCTAGGTAGACGGAATCTCCGACAAGATGGCGGCGCTGGGCTGCCCCGGCAACATGGCGGCGGTAGTGAGCGCAGTTGAACAGATGGAGGAGTACGTGCAGGTGGTGGTCGGGGCGGACGGGGACCCCAGCCAGGTGGTGGTGGTGCAGAGGGGAGACGGCGACTTCCTCAGGCCGGTGCAAGAGTTGAGCCCGGAGCTTCTGCGGAGCCTCTCCCAGAGCGACACCGTCTTCTACGTTCAGTCTGACGGGAGCCTGGTGCCCGGGGGGAGCCTGGAGGACGTGCAGGCTGGGGTGAGGCTGGTGACCGGAGGAGGCCATGAACTGGAGGCTGGGGTGAGACTGGTGACGGAAGGAGGCCATGAACTGGAGGCTGCCCACCCTGAGGTCAGCCTGGTCACTAGAGGCCAAATAGAGGAGGCTGTAGCTGGGGGCCATGTTGTGCAGGCTGCTTACCCTGAGGTCAGGCTGGAGACTGGAGGCCAAATAGAAGAGGCTATAACTGGGGCCCATGTTGTGGAGGCTGCTTACCCTGAGGTGAGGCTGGAGACCGGGGGAGGCCATGAACTGGAGGCCGCTTACCCTGAAGTGAGGCTGGAGACTAGAGACCAGATAGAAGAGGCTGTAACTGACAACCATGTTGTGGAGACTACCCACCCTGAGGTGACGCTGGGCACTGAAGGCCAAATAGAAGAGGCCATAACTGGGGGCCATGTTGTGGAGGCCATGCAGTCAGAGATGAGGCTGGACTTTGGAGGACAGTTGACAGAAGCCACCCAACACCCTGTCAGTTTGGTCACCCAGGATATCGAAAGCGGAGGCCATGTCATGGAGACCATCCAGTCAGCGGTCAACTTGGTAACCAGAGGCCAGGTGGTGGAGGCCGCCCACCCGGAAATGATTCTGATACCTGGCGGCCAAATAGAAGAGACTGGGGTGAACCTGGTCACTGGAGGCCAGATGGTGGAGGACGAACAGTCTGGGATGGAGGAGCCCATGAGCCTGGTGAATGGAGGCCAGGTGGTGGAGGAGGAGGTCGTCAATCCTGACATGGAGGTAGAGGCCGGAGGAGGTCTGGAGGACGCCCACCCTGACATGGTAATGGCGTTGAACCTCACCAAGGACGGAGGCCGGGTCCAGGAGACTCCTGAGGTCAGCCTCGTGTCCGCCGGGGCTCCAGAGATGGCGGCACGGGGCATTGCGCAAAGCCAGTCATTGCCGGCAGTGGTGGGCGCCGCTCGGTCAGGACTCCCCGCGTTTCCTGTCTCCATGCTGAAGGATGCGGCCCAGCAGCTGAAGACGGTGGCCCACCACGTGGCCCTAAGAGAGGGGGACACAGTCACCAGGATCCTCAACCAGAAGGTGACTGCGTCACATCTACATTTTATCTTAGCTTTTCTATTCTGGGGGGCGTGATGTTGGCTTTTCCTAACCCGTGGGTCACGAGCTGTTGTCAAACTACAACCCCCAGCATGCTCTGACAACCTGCAACCCCCTCACCCCATAGCAACAGCTGGAGAGTCACAGGTTGGGGGTCACTAATCTGTGGGGTCCTGACTGATAAGTTATCACCAGTATAGCCCCCCACAGAGGGAACAAACCTACCCTGAGGATCGGGGACAAGCGTCCAAACAATGGTGGTTCAAAAGCTTGGACCGCCACTGATTGCTAGGGTGGGGTTCCCTTAAAGGGGATGTCCAGAAAAAAAAATGGCTACTTTCTTTCAAAAACGGCAATACCCTTGTCCTTGGGTCGTGTCTAGTATTGCAACTTTGTCATTGGGGCAGAGCTGCAATACCACACACAACCTGAGGACAGGGGTGGTGCCATTTTTTTGGAAGAAAGTAGCCATGTTTATCTAATCCTGGACACCCCTTTAAGTTGAGCAGCAGTGTGCAGGCTTGACAACCGCTCCATTCAAAATGGCGCTGGCTCAGCTATTTCCGTCGGCTCCATAGAAATGAATGGGAGCGGTGGCTGCGCATACGCAGTACGGTCCCATTCATCTCTATGGGAGCAGCGGGGAGCTGCGCCTGGTGGTGGCCGGACCCCGGGAAACCTGGGGTCCTCCAGGCATAGCGCTCTCCGCTCCGATCTCAAGTCATCCTAGCGATATGCCCTCATTGTCTAAGATGGGAATACCCCTTTAATTCGCCTGGGATTGCCCAGAGACAGTGTAACAGACCCTCAGCTGTGAGAAGTATTGGTTGTCACATAGCAGAGAACAGATGACATTTGTGTGATCCGTCTCCTGTTTTGCAGCAGCTGAAATCCATCCACGTTCAAGTCCCCGGCGTCCAGGCCAAGCAGAGCACAGATCCGGTGGTGCTTAATCTGAGCGCAGTCCATACGAAAACCGCCAGTCCCGGTCTGCTGGGCGCGCAGGTCGTACAGATCAAGTCTCTGAGCGAATCCGGGCGATCGCTGGTGGTGAACGCTTCCTCTCTGGAGTCTCCCGTCCAAATCCTGGTCCGACAGGCTCAGCTGTCGGCAGCGAAGCCCAGGACCACGGACCCCAATAAGAACGGCCGGGATTCGGAGGAGCACCGATCCTGCGTCGCTCACCCTCAGAACGGCGCTCGCGCCTCGTACGCTGCCGAGCAGACGCAGAAAAAGGGCCGTAAACGGAAAAAGTCCATAAAGATCAAGACCCGCTCCGGGCGCATCTCTCGCCCTCCCAAACACAAAGCAAAAGACTACAAGTTCCTGAAAGTGGGCGACTTGATTCAAGACAGCACGTCCGACTCGGAAGACTACTCTGAGCTTAGCACGGACGAGGAAGAGAAAGGCGCCAAGGAGAACGCGGCCTGCGAAACGTACACCGTGAAAAACGCGCTCTTCCAGTGTCAGACGTGTGAGAAGTCCTACATGGGTAAAGGGGGGCTCTCCCGCCACTACCGGCTGTACCCCAATCACGGACAGATGGAGCCTTTGCAGTCTGGTGTTGGGGGGCATTCGGTGCCCAGTGAACCAAAGGTAAGGATAGCACTGGGTATGTGGAACAGTGGGGTCCGACCCCTATGATCGCCGGGGGGGGGGGGGGGATGTATGGTTGCCCAGGTAACGTATGGATGCTTTAGGGCCACCAGAGGGGGAACTGCTCCTATAGCACGCTCCCCGTTCTGGTGCATAGAGGGGGCTGTGCCAAACTAGGCAGCGGGAGACATCGGGCTCTGCTCTGCCCATCTGCAGCACGGGGTCCTATAGGCCCCCAGTATCGTAAAGGGGTGGTCTAGTGAGGCTCATCTGCCTGTAGTACTTCTTAAGAATTTTTGTGTTTCAGAAACCCACCCCTAGACCCAAGAAGAGGCTGTTGGAGGACCCCCTGAACCCTATTCCAGCCAGCCTGCCCACCTTGGACAGAGACGGTCTTCAGTTTGTACCAGTAACACAAACGTGTCGGGGACGAAGGCAGATGACGGGAAGAAGATTCGGACGCCACCGGAAAATGCTGGCTATTGCATCCTCTGAACAGAACGCGCTGACAGCGAAAGAAGTATGTAATTGTATTTATCCCTGAGCTCCTTACAGGCTGCCTGCATTATACTCCAGAGCTGCACTCACTATTCTGCTGGTGCAGTCACTATGTACATACATTACTTATCCTGTACTGATCCTGAGTTACATCCTGTATTATACTCCAGAGCTGCACTCACTGTTCTGCTGGTGCAGTCACTGTGTACATACATTACTTATCCTGTACTGATCCTGAGTTACATCCTGTATTGTACTCCAGAGCAGCACTCACTATTCTGCTGGTGCAGTCACTGTGTACATACATTACTTATCCTGTACTGATCCTGAGTTACATCCTGTATTATACTCCAGAGCTGCACTCACTATTCTGCTGGTGCAGTCACTGTGTACATACATTACTTATCCTGTACTGATCCTGAGTTACATCCTGTATTGTACTACAGAGCAGCACTCACTATTCTGCTGGTGCAGTCACTGTGTACATACATTACATTACTTATCCTGTACTGATCCTGAGTTACATCCTGTATTATACTCCAGAGCTGCACTCACTATTCTGCTGGTGGAGTCACTGTGTACATACATTACTTATCCTGTACTGATCCTGAGTTACATCCTGTATTGTACTCCAGAGCAGCACTCACTATTCTGCTGGTGCAGTCACTGTGTACATACATTACTTATCCTGTACTGATCCTGAGTTACATCCTGTATTATACTCCAGAGCTGAACTCTCCAAGTATACTCTGCACCTCCAGCATCTGCACATTGATATGTTGTATTCCTAGGGGCACAGTCTCTACTGTATAGTGTCAGGTTTAGACTCTGTATAGTTTTATAATACTGTTATATTCACTTTATTATATTCTTCTCTGTTTTGCAGTTTATTCAGCAATGTGAAGACGAGGATTTAAAGGAACACGTTGCACCTTGTTTTTCGGAGAGGCTTTCAGTCTATGACTTCTTGCTTGTAAAGGTCGGTGCACTTAGCCTTTTTTTTTTTCTTTTTTGGGGGAGAATATTAGTATTGGCCTCATGATGTGGATGGAGAAAAAAAAATGACCAAACCGTTCTCGCCCCTCGTGGGCACTTAACCCCTGTTAATATGCGTTATGGGCGAGGCCTACTAAATAATTAGCCCGAATGGTCTCATTGGTTTTATGGACTCTTGAGGCGGTGTGCGTCTCTGAGCAATCATAAAATGCACCAGATTTATCAATGTGTGTACCGATGTGCCACACAATATTTATTGCATAAATTAAAGGGGTTTTCCAGGATTTTACTACTGATGACCTCTCCTCAGGATAAGTCATCGGTATCTGATCGGTGGAGGTCTGACACCCGGGACCCCCGCCGATCAGCTGTTTGAGACTGCACCGGTGCTCCTATGAGCTTTGCAGCACAGCGCCATACATTGTATAGTGGTTGTGCTTGGTATCGCGCTTGGGTCCATTCACTTGAATGAGGCTGAGCCGCTCCTGGGCCACGTGACTGGAGTGACGTCACTGGCCTAGGAAAAGCTGAGGTAGTGGCGGTCACAGGAGTGCCGGTGTGTTCTCCAACAGCTGATCAGCGGGGGTCCCGGGTGTCAGACCCCCAACCGATCAGATACTGAAGACCCATCCTGAGGATAGGTCATCAGTAGTATAATCCCGGAAAACCCCTTTAAAGGGTTTCTGTCACCAGTTTTTTCGGTATGAATCAGGCTGACATTAGAGATGTGCTAATGTCACCTGATTCCAAATATATATCTGTTTTATTTACTGGTGCCCCCATTTTTATATAAAATGAACTTTTATTTTATGCTAATAAGGCTCCTAGGTGCAAAGGGCGTTACCCCTGCTCCTAGAGGCTCTGTTGATTGACAGGACCAGGCAGAGAAGAAACACTTGATTCACCATAGCTTTTAAGGACCTTCAATGATGTCATGACCATGTGATCAGTCACATGGTTTAGGAGGAGACAAGCTGTTTGTGTGATCCTAACCATGTGACTGATCACATGGTCATGACATCATTGAAGGTCCTTGCAAGCTATGGTGAATGAAGTGTTTCTTCTCTGCCTGGTCCTGTCAATCAACAGAGCCTCTAGGAGCAGGGGTAACGCCCCTTGCACCTAGGAGCCTTATTAGCATAAAATAAAAGTTCATTTTATATAAAAATGGGGGCACCAGTAAATAAAACAGATATTTGGAATCAGGTGACATTAGCACATCTCTAATGTCAGCCTGATTCATACCGAAAAAACTGGTGACAGAAACCTTTTAAGAGAGCAAGATACTCAAAGTCGAACACACATGCACGTGGTTGCATTGGCGCAGTGTCTTTCTGTCTTGGGTCTTTTTATGTTGCCTCTACTTGGGACAGTACCAAAGAGGTGGTCCAGGGTTTTCCAAGGAATGGTCTAGCCTCAGGATAGGCTGACATTGGCTGATCTGCAGGGGTCCGGAAGTCTGTGCTGGACCTACACAGCCCTGTCCACATTATAGCGGCAGGAGATCACTGGGAGCAGCACTCTAGTAGTGATCTGCAGCTTCTACACTGTCAACGATGCTGTTTAGATCCAGCACCGACTTCCATTAGCTTGGTGCAGGGTGTCGGACCCCTACCGATCAGCCAATGATAGCCTATCCTGAGGATAGGCCATCAGTTAAAGGGATTGTGTCATCTCAGACTTTCATGCCACTTCAGAGACCTGCACCTATTACAAGAACGGGCACTGAAAGTGAAGGAGAACACACTGCGTACGTGTGGTGGGCTCTCTATTCACTGCCATGGGAGTTCCGCAAATAGCTGAGTGGGCGCACTCTACTTTCGGCAATCCCATAGAAATTAATGGAGGGCGGTCTCACTTACATGTCTGCTCTCCGCTCACTTCGGGTTTCCTGTTCTGGGGATGGGACCCGCACCTGTCTGACATTGGTGGCATATCCTAGCGATATGCCACCGATGCCTAAGATGAGACAACCCCTTTAAAAAAAAAAAAAAACGGACAACCCCTTTAACAAATTTTCCAAATATGTGTGTTTTTCAGGTCAAACAAGAACACCCGGACAAGCCTTTGTTTCCGCACCTATACAAAGAACTGGAGAAATTGCACTCCATGGTCCGAATCTTGGCTGAAGAGTATTTTAATAACGGCGGTACGGGAAAGGGACTTGAAGTAGCTGACACTACGGTAAGTGAAAGCAGTCCTCCGCGGTATACAGTCCCTGCTGGTCACACAGTGTCCTCCTGCTGCAACCTCCAGCGATCAGCTGTAACCTGGCTGTAAGTGTTGAGTTTGCCCACAGCGCCGCCACAGGTGTAATGAAGCATTACACAGAGTTCAATCACATCAATGGGTTATCTGAGTAATGCAGTCCTCCAGACACACAGCCACCCTCCACTCTGGAGAGATGAGGATCTTGAACCCCCCTCCCCCATAGACTGGGAATGTACAGTAGCCTCACTGGTCCTTTTACGTATCTCTCTAGCTTTGTTTTGGCGGGTTTGAAACAAGTTAAAGGGGGTTTCCTGGAGCGCCACAGCTGTGCAGGCAGGAGACTCCGGGCAGACCTTCACCAGTCAATGTCAAATGCTTATCCTATAGATAGCCCCTTAGGCTCCATTCACACGACCGTATATATTCCGTGTCCGTATACAAACAGAACGGAAGACATACGGAATGTCTTCCGTAGTGTTCCGTAATTTTGCGGACCCATTGACTTTAATGGGGCTACGGACGTGTTTTGCGGCCAAATATAGGACAGGTTTCCTTTTTTTTTGCGGGAGAACTTCCGTAATATACGGATGCGGAATGTACACGGTGTGCATTCCGCATTTTTTTTCTCCTATGGCAAAATGAATGGATCCGTACGGTTCCGCATCTTATTCTCAAAAATGCGGATAAGATACGGAAATGAACATACGATCGTGTGAATGGGGCCTTAGTCTTTTACTCCTGAAAAACCCGAAGTGACCCCATCACCTTACAGCCCCATGTAATGTGCTTTATGCCCCTCTAGGTGGCAGCATCGCTGGGCATTTCTTCAGAAAAGATGGTAAAAGTCTCTGCTTCTGCTACGTCTGCTGCAACAGAAGAGCAGAGACGACCGCTAGAAGAGGTTGAGGTAAGAGGTCGCGGCGTCTGTGACTGTTCTGGGTATGATGGACGGGAACTGACCAATTGTTGCATTCAATGTGATAGTGTGTAGCAGAAGAGACTATGCCGCCATCAAAACGACCAAAACTAGATGAACCAGAAAGTGTGAGCTCAACCCAAGATGTCACCACAGGAAATGCCCCAGATATAAATGAAGGTAAGTGGGACCCAAATGTATGGATTGTTGTTTCATCTGCTGGTACATAAAAGGTTAAATTTACTTGTCTCATTAAGCAGACGTTGGCACCGGTGATGGGGCATCCCTGAGGATGGTCACCCCCACACTGGATTGAGAGGGCCAGTATTACAGTAGTTATATCCTTGTACATAGGAGCAGTATTATAGTAGTTATATTATTGTACATAGGAGCGGTATTATAGTAGTTATATTCTTGTACATAGGAGCAGTATTATAGTAGTTATATTATTGTACATAGGAGCAGTATTATAGTAGTTATATTCTTGTACATAGGAGGCAGTATTATAGTAGTTATATTCTTGTACATAGGAGGCAGTATTACAGTAGTTATATTCTTGTACATAGGAGGCAGTATTATAGTAGTTATATTCTTGTACATAGGAGCAGTATTATAGTAGTTATATTATTGTACATAGGAGCAGTATTATAGTAGTTATATTCTTGTACATAGGAGCAGTATTATAGTAGTTATATTATTGTACATAGGAGCAGTATTACAGTAGTTATATTCTTGTACATAGGATGCAGTATTATAGTAGTTATATTCTTGTACATAGGAGCAGCATTATAGTAGTTATATTCTTGTACATAGGAGGCAGCATTATAGTAGTTATATTCTTGTACATAGGAGGCAGCATTATAGTAGTTATATTCTTGTACATAGGAGCAGCATTATAGTAGTTATATTCTTGTACATAGGAGCAGCATTATAGTAGTTATATTCTTGTACATAGGAGGCAGCATTATAGTAGTTATATTCTTGTACATAGGAGGCAGCATTATAGTAGTTATATTCTTGTACATAGGAGCAGTATTATAGTAGTTATATTCTTGTACATAGGGAGCAGTATTATAGTAGTTATATTCTTGTACATAGGAGGCAGTATTATAGTAGTTATATTCTTGTACATAGGAGGCAGTATTATAGTAGTTATATTCTTGTACATAGGAGGCAGTATTATAGTAGTTATATTCTTGTACATAGGAGGCAGTATTATAGTAGTTATATTCTTGTACATAGGAGGCAGTATTATAGTAGTTATATTCTTGTACATAGGAGGCAGTATTATAGTAGTTATATTCTTGTACATAGGAGGCAGTATTATAGTAGTTATATTCTTGTACATAGGAGCAGTATTATAGTAGTTATATTCTTGTACATAGGAGGCAGTATTATAGTAGTTATATTCTTGTACATAGGAGGCAGTATTATAGTAGTTATATTCTTGTACATAGGAGGCAGTATTATAGTAGTTATATTCTCAATTGCAACTCTTTCTTTGGTATCATTTCTGTATGAAGAATGTACTATCTAACCTTTTGGACCTGTTATTTATAATGCACAGATCTGGTGTCCATAGTGGATCAGTTGGCTTGTGGGAACGACACATGTTCTGGTGTTACAAACAATGTTACCGAACAAGTCATTGAAGTCTCGCACCCGAATGTAATGGAGGAGGAGGCAGAAAACCTCCACACAATTACCGATCCATCATCTATTCCACATGACATAGAGCAGAACATTGAGGAAACCTCTTTGCCTTTGGTCGGCCCAAGTTCTCCAGAATCCAGTGACTTTACACAGATCTCCAGCGAATGTTCAGAGAAATCTTTAGGTGACGCAGTTCAGTCTGAAGTCATCAAGGAGGACACAGGAGCTGAGGAGGTTTTACCAGGAGGCCATTCTGTTCAGCTTCCATGCCCACAGTCTTCTTCGGCTGATCCCGTCCTCCTTCCTGATGCTTCTTCCACCACCATTGCTGGAGAGACATGCAGTGAAAGCCTCCACGGCGTGGACACCTTCATCCCCCCAGAGATCATCGCCGGTGACCAGTGCACTCAGGATTTTGGATTCCACCATGGACATGAGCTGGTGTTTGCTCACGGCACAGAGGAAACTGTCACGGGCGAAGTGGCTGTAATATACGACGGCGCAGGGTCTCCTGCTAACCTGCAGCTGGGCACAGAGGTGGCGCTTGTAGAAATGAAGTAAATCTATTCATCTCACACTGAGATGATTGTTATTTTTCTGATTTCTATGCGTGGATGTTTGTTGTTTTTTTTTTTAATAAATGTAGGATAATTCCTATATATATTCTTCTAAACTGAAATGTCTAACTTATTTGTAAAGTGTCAGTTTTTATGGTTTAAGCAGCAGTTTTCTGATGGGAAGGTTTTGTATGCTCAACTTGCGGCCCTCCAGCTGTTGTGAAACTACAACTCCCAGCATGCCCTAATAGCTATAGGCCGCAGGCATGCTGGGAATTGTAGTTCTGCAACAGCTGGAGGGCCACAGCTTGGCATCCATGCATTAGACCAGGCATGCTCAACCTGTGGCCCTCCAGATGTTGCAAAACTACAACTCCCAGCATTCCTGGGCAGCATACAGCCATCAGCCTACAGCAGGGCATTGTGGGAGTTGTAGTTGTACTACAACTGGAGGTTGCTGCATTAGACAATCAAGCTTCCCCCCCCCCAGCCCTTACTTACCATTTGAGTACTTTGTTGGGTATTGCTATGGATAATATGGGGGTACCAAGTCCAGTTCTGGGGGTTAGTTGGACATATCTCCAGGAATGCAGTGTGCCATGCTCTGTGCTGCTCCTAACGTGTATGGCAGCCATACATCTGTTCCTACATAACATAGTAATAAGATGACTAGAAAACCGCCATGCGTTCCCTATAGCCTGCCCTCCTTCACTTTTATTGGGGGGCATAAAGCTGAGCAGGGCCAAGATGCCCCTTGTCTTCTAATAACCATACTGTAATTGTGAACGAAGATGGGAATAATAAATGGTGATCGATAGAGGAGGATGATGGGAATGATACCTCAGGCTGTGCATTTCGCCCCATCTCACTACAGCACATCTGAGGTTTATTCCGATTCCTTATTGTGAGGACCTTTCACCCGATCGTATGCCCTCCGAGACAAACAGTCTGTGAGCGGGCCATATGTCCTGGAGCGGCATCAATCGTGCACATGGAAGCGCACAGCATCACTGATTACAATGATGCTCTGCACGTCAGGCCGCCCACGGGGCTATTGTCCCACACTCATATGATTTTATGAGTGTGGGACGTTGGCACGGCGTGCACAGCGTCATTGTAATCAGTGATGCTGTGCGGACAATCGATGCCGCTCCGGGACATATGGCCTGCTCATGGACGGTATGTCTCATTGGGTATACGATCATGTGAAAGGGGCCTAAATCAGAACTGTGCATTGATTCACGGTTACTTTCCTTGTAGTCGCAGCTGGAGCTGCAATGTAAATTCTGCTGGTTTTCTTCACCCAGGGAACAATGCATTGTGGTAGTCCCGATAATAAGGTATGTCTAGGGTACGGGGGTGGAATGGATTATGGCACATGCTGCATTTAAGATCAATTTTTTTGCTGCAGATTTTTTTTTTTTTTTTTTACACAGTAAGGGCTCATTCAGACGGCCATAAGAATGAGTCCGCATCCCTTCCATAGTTTTGCGGAACGGGTATGGACCCATTCATTTTAATGGGGCTGTACAAGATACGGACAGCACACCTGTGATCAACTGTTCTCCACTGGTAAAGACACCCCAAGTGATCTCTGAGGGAAGCACCTCCGTTTAAGACTCGACTTAAATAACAATAACTGAAAACTAGTACAAAATATATTGTATTTTCAGAGTCAATCAGCATTTTACATGGTGGACGTGCCTAAAGAAATGTCACAACTTAGTGTAAGGATGAATCTACAAAAATAGTGTAATGGCCGCTCGCTACACAAATTGCATAATTAAAGGTTTTCATTGGTGAAGTCAGTGTCACCCACTACTGTCAGTGATCATCCCCAGCAGCAGAGAATGTAAACTTGCGCCGTTTGGAAGTTCAAATCTCAGTTATTTACCCCCCCAAAAAAAATACACATCTTGGGTCATTCAAGGGTTAAAAACACAGTCAGGACCAGGCGTTCTTTCCTCCATTGGGTAAACAACAACTTTGTTGCAAGATGACAGCTCTCCTAATTGATTTGGTAGGTGATTTTTGCCAGAAGTGAATCAGAAGGGTGTGTAGATTTTTGCAACTTTTTTTTTTTTTGCTTAAAATGCATTTACAATAAACGATGAAGAAAATTGTCTTGGTTAAAGCTCCTACTGTGTTGTGTACTCAGCTCCTGTGGAGGGCCGTGTGTCTCCATGGTTACAGACTACAAACAAACCTGTAGTCTGATCCTGCAGTTACCTGTGAAGTCACTTCCTGTGCCAGGGATGTGCAAGCTCAGGCCACAACTCCCAGCATGCACGCTTACCTGGCTGTTCTCAGAACTCAAGTAGAAATGAATGGCGCATGCTGGGAGTTGTAGTTAACCATTAACCCTGGAGACACATAGGTTTTCACAGGAGCTGTATACAGAAGACGGTATAACTTTAACCAAGACTATTCCCAAATTTGCATTATAACCAGAAGTATACATACGTCTTGTGATGCAGAACCAGGTGTGAACATGCCCTTAAAGGGGCCGGTGCCCAGTCTCCAGCAGCATGCTCTCTAGTAAGACTTTAATGCTGCTCTCGACGTACGGCTGATACAACCAGCAGGACAGATAGACCATTAACAAGTCCTGCTCTGCGGTGTGCGCTATTTCTCCGACAATCGTCTTCTTGAGGGAAATTTCTTTTTTGTACATTTCCGACATCTTTAAGGAGGTCTCGTCTGCAAAATAACAGGCAGGATGCCGAGTTATTGCCAACTCCAGCCGTTCAAGTGTACTACAGCAGCTCCGGTGCCCGCACCATCATGGCGGCTTTTGTTGAGGGTACAGTTGCAGGTCAGAGAGAGGCTAGACAACCTCCAGCACCCCGGCTGTTGTGAAACTACAACTCCCAACATGCATACTTGCTTTGATCTTCTAAGAGCTCACATAGAAATGAATGGAGCATGCTGGGAATTGTAGTTTTGCAACAGCTGGGCTAGAGAGCGCTCCATGCCCCCTGCCTCCTTTCACAAAGCCGTAGAGTTACACGATAATTACGTCTGTCTGCCGCGCCTTTGCTTCGAGCATGATGGGGGTCAAGGCGGACATAACCTTGCATATTCTACTGATCGCTGCAGCGACGGAGTTTTCAAGGAAGCGCTGGTCCCCTTCCCTTGTGATTAGACCTAGAGATGAGCGTATCGATTAGTCTCAATAGCCAGACTTCTCCTGGGGGGGGCAGGGCCACCTGCTGTATGACAGGACCAGACATCCTTCCCCCGGACGGGATGTCTGGTCCTGTCAATACGGTAGGTGGGTGCTTCTTCACCTGTAGAGATAGCACACCCCAACCGCCCCCTCAGTAGAAGGCTGGCTAATGAGACAAAGCAATTAGCTCTGCTGTAATTAGCACATATGAGCCTGCCTTCAGCTGGTGAAAGCTAAAGGGGCACACCACTCATCTTCTGAACACTCCTGCTCCTTCCTGTTGCAGTGCTACTAACCCCATGAATACGAAGTACTCACAAAATAGCGTCGTAGGCCACGTATGGAAAAGTATCGGCCTGGGATTCCCGCCGCTGCACTGATAAGCTTCCAGATCACACACCCCTTTAAATGTAGACGTTAGCTTCTCCATTTTCTGCTGGATTTGTTGCTGAATTTAAAAAAATAAATAAAATAAATATATATATATTTTATCATCACAGACTGCAAAACTGAATGGGGAAAAAAAAAAAGTATTGCAGGAAGTGACCAACCATTTTTTCCAGCACTTCCAGTAACTCCAAGCATAGTCTTTCCAGTTCTTCTTTGTCCTTGCCTGGGTTCTCATGAGCAGGCTCTGCGCCATCCGATAACATCTTCTCATATGATCTAGGAAGGAAGAAAAAAAAAAAAAAAAAAAAAGTCCAGTTTGTGCAATGTATCATGAAGCGGAATTTTACTTATTAGTAATAGTCTCACACGTCTGATATTAAAGGGGTCCTCTCACTTCAGCAAATGGCATCTATCATGTAGAGAAATCTAATACTAATGTATTGCGATTGTCCATCTAGCCTCCTTCGCTGGCTGGCTTCATTTTTCCATCACATTATACATTGTTCATTTTACGACCACCCTGCAATCCAGAAGTGGTGGTCGTGCTTGCACACTATAGGAAAAAGTTCCGGCCGAGACCCTGGGAGCTCACATAAGCTGGTGCTTTTTCCTATAGTGTGCAAGCACGACCACCGCTTCTGGACTGCATGGTGGTCGTAATACGAAGAATGTATAATGCGATGAAAAATGAATCCAGCCAGTGAAGGAAGCAATATGGACAATCACAATACATTGTGGTCCAAGTCTTCTAAATAGGAGCCAGATACTGACTGCCCTCTAGTGGTGGCTAAAGGCATAAACACATTTTATGGAGCCTGATTGACTGTAATGAAAGGAGAATACATCATAGCTGTAATAATGGCTATGAAGACAGCTGGACATCAGCCGGTCAGTACATCATGATGTATAATATGTATTATGAAATACCCTTTTACATCAAGCTTACAAGGCGCTTATTTTAAGATTGACGATCTTGCTGGCCGCACTGAACGCGGTGTCATTGCAGCTCTCCCATCTCAGCATCAGGTTGTGCCAATCCGCTGCATTGTCCTTGATCTTCCTTGCGCTGCCCGTCAGTGCCGACTTTTTAGGGGTAACAGAGGTTTTACCTGAACATAAAAAAGAAAAAAAAATTAAAAATATCTCCTGGTATCCATTGAGTGCAAACAGTCCTATAGCTGCATGCGGTGTATTGGCTGGGAGCGTTCCCCTATTAGGTCAAGCACAGCTCTGATTCATCCCTCCCCCACCTTTGTTTACCTGGTTGCAGTGATGGCATCACATTTATAACACTGGAGAGCTGCTGCCACCCCCCGACAACGTGCAATAATCTGTACACACAGTGAGGGACACTCACCAAAAGGGGACATTAGGGTGACCGCCACTGTACAAAGTAGCGCAGAAGCCTCACCAAAATGGCATTTGTTGTACATTTGTGCTACATAACTGGCATCAATGCACTGCCAAGTCTCCTCCAGTGTGCATTCAGTGCCCCACTGCGACAACCCACCAAAAGATCACCTACATCAGAAAGTGGTGCAGTTGCCATAACAACCAATCCTATTCCAGCCCATATTTTTCAAGGGGGCACATGAAAGCAGCATCCTGATGGGAGTTGTTATAGATGACTTAGCTCTTGCTTTGACTGCTCTGCCCCCATCATCAGTGAAATCTGAAGCAATGCCACAGAATGGACACTCAAGGGGGACTACTATAACCAGCAAGCACTTCCAAATAGACCTCTAAAAAGTTGGACGACTACAACCCCCAGCGAGTCTCGGAATCACTCACTCTCCATCCTGCCGGCATCTCAGAAGTCAGTGACAGCCACGTGACTCTCCATAGACGCCAGCGCTTCCTTCTTCCGCTTTAGAGGCGGAAGTGGGCGTGACGTCAGGCGGGGGAGGGCTCCTGATTGGCTGGCTGGCATCGGTGTTTTGGTTCTCTGGTTTAGGGGGTTGTATTTTAGCTGCGTCAGGGGCGGCGGAGCCTTGTGAGGGGAGGCAGGTGGCAGAGGAGCCCCGGGAGGGTCCGGGCTGAGGAGGCACCGAGAGCTGCCACCTGGAACAGGTGAGAGTGGGCTGCCGGGAGCCATGGCGCTGACATGTGTATTGTGTGTCCATGTGTGTACATACAGGTATGTGGAGCATGGGCTGTGTGTACGTGTATGGTCTGATGCCTCTTTTATCTGGAGTAGGGGGTAACAGTGGGATTCCACAGGCTTGTCACCCTATCACCTCCATTTTGGCGCTGCTGCTATTTATCATTTCTTCGTTGTGATTGTGGCGACCACTTGTTGGCGGTCCATCTGGCACATGATGTGGCGTTATCACTGACGCTGTCGCTGGGCCATCACAGTGAGGTATCTTCATTGTTAAAGCAGGAGACGCGGAAGTATTTGGAATGATGAAGGTTATAGTCCCCTTCTGGTTTACCCTGGATCTAATGACAGGTTGGGAATTTTGGAAATGACCCCAACGAACCCTGATTGTACAGCCCCTGCTCAAAAGGAGGTAACGCCTGTGAGGAAGTGGCGGCGGAGGGTCCCACGGCTGTAACCCCTAGTGATCCTGTGTATGGGGGGCTCCCAGTGAGGTAAATGTTGCGGGGAGGTGACTTCAGAGACGTTGGTAGGACATGGGGTGTCCATTTGGGACTATTCCTTGAAGTGGTTTTCCACATACTGACCAACTTTTGAGAGAAGACATCAGGAAGACCCCGAGATGTCGTGGAAAGTGCTGCGCCGCTGAATGCTGCGACCGTTTATATAGGACCCCCCCCCCCCCCCCCGAAATGTAAACTAATACAGGCCAGACACCCTAATAATGACACCCCAAACCCCAGAAATATAAACATCTCTTTAGTCAGATCTCAGACCAGATTCCTTTATACAGACCCCAAATCCCCCTTTATACAGACCTCCCCAGACAAGACGCCCTAAATTACAGACCCACAAAATGTACGCTCCATAGCCCCTGCAGACCAGACCTTAGACCAGAACTCCCCCTTTATTCAGACCTCAGACTAGACCCCCCCCCCCCCTTTATACAGACCCTAGACTAGACCCCCTCTCCTTTATACGGACCCCATGCTAGACCCCCCCCCTCCTTTATACAGACCCCATACTAGACCCCCCTCCTTTATACAGACCCCAGACTAGACCCCCCTCTCCTTTATACGGACCCCAGACTAGACCCCCCCTCTCCTTTATACGGACCCCAGACTAGACCCCCTCTCCTTTATACGGACCCCAGACTAGATCCCCCTCTCCTTTATACGGACCCCAGACTAGATCCCCCCCTCTCCTTTATACAGACCCCAGACTAGACCCCCTCTCCTTTATACAGACCCCAGACTAGACCCCTCTCCTTTATACAGACCCCAGACTAGATCCCCCTCTCCTTTATACGGACCCCAGACTAGACCCCCCCTCTCCTTTATACGGACCCCAGACTAGACCCCCTCTCCTTTATACGGACCCCAGACTAGATCCCCCTCTCATTTATACGGACCCCAGACTAGATCCCCCTCTCCTTTATACGGACCCCAGACTAGATCCCCCTCTCCTTTATACGGACCCCAGACTAGACCCCCCCTCTCCTTTATACGGACCCCAGACTAGACCCCCCCTCTCCTTTATACGGACCCCAGACTAGACCCCCCCTCTCCTTTATACGGACCCCAGACTAGACCCCCCCTCTCCTTTATACGGACCCCAGACTAGACCCCCTCTCCTTTATACGGACCCCAGACTAGACCCCCTCTCCTTTATACGGACCCCAGACTAGATCCCCCTCTCCTTTATACGGACCCCAGACTAGATCCCCCTCTCCTTTATACGGACCCCAGACTAGACCCCCCCCTCTCCTTTATACGGACCCCAGACTAGACCCCCTCTCCTTTATACGGACCCCAGACTAGACCCCCCCCCCCCCCTCTCCTTTATACGGACCCCAGACTAGACCCCCCCCCCCTCTCCTTTATACGGACCCCAGACTAGACCCCCCCCTCTCCTTTATACGGACCCCAGACTAGACCCCCCCTCTCCTTTATACGGACCCCAGACTAGACCCCCTCTCCTTCATACGGACCCCAGACTAGACCCCCTCTCCTTTATACGGACCCCAGACTAGACCCCCTCTCCTTTATACAGACCCCAGACTAGACCCTCTCTCCTTTATACGGACCCCAGACTAGACCCCCCTCTCCTTTATACGGACCCCAGACTAGACCCCCTCTCCTTTATACGGACCCCAGACTAGACCCCCTCTCCTTTATACGGACCCCAGACTAGATCCCCCTCTCCTTTATACGGACCCCAGACTAGACCCCCTCTCCTTTATACGGACCCCAGACTAGACCCCCCTCTCCTTTATACGGACCCCAGACTAGACCCCCCCCCTCTCCTTTATACGGACCCCAGACTAGACCCCCCCTCTCCTTTATACAGACTAGACCCCCTCTCCTTTATACGGACCCCAGACTAGACCCCCCCCTCTCCTTTATACAGACTAGACCCCCCCTCTCCTTTATACGGACCCCAGACTAGACCCCCCCTCTCCTTTATACGGACCCCAGACTAGACCCCCCCCTCTCCTTTATACGGACCCCAGACTAGACCTCCCTCTCCTTTATACGGACCCCAGACTAGACACCAGGTGTCGTGGTGTGGGGCGCCATTAGTGCCCATGGCCGTTCCCTTCTGGTAATTTTGGAGGGAACATTGCCAGCCTTCGGTATGCCCAGTCCTATTGCCTTTTTTGACTCGGGAGACGCGGTGTTCCAACAAGATAATGCCGCCACTCACTGCCCTGCTCTTCAGGGTCTCAGCAGCCCCCCTGGCCACTAGATCTCTCCTCCGTGGATAATGTCTGGGAATGGATGGGGCGAGTGATCTGCCGTTCACAGCAGCCGACAACCACCTGGTCTGAACTACAGCTCCGAGGTGAGAGCGCTTGTAATGACCACAGGAGGATCTCCAGCGTCTGTATGACCGCTACCTGTATCCCTGCCACCCAGTATTAGTGTCACCTCAACATATACCCTGCTACTGAACCCAAAATAAAGGGGGCACCACCTCAGTTGTGTGATCATTGCTCCAGCACCTCTAGCAGTTTATACTCGGCTCAATCGCATTACGTTTTCCAGGTCTTTCTATAATCGGATAATGCACCCGCCATAGTTTTTCCAGTTCTCTGCCGCTGAGCGTATTTACAGCCATTGAGGTTTTCATTAACGTAATGGACTCTGTAAGTGACAGATTTATGGATGATGGCGTCAGCAATCCGTAATATACTGGAGGGATTGCAGGAGCCCGGTGGGTCACCGCCATCTAGATGTCAGGAAGAATCCACAGAGATCTGCTGCGCTGGAATAGTGACTGGGGGATGAACACTATTGCACGGGGGTGTCTGGAAGTGTTGTTATAGCCATGAGCGCCGTACGTTTCTAGGATGCTATATGGCGGCGTTCTGTGCTCATTATATATGAGTCAGTGCTGCAGCGATGCATATGAGGTTAGAGTCTGGAAATGACTCCAGATCTGTACCTGCTATAAAATCCTACGTCATTTTATGTTGTTTTTTTTCTGACCTATATGTATACATTTTGGGGGTTTGCGGAGCTATCTGCACCCACCAGAAATACGCCTAATATAGGCGTATTCCTTGGTAATAAATCCCCTCCCCCCCCCCCCCCCTTTTTTTTTGTTTTATAAGCTACTGTGATTTCTCATACAAATCTAGACACTGTCTATTGCCCTGTTCTTTACCCATGCTTTACACTGCAGCTCTGCTTCTTTAGGTTGTCCAGGGAAAACAGAAGAAAATGGCTGTCTAGCGAGAGAATATGTTGTATGAGTGAGAGCTGATACAGACCGCGCCGGGCCGACGGATCCTGGCACAATGTCCATTCATCCTATGTATTTCGGGGCCGGCGTCCGCTGCGGGAGAATAAGCGACTCTTTGTCGCAGGCAGCTGTGCGACGGGTCCTGTCCATTGTCCTGTGGGGGGGAGGGTTGTAATTGGAGGGCAATTATTTGGTGTAATGAATAGTTTCCTATACAATCCATGACCAGGCCTGTGATTAGGTTTGAGTCCAGTTGTCCATTGTGGGTTCAGTATTTGGTCAGTACTTTAAGTTTCACCTAGATTTACAAGAAAAACCTAAAAGACTACTAGTCCCGAACTTTCAGACGCGATTTGGCGCCAATGTCAAATTTTGATGGCGACAGAAAATCTGATTTGCCATATCGGATTTTTTTTTCCTGCTAATGCCCGTTTTTCATCTATTTGGGGGTCCGCGCTGTGTCACATATGTGTACCCTGTCATACACATCTCTAGGAACATGGAAACTGCCGCTGATTAACCGGCAAACGGTTTGCGCGCTCACCAAAATCATCGCTTGCTGGCAGCAGATTGCGTCGTCTAAAAGCCTCTGCTAAACAATGGTTCTGTATGGGGACGAGTGATGGCGTTGGGCTGCGTTCACGTCTCCGTTAGAGATGCACGGAGGGGTATTTCTCAGGCCGAAAACCGACCATTCTGCCAGAAACGGGCAGGATCACCGCCGGATCCCGTTATAGTCAATAGAGATCCAGCAGTGATCTGTCGAATTCCTGCAATGTGTCGGCTGTTCTCGAAAACCTTCACCAGAGATGTGAACGCAGCCTTAGGGCTCATGCACATGAACGTGTGCCGGCTCTGCCCGTGCTGCGGACCACTAATTGCACGGGCACTGACCGCGGGGCCGCCGCTATCGGATCGCGGACCCATTCACTTGAATGGGGTCCGCAATCCGCACCGCAAAAAAGTAATGCATGCACTACTTTTTTGCGGTGCAAAGGCACGGCCAGAAACACCACGGATGCACTCTGTAGTACCGTGCCTCCGTTCCGCATCTCCTGGATTGTGGACCCATTCAAGTGACTGGGTCCACGATCCGTGACGCGGGGTGCACATGGCCTGTGCCCATGTATTGGGGACCCGCTGTATGCGGGCCGCGATATGACCACGGCCGGACAACGGCTGTGTACATGAGACCTTAGCGATCACTCCTCCCCATTCACTGCATGTAAATGCAGCTTTCTCCTCCACTGACGAGCAGGCAATTGTCGGGAAGGAGTGATTCCGGGTCATATACAAGGGCCTTAAAGGGGTGTTCCAGTTTTAGAATGTTTTTCCTCTATTTACAGCTCGGTTATCTCCTGCGCTCCCATAGTGCATCTCCCTGACACATTGATCATTCTTTTTTACGACAGATACTGGCCCAAATAACGACTGAAATCTGTACCAGCGACGAGCCGGAGTAGATTCCAGTCTGACGCGCACGGACTGCCGGAGGAGGCCTGTGCCTCCTCATAAATTAAATGCCTCCTCTGGCAGCGTGGGCCCCATCTAGTCCAGCGTAGCAGGCCCCGTCCATGATAAATCGGAGCCTACATGTTTAGCGCAGTTTATTTCTGATGTAATACAGGCAAAAAAAAAAACAACAATCCCCAGTAGGAAAAGGAAAAATGCTGTGGGGATTTTATACCTCGTGACATTCTGCAAATAGAGAGGTGCGAGGGCGAAGATATTAAAAAGAGGATCTGAAAGTGCAAAATAAAATCCCCTTTGGTTAAAGAGTTGTCCCCATCTGGACAGTTATGCTGTGCTCGGCTGGTTTTGGAAATCCCATAGAAGTGACTGGAGAGAGCCGTCCACCTCTCCTCAGCAATGTCCCGTTCTGAGGGTCCCCGCACATGACGGACACTTTTATGGCGTATTCCGTAACATTTATACCAGTTATGTTTATTTTTAACGTTTTTTTTCTTGCAATTTTTTTTTATGTAACTTTCAAGCCGTCGATCGCCTGTTACGCTGCAGTACTTCGGTATTGTGTCTGCAGCGTCATACCATTTAGGTAGGTGCTAATTGATTTTTTTTTTTTTTTTTTTTTTTTTTTTTGTGTGTGTGACCTAGACCTGCATGTCAAATCATATCTCACCCCAAGGGGTGTCGCTACCATAGCGGCAGACCATGCGACTGCTATGGGGCCCAGGACAAGAGGGGGCCCAGTCTTAGCTGGGATCATCTCCTCTTCTACCGGGGGTGAAGATCTGGTCAGCGGTAGTGTGGATGAATCGCGTTATCTTGCATCGTATTTGCAGGCCATGTGTGCATGAGCCCTAAATCTCATCCCGATTGTTGCAGAGGGTGGCGGCTGTATAACGTATGGAGCCGGCCGAGCTCCTGCGCCCACTATATAGACTCTACATAATGGTGCACCAAGTGGTTAAAAGGGTTGTCCCGTCACTAAATGCCAGGAGCCTCAGGAGCAGCACTCCTGGTGCACCCTGCCATTGGCTGCTCAGGTTCCCTGCAGCGACTACTACAGGTGAAATGTAGTATTACACAGAAGCCGATCTGCCAGAGGGACAGCTGCTGTGGCTCATGGAGGGATGGGGGTGTTCTGTGTATGGGGGACGCGTCTCTGGTGTCCATAGGGTATATAGACAAGGATCTGCCTTATGTGTCCAGTGCTTGTCCCCTCAGATTCCCTTATACATGGGGTACAGGCCGATCAATAAGAATCAGCGCACTGGAAGGGAATGAGCAGAACACCAGGGGGCGCAAGAACAAGCACTTAATAGCAATGTCTACATAACGGGCTGTTTTTTGAAAAATAATTACAATTGAAAGGTGTTGGCTGTATTTTTTAAATTTTTTAAGTTAGTAGATTCACAACGTGCCCTTTCCTTTTGGTTTCCAGGTTCCTCCCTGCAGTGACGATGGATTGATTCACCTGTACGCGTCCACACATGAGACAGAAAGCCATGGACGCCCTTCCGGGAACTGTAACTTTTAAGGAGTTCTGCCCCTTGTACTCCATCCTCAACGCCATCCCGGCTAAAATCCAAAAAGGTTTCCGATCCCTCATCGTCTATCTCACGGCTATCGACGTCAATGGCGACTACATCGCCATCGGCAGCAGCATCGGGATGCTGTATCTGTACTGTCGGCACACCAATCAGATGAAGAAGTATAACTTAGAAGTAAGTAGCGTGCGTCTGGAGAGAATGTAAGACCTGGGCAGCGGCTGTCCGGTCTGTGATCGCCGCTTATGTTTGTCAAAAAAACGTAGCGAATCGTCTCTAGTAGGAAAAGCTTAAAGGGTTATTCTCATCTTAGACAATTGGGGCATATCGCTAGGATATGCTCCCATTGTCTTATAGGTGGGACACGCACCTATATTGAGAACTGAGCCCTCAAAGTAAATGAGGGCGCACTGCGCATGCGCAGCCGCCGTCCATTCATTTCTATGGGGCCGGCGAAAATAGCCAAGCGCAGGCTCGGCTATTTCCGTTGGCTACATAGAAATGAATGGGAGCAGGGGCTGCGCATGCGCGGTATGCTCCCATTCATTTCTATGGGAGCAGTGAGGAGCTGCGTCTGGTGGTGGCAGGACCCCGGGAAACCTGGGGTCCTCCAGGCGCAGCGCTCGCCCCTGCGATCTCGATATAGGCATCCAAGCGATATGCCCCCATTGTCTAAGATGATAGCACCCCTTTAAGCAAATAGCATTTATCATGTAGAGGAAGTTAATACAAGGCACTTACTAATGTATTGTGATTCTCCATATTGTTTCCTTTGCTGGCTGGATTCATTTTTCAATCACATTATACACTGCTCGTTTCCAAGGGGTTACGACCACCCTGCAATCCAGCAGCAGTGGTCGTGTTTGCTCACTATAGGAAAAGGCGCTGAAATGCTGCAGTCATTTCTCGGGGCACAGAGAAGGGGTGCTGTGTTTCTCTGTACCCATCTGCCACACGCCCTTCCCCCGGGGTTGCCAGTCTCTCTCTGTTCGCCTCAGGTGGCAAATGCCACGATCAGGAGGGACTGTGACGTGGAGTCGTCCACCCCTCTTCCCAAGCTCCTGTGCGCTAGCGTCAGATGGGTGATGGTAGTAAGCATTTGGGAATGGGTAGCTGAGGACACGTTGGCACCGTGATGAATACTCCCGCACAGTAATGCATTTTAGTACTCGTTATACAACCCCCAGGGAACAACAGGAGGAGGGCGATCACTTGGAAACGTGCCGTACGATATCTTGGCTCTCTGAGACCTCGTTAGCTCCCTACATTATTAAAACAAAGCACTTAGATCTCACCATTAGCCACGTTCGGTGGAGCTTTCAGCCATAGAAGATTAGGAGCCTCCACTTACTACTAGAACAACCTCTGCAGATAATGAGTTATTTTCCACCACCGTCATCTATAGCTGCAAACATTCAGCGAGAATGAATCCTGTGGGGCCCTGGAATACACTGCGCGTCCGTTATACCCCCAATATAATGTATGCGTTTTATCAGTCTGCACAGTGTCCTCAGGAGCTGCTGTTCCTCCTATAACCGGGGACAGGAAGTTGCAACCTTTGGTCGCCAGGACGCTGAGCATGCATACCAAAGTATAAGGTCTCGTTCACACAACCGTATTTTTGCTCCGCATCTGATCCACATTTTATCGGGGCTGCAAAATCGTGTACTCTCCACATCCGTATGTCTGTTCCGCACCCCCGACAAAAATTTACAACATGTCCTATTCTAATAGACATTGTTAAGTGGGTTCTGAAAAAAACAGATGCAACACAGACGTCATCCGTATTTTACAGATCTGCATTTTGCAGATAGCAAAATACAGTCGTGTGAATGCACCCTAAAAATGCAGTTTTCTTCCCCCTTTGGTCTGTGCCCGGCGTTCCTTTAATCGGGTACAAATTACCGAATGCGATAAAGGCAAACTCCTGCCTCCGGATTTCCATTCATTAAAGCTATTGGTCACGGTCGGACTGTGTTTGTGTCCACGCTGTAGTATATCTTTACTGTACGTTTTTTCTCTCCCTTACTCTAGGGGAAGACCGAGTCCATATCTGTCACCAAGCTCCTGAGTTGCTTTGATGACCTTGTGGCCGTGGGCACCGTTTCCGGGAGGGTAGCCATTTTCCAACTTGTGTCTCCTCTTCCCGGACGCAACAAACAGGTCTGTACGCGCAGCCGTGGCCGGGCAATGGAGGAATACACATACCTGTCATACAGCTTAAAGGGTTATTCCCATCTTATACAATGGGTGCATATCGCTAGCATATGCCCCCATTGTCTTATAGGTGCAGGTCCCACTGCTGGGACCTGCTCCTATATCGAGAACGGAGCCCCCAAAGTGAAGGAGGGCGCACTGCGCAAGCACAGCCACCCTCCATTCATTTCTATGGGAGCAGCGGGGAGCTGTACCTGGTGGTGGCCGGACCCAGGGAAACCTAGGGTCCTCCAGGCACAGCTCTCCCCCTCTGTTCTCGATATAGGTGCAGGTCCCGCACCTATCAGACAATGGAGACATATCCTAGCGATATGTCCCCATTGTCTAAGATGGGAATACCCCTATAAGGTGAGGGCAATAAGTCTTTATTTCCTTCTTGTCGCAGTTACGGAGGTTCGACGTCCTCGGCACTCACAAGAGCAGTATCACCGCCCTGGCCTGGAGCCCCAATGGGATGAAGTTATTTTCTGGTGACGAGAGAGGAAAAATTATCCAGTCTAATTTGGATTTTGATAAGGTGAGTGTCAGACCCCCCCCCCTTTATTCTGGACATTCTTCCGGATTATTCCTATATATTTTTCTTCAATTAGGGCACGTGTAACTCCTGCCTCATCCTGGAGGAGTTATCCCCTATAGTCCAGCTGGATTACAGTCACAAGATCCTTCTGGTATCGACCACTCAGAGATGTCTGCTCTTCTACACAGAGGAAAAGTCTGTCCAGCAAGTCGGAAATCAGCCCAGAAAATCGTAAGCCATTTTTGCATTACCACCTGTCCACATGAAGTGCTCACTGACTTTTCAACAAAAATTATGCAGATCAATAGTACAGGCGATTATAAGAAACCGTGTAATATACCTTATCAGAAAAGCATGCCTCCGTCTCCATTTAATCAGCTCTTCATCCTGAATCCTGTTAAATCCATCTTCTAGAGCAGGCATGCTCAACCTGCGGCCTTCCAGCAAGGCATGGTGGGAGTTGTAGTTTTACAACAGCTGGAGGGCCGCAGGTTGAGTATCCCTGTTCTAGAGCAAGACCGGTTGTCAGCTCATTAAATGATCAGATGCCCATAGGAGTCTATAGAGAGGAGTGAGCTTCTAGCAGGACAAAGAGGCCTTGTTTTTTAATAAAGTATATTAGTGTTTCTTATATTAACCTGTTCCATTGACTTCTGACTTTGTATAACATTTAATGAGTACGTAAGGGCCTCGGGTCGTAAGCGTATCTTGACGTAGTGCAAATCGATCTGCAAATTGCGTATCCGAAAAAACACGGACACCGGCGGTGTGCCGGCATTATAGAAATGCGTAATCTTGTCCGTGGCTGCGGACAAGAATAGAACATGTTCTGTTTTTTTTGCGGGGGCCACGGAACAGTATTAATTTGCAGCCCCATTGAAAATGGGTCCGCACCTGTTACGCAAAATTGCGGAACCATTTATACGGACGTGGGAATGGACCCTAAATGTGATGTCCTGTCCTCCTCACATGCACTGCTGCAGCCAGTCCCTTGCCTTGGCTGTTAAAGGGGTTTTCTCATCTGAGACAATGGGGGCATATCGCTAGCATATGCCCCCATTGTCTTGGGACCTGCACCTATATTGGTAACTGAGCCCAGCAAAGTGTTGGCTAGAGGACGAGCCTATTTTCGGTGGCCCCATAGAAAATGAAAGGAGGGCGGCTGCGCGTGAGTAGTGTGTCCTCCAGCACTTTCAGGGGTCCTTTCTTGATATAGCTGTGGGACCTGCACCTATCAGACAATGGGGGCATATCCTAGCTATATGCCCCCATTGTCTGAGATGAGACAACACTGGTGTAAAGTAGAACTGGCTTAGTTGCCCATAACAACCAATCAGATTCCACATTTCATTTTCCAAAAGAGCTGTGAAAAATGAAAGTTGGAATCTAATTGTTTACTATGGGCAACAAAGGCAGTTCTACGTCACAGACCTCCGGCCTGGATACAGGATGGTATACGGCCGCTAGCTCTTCTCCCATCTCCAGTAACGTCCCTTTGATCTTTCAGCAATGGCAAGTATGGAGCGTGCTTCATCCCCAGCCTCTGCAAGCAAAGTGACCTTACATTGTTCACCTCTCGGCCTGGACTGCGTCTCTGGAAGGCGGACGCCCACGGATCTGTTCAGTCGACCTTCATTTTAAAGGACGTTTTGGCTCGTGGACTGGAGTCTTTTGAGCTGTATCCCCGACTAGAAACGGTGAACCAAGCAAAATATACGTTGTCTGAGAAGCACCTGGGCCTGGTGACCTGCTTTCTGCACGAGGGATGGGTTCTGAGCTGGGACGAGTACAGCATCTATGTCATCGACACCATCAATCAGGTCAGAGTTTGGACTGGTAGGGGCTTAAAGGGGTATCCTAGCGATATGCACCCCATTGTCTGATAAGTGCGAGTCCCACCTCTGGGACCTGCACCTACAACGAGAACGGAGCCGGGAGAGCTGTGGCTGGAGGAGCCCAGATTTCTCGGTGTCCGTCCACCACCAAGCACTGCTCCCATAGAAGCGAATGGGAGCGCACCGCTCATGTGCGGTTCCTACTCCCATTCATTTCTATGGGGCAGACGGAAATAGCCTAACCAGTGCTCGGCTACTTTCGGCGGACCCATTGAAATGAACGCATGCGCAGTGCACTCTCCGTTCGTTTCCCTGCTCCATTATCGTTGTAGGTGCGGGTCCCAGAGGTGGGCATATCCTAGCGATATGCCCCCATTGTCTATGATGGGACAACCCCTTTAATGGGGTATTCCCATTTCATAAAGTGGTGGTGTATCGCTAGGACATGCCATCACTGTCCTTTGGGCCCCCCAGCAATGCCGGGACTGAAGAGGTCACAACGGTGAGCGGGGCCGCGCTGCATTTCTCTGCACAGCCGGTTTATCCCGGGCGCCACTGTACAAAGGAATACGGTGATGTGGCTTATGTGCTAAATCGGCACTGCCGATCATTCTCTGGGTTGGCAGAGACTTTACACCCCTCACTGGTCATAATATGACGGCATATCCTATGGAAAATTGCTTTAGTTAAAGGGTATTCCCATCTTAGACAATGGGGCATATCACTAGGATATGCCCCATTGTCTGATAGGTGCGGGTCCCACACCTATATCCAGAACGGAGCCCCCAAAGTGAGGGGAGCGCTGGCTCGGCTATTTCCGTCGGCTACATAGAAATGAATGGAGCGGTGGCCTGTTCATGCGCGGTGCACTCCTATTCATATCTATGGGAGCAGCGGGGGAGCTGTGCCTGGTGGTGGCCGGACCCCGGGAAACCTGGGGTCCTCCAGGCGCAGCCCTCCCCGCTCCGTTCTCAATATAGGTGCAAGTCCCAGCGGTGGGACCTAACAATATGCTCCCATTGTCTAAGATGGGAATACCCCATCATAGCCCTTCAAAAGACTGGATGTGCTTCTTTGGAACCTCCTTCTGTAAACCAGAGCAAGTGCATGAGCACCCAGTGTATTCCTCTTATGTCCATAGAAAGCCTAATAAAGTTGTTGCTTCTTGTGTTTTTTCCAGGCTGTGGTTGGAGGTCTTGAAAGTGCCGGGGATATCGTATCCGTCTCCTGTATCAACAATGAAATATTTTTCCTGAAAGGTGATCGGGAAATCATTAGAATCTCAGACATGCCTGAAGGAGCCATATCTGGTGAGCGCACTATATCCCATGCACGTTATTAGGGGAGGGGCAGATTTCTAATGAGACTTTGTTTCAAGAACTCTGCTTGCTGTTAGGGGTTGGAAACACACAAGGTTTTCTTTCTGTGGATCGAAAATCACTTTATGCAGTTACTGCGACTGAGGATTTGCCTGACGCACAGGAAGAGAAGTTGCATCCAGTGGTGGATTCTTGACACCTCCTAATACTTAAGACTGGCACCTAGGGGTCCAGCCCCCACAGATCAGACACTTAAAGATAGGTGATGCCCCTTTAAAGGGGTTGTCCCACGACACACTTCTGTAAGTGATGGAGCGGCAGAGGTCCAACTGCTGGGGCCCCAGCCGATCACAAAAGTGGGGGGACCCCTATGTCACCTCTATTCAACTCTATGGGACTGCCGGAGATTGCTGACCACTGTACTCTGCATTCTGCGGACAGTCCCATAGAGATGAATGAATCGGCAGTGTTCATGTGTGACCACCACTCAGTTCACACGGGGGACACCTTTTCTGGTCTGGATCGTAGCAGTCCATCTCCTACATATGAGTCACTTATCCACTGTGAATAGGGAATAAATCTGTCAGGGTACAACCCCTTTAAAGGGTTATTCTCATCTTAGACAATGGGGGTATATCGCTAGGATATGCCCCCATTGTCTTATAGGTGCGGGTCCCACCGCTGGAAACCGCACCTATATCGAGAACGGAATCCCCAAAGTAATGGAGGGTGCACTGTGCATGCGCAGCCGCCCTCCATTCATTTCTATGGGGCCGGCGAAAATAGCCAAGCGCTGGCTCAGCAATTTCCATCGGCTACATAGAAATGAATGGGAGCGGTGGCCGCGCATGCGCGGTGCGCTCCCATTCATCTCTATGGGAGCAGTGGGGAGCTGCACCTGGTGGTGGCCGGACCCTGGGAAACCCGGGGTCCTCCAGGCACAGCGCTCCCCGCTCCGATCTCTATGTAGGTGCGATATGCCCCCATTGTCTAAGATGAGAATACCCCTTTAAGCTGCGCTAATTAATTTGCTATTAAAGGGGTGTCCTCTATTCACAGGATAGTGGATAACTACTAGATGGGTTGGATTGCTACTAATCATGAGATCAGGGGTCCTCATACTCCTCGGAGCCCCCCAAAATAAGAGTGGCAGGTCGTGCACTCCCACTACCGCTCCATTCATCTCCCACAGCACTTGGCTATTTCTGGAACTCCCATAGAGATGACTGGAGCTGTAGTTTGCATTCCTGACCTGCTGCTCCGTGCTTTTTCGGGGGCTCTGAGGTGCACGGGGGGCTCCATTCTCCTAATCACTGGGGGGTCTCGCCCATCTCTTGTTTATTTCGTAACCTGTGGATAATTTACTACAAGCAGAATACCCCTTTAATCCCTTGATTTGCATCTCCTTGTAACAGCCGTTCTACACAGCCCTTTTCGGATTCCAGCAAAACATATCTCCCTGGAAAAAAAGGCCCAGAATGGCTCCATATCAAATATTAAAGAAAAGCAGCCCCCTCCTGTCCAGTCCCTGAGGACTGAGCGGATCCAGCTGTGTCCTCTGGAGCTGGAGGAAGGCGATGAAGAGCAAGCTCTGGAGCCCAGAGTCAGAAGTGGTTCCCTCCCGGTGGTGCTTCCAGAACGGGGCCGCATCTCTACAGACAGCGGCTACAGCGTGAATGGCGCAGATCAGGACTCGTCCGACGGCGTAGTCCGGGAGCGGCGCTCCTCCTCGCAGAGGTTCAGCATCATCAGCAATGAGGACTTCGACCAGGAGCTGGTGGTGAAATCCATCAAGGTGAAGAAGAAGAAAAAGAAGCGTCAAGGTAATCATGTGTCTGTGAATGGAGCGGGTGAACGGTCTGCTCGGTCAGATAAATGCGGATTCGGTGGGAATGGGTTAAGTGTTTATCAGGCAGCTGTGGATTCTCTTATCTCCAGGTTATAAGCCAGCCGTCCCCTGCACATAAGATTAGACTGCTGTTATGAACCTATGGATAGTGACACAATGGTTATCTATTGCTATTTTGTGTATGATCATCACAGGGAGTGTTCATTGCTGCCATTAATGTAATATCATTTACTAAAAACTCCACGTTAATCACCCACTAGAGGCTACCCTTTCCTGTACATGTTAAAGGGCATCTGTCAGCAGTTTTGGCCCTATGACACTGACTGACCTGTTACATGTGCACTTGGCAGCTGAAGACATCTGTGTTGGTCCCATGTTCATATGTGCCCGCATTGCTGAGAACAATTAAGTCTTAATATATGCAAATGAGCCTCTAGGAGCAACGGGGGCGTTACTGTTACACCTAGAGGCTCTGCTCTCTCTGCAACTGCCACGCCCCCGCTCTTTGATAGGGCCAGGTGTGATAACTTTTACACTGCCTGGCCCTGTCAAAGTGGAGAGGGTTTGGCAGTTGCAGAGAGAGCAGAGCCTCTAGGTGTAATGGTAACGCCCTCGTTGCTCCTAGAGGCTCATTTGCATATATTAAGACTTAATTGTTCTCTGCAATGCGGACACATATGAACATGGGACCAACACAGATGCCCTTTAATGCCTACCAACCCCTACATTGCCCAGAATACCTTTCTCAAAATGATCTCTGTCTGGTGACTGGGGACGACCTGTGGATGCGTTCGGCTTATGTCCTGGGAGCTTCCTCTGTGCATAAGCCAGTGTGAAGGAAAGTATGATATGATCAGTGCCTTATCCTCAGCAGTACCAGGGAGTGGCAGTGGAAGGGGTGCCAGTCCTAGTGGAAAATTGAGGCCCATCAAGAGGTCCATCTTCTGGCAGTCCATGCACCAGAAATTCAAGTCTACGCCATGATATCCTAACCACCTTTTCTCACCACTTTTGAAAAGTAAAAATTCACAAATTGTGGCGTGCACCATAATTTGCGACTTTTTAAATGTCCTATTTTCCCTCTATTCCTACACTTTCCCACAATTTCTAATGTGTCCCAATTTTAGCCCAACATATAAATTCATTAGTGTTTTTTTTGTTTTGTTTTTTTTATAACGTTATATATAGATTTTTATGATCAAGTTTGTATCCTAAAAAGAGAAAAAGTATAAAAGAAGAAAATGGTAAATTATACAGTTTTTTACTTTTCTTTTTATGATCAAGTTTGTATCCTAAAAAGAGAAAGTATAAAAGAAGAAAATGGTAAATTATACAGTTTTTTACTTTTCTGTTTTCTTCCATTTTGTCCTTCAGAAAACTGTTCCAGGAGTCACATCGGCTCTCTTGAGAGCACGCCGAGCGTGGACAGCCCTCTCTCTTTAACCACGATGGGCTTAACCAGCGTCAGTGCGGAGCATTTCAGCTCTCAGGAAAGTCTGGTCAGCGGCAAGTATCACGGTGATGATAACACTTCAGGCGTCTTCAGTACAACCCAGACTTCTGAATCTCCAGCTCCTGATATGGAGAGCGAGAGCAATTCCTACCATGGGGAAGAAGACAAAGACTCCAATGGAAGCCTGAAGAATAGCGAAGCCACCACGTCATCTGACGGAGCCTCCATCTCTTCATCCGACACTCGCACACTGGCTGTAAATCACTGCGCTGAGCCGGCGGCGGCAGAGGAACGAGGCGACGCTACCCAGAAATGTCCCACAGAGGAAACGCGGGATGTCGCCAGCTCAGGGCGGCAAAGCGTGGACTTACAGGTGGGATCACACCTGAGCAGTGACTCCGTAGAGACTAAATCCCTGGACAGTAACAAGGATGAAATCTATGAAGAGCAGCAAGAAGCGTCAGATGCCCAGTGCCATATACCCTCAAGTTCTATTGGGGAGAATTTCTGTCAGAATGCCTACTCTGTACCTAAGGACTCCACAGAAGCCACTAAAAATTATAGAGCTGACCACGAGCATTCATTGGCGTCCAGTGATGATGAAGATATCTATGGTCACAGGATACCACACTCTTCCTCTGATGTCAGCGTGGCAGAGATGGCCGTATCCCAAGAGCTGTCACGTTCCATGCAAGAAGAAGGCGGTCTACTGAAATCGGAACAGGTAGGTGGGCATTACCGTATTTTTCGCCCTATAAGATGCACCTAGGTTTTAGTGGAGGACAATTAGAAAAAAAAAAATGATTTTTCATTAGACCTCAGATCAGGCCAGCAATCGGACCCCTAATTTTAATCAGACCTCGGCTCACAGCCCCAATCAGACCCCAATGTTAATAAGACCTCAGATCAGACCCCCCCCCCCAAATGTAAATAAGACCAGTTATGAGCCCCCATGCCACAGAGCAAATAAAATGAAAAAAAAACCCAAAACATTTACCTCTCCTGCTCCTCACCGCGAACGTGCTCCCTTCCTACTGCCACGGCTGTGCTGTGACCTGACGCGCACACCGTGAGATCGCTGAGCGCCTTCACGCTGTGCGCAGCCAACAGCTGAGGATCGGGAAGCGGTGAGTACAGAGCCTTCACCGCTTCCTGGTCCTCCGGTACTAATGAGTGCTTCCCTAATGGAAGCGCTCATTAGTGTTCAGCCCATAAGACGCAGGGACATTTTGCCCCTACTTTGGGGGAAAAGAACTGTGTCCTATCGGGCAAAAAATACGGTATATATACAGTCCTCTGCCAGTCATTATTTTTTTTTGACGCAGTCGCTCCTCACCTCCAGCGCCCTTCCTGCCGTCGGCTGTACTGTGACTTGACGTGCACAGCCCGAGGTCGCAGAGCGCTCTCACACTGTGCGCAGCCAACAGCTGAGGACCGGGAAGCGGTGAGTACAGAGCCTTCTCCACTTCCCGGTCCTCCGGTACTAATGAGCGCCTCCCTAATGAAAGCACTCATTAGTATTAATTAGTATGTGGAGGGTAATTTACCGTATTTTTCACCCCATAAGACGCATTTTTCCCACCAAAAGTGGGAGGAAAATGTCCCTGCGTCTTATGGGGCGAAAAATACGGTAAATTACCCTCCACATAAAATTTTAAGTTGTTCAATGCATTTCATGTAGCCTGAAATGATACCATTAAAAATATAAAATTCATCTGAAAACACAAGCCCTCATATGGCAATGTTGATGGTAAAATAGTTATGCCAGTTGGAAAGCAGAGGTGAAAAAAAGATATGCGGCTTCCTTAAGGCCCCCTAAGAGTCGCTGCCTTAAAAGGATTTTTTTTAGTATTTTTTAAAGGCAGTCAGTCACCATGATTCTGGAGTATTATCTGCAGTAGTATATGAGTAGTATTGCACAAAAGGAGTCCAGATTGCCTTTTGTTTTCCTACTGACCCACGTTTCCACTGTCGCCGCTCAAGCCGTGCTGACACAATGGAGAGCATTCATATGCACAGCAGTCCAGATAGGCATGTCTCTAAACACTGACAGCCGAGGAACAGGAGGCAGTGGGAAAATATAATGCAGAGATCTGGACTCCTAATGTGCAATAATACTTGTGTATTACTAAAGGTAATAGTCCACGATCCTGGTGACAAATTCCCCAGATACCCAGCACCCCCCACCAACCAGCTATTTGGGATGGATGGATGGAGATGGTGAACAGGAGCAACAATGCAGTAACCATTGTAATGTAGATCCAGTGCCTACTACCATAGCTACTCCCTAACAGCTAATCGGCAGGGTATCAAAATACTGGCGAACCCCTTTAACCACCTAACTGTGTTGTCCGGGTCCAGCTCGGACAGTGTAAAAAGTAGCTAACTGGAGGGGGGAGGGCTGCTTGAGATGGTGATATCTCCTCAATGGTAGCAGCTAGAAACATGCAACTGATCTTCTATGAAAGCTGACGGCCCAGGCGTTCATACAAGGCCAAATGACAGGTAAAGTACAAGCAGGAGAAATCATTGTTGGAAATCTGTTTTTACTTTCGCTTTCAGCTGCATTTACAGCATCCCGATTTCTATCAGTGATATCTGGTATTGTCTGAAAGCTTGGAATGTCTGCTTTCAAACAAGATCAGTTGCATGTTTCTAGCTGCTACCATTCAGGAGGTTGCAGCATCTAAAGCAGCCCTTCCCCCTCCAGTTAGCTACTTTTCCCACTGCTGGAGCGCCCCTCTGGCAAAACAGTGAGGGGGTTATGTGGGTGTTTCATCCGGAAGGCGGTGATTTTAATAGTTTTCGTTATTGCCTCAGTCCTCTCCTCAAAATGATTGCCTCCATTTTAATCTATTGTATAACCCATTTCTGTGGCCTCTTTTAGCTGGCGGAGAGCTGGATGGTTTACTCGGGGCCTGCTAGTGGCATCCTAAGCCTGGTCGTGTCTGAGAAGTACGTCTGGTGTTTGGACTACAAAGGGTCCCTGTACTGCAGTTCTCTGCCCGGAGCCGGCCTGCGATGGCAGAGGTTTGAAGACTCTGTCCAGCAGGTGGCAGTATCGCCTTCAGGTTGGTCTATCTCTGCTGTCTGCACCCCGCAGCATTACACTTACAGCGAAGATAATTAATGTCAATGTAATCCTAGTGCGAGTTTCACGCCAGCAGTAAAAATGCCTGTCTGCATTGCATGAATAGCAATTGCCTAATATATGTCTTCTCTACATAAGCAGGTTTAATAACATTGTGCAATCATTTCTGCATGTAGGAAACCTGCTGTGGAAGATCGAGCAGAAGACTGACAAGGCCTTTGCTTGTGGGAAAGTGACCATTAAAGGGAAAAGACACTGGTACGAGGCTCTGCCTCAGGCCTCGTTTGTAGCTCTGAGTGACGACACGGCCTGGATTATCAGAACGAATGGAGATTTATACATACAGACAGGTATATAGGTACTTTCTGCTGTATTATCTGTGATGATGGCGCTGGTCTCCACATTATAGGCTGTGCTGTCAACGCTATTGTATAACTTAAAGGGTTATTCCCATCTCAGACAATGGGGGCATATCGCTAGGATGTGCCCCCATTGTCTGATAGGTGTGGGTCCCACCTGTGAACGGAGCGGGGAAATGAACGAAGGGTATGCGCAGCCGCCCTCCATTCATTTCTATGGGGCCACCGAAAATAGCCGAGCGCTGTCTCTATTTCAGTCGACTCCTTAGACATGAATGGGAGTGGTGGCTGCATATGCGCGGTGCACTCCCATTCATTTCTATGGGAGCTGCGCCTGGTGGTGGCCAGATCCCGGGAAAGCCAGGGTCCTCCCGGCACAATACTCCCCGCTGGAGGTGGTACCCGCACCTATCGGACAATTTGGGCATATCCTAGGGATATGCCTCCATTGTCTATGATGGGAATAACCCTTTAAGTACTACTGGGGTCGTTTAATAAGACCAGCGTTTTAGACGTCAGTCTTAATAACCCCCGGAGCTTAAGATGCGCCTAAGTTACATAGATGTGCCGGCCTCTACATAACTTAGCCGGTGTACAACAGCCTTAAATCTACGCCAGCTTCCTTGCTGGCTCTATGCCAAAAACTGGCATAGAAAATTATAAATGAGACGGCCTGCCAGCCCGCCACCTTTCTCCTCCCTCACTATGCCCCCTTGTTTCTAGAACTGGCATACGTGGCGTGGAAGGGGAAGAAGTCTCAAATCACCTTTGGGACAAAATCTGCGCCAAACATACGTTAAAAAGTGGTGTATATTTGGTCATAATTGACCCCCCCCCCCACATGTTTTTATACCAGGACTCAGCGTGGATCGCCCGTGTGCCAGAGCCGTTAAAGTTGACTGCCCATGCCCCTTGTCTCAGATCTCAGCCAGAAATAACGTGGTGTGGGCCCTCACTGAACAGCATGGCCTCCTGTACAGGGAAGGAGTTAGCAGCTTCTCTCCGGAGGGTGAAGTCTGGCAGTGCGACCTCATCAGGTAATGCTGCACACTACCGCTTAGGCCTCATGCACACGACCGTGTTTTGTGGTCTGCAAAACATGGATCCCGACTGCGTGCATTCAGCCATTTTTTTTTTTAAACTCCTGTCGAAATGCCCTATACTTGGCCTTTTGCGCCCCCGTGGAAATGAATGGGTTCCCATTCAAGCCACGGATCAAAAATACGGTTGTGTGCATGGGCCTTAGTCCATAAATTGAATTGCATAGGTAATAATTTGTGTTATCAGCTGCAGACATGCTAAAATATAACAGCTGATAAGAACAGAGGTTGACTTGTACCATTTGAAGGAGGGGGGGTCCCGAGTCTGCATCAGCATCTTTTCGATTGCGGCTACTGTCTAGTAGGAGAAGGTCAGGTGCATTTAAAGGGAACCTGTCAGCTCCAAAACACCCCCTGAACTAGAGTAAGCGGTGTATAGTGTAAGTGATGCTGAATCCGAATATGTAATTTTTATCTTCATACTCACTTCCATTCTGATGCTGTGCTCCCACAAACCGGCAGTAAAATGCACTCACTGGACTCCAGTGCTCACTCACATAATGGAGAGGACTCAAAGAAGAGTCCAGTGAGTGCATTTTACTGCAGGTTTGTGGGAGCACAGCGTCGGAATGGAAGTGAGTATGAAGATAAAACTTACATATTCAGATTCAGCATCACTTACACTATACAACGCTAACTCTAGTTCAGGGGGTGTTTCGGAGATGATAGGTTCCCTTTAAGGACCCTGAGATGATGACGGGAGCAACTTCTAACTTCTTTAATCATCTTTTATGCCGCCTGCATAGAACTGAGGCAATGACTCTGCCTCTGTTGGATCTATTTGGTCCCAAAACGTGCAAAAAGTGTCTGGTCATTTTTGGCCCCAGCACTCTGGTCCTTAAAGGGCTTGTCCCATCTCTAGGCCTCTCTCTGATCTTGGAAACGGGGCACCATCTCACGGCCCAGGTGGCCACATTTGTGAGTCTCTCCCCATTCGCTTCTATGAGTCTAAAAAGTGAGTAATTTGTGCTTGGCTATTTTTTGAAATTCTCATAGAAGTGAATGGAGAGTGTCACATAAGCGCAGCCACGCCTCCGTTTTCAGCGTCTCAAGATGCGAAGTCTGCGTCCCGCCTCCGCTGCTTAATATGTAGTGCTCTATCCCTTAACTTCCATTATAGCTGGTAAGTCCTCCTTTTACAATTCCAGTGAGAGACAAGCCCTGGAACCAGTCTGCGTGACGTTAGGGGATCAAGAGACCGTCTGGACGTTGGACTCCAACGGCAACTTGTGGTTCAGGACTGGAGTCACCTCCAAGAAGCCTCAAGGAGAAGATGACCATTGGTGGCAAGTAGGCACTTTGTCTTTTCTAATCTTTAAGCTTTATGATGGTATAGGTTGATTTATTATAATATTCAGCTGCCGTGGGAGCAGAATTTTTCCTTTACAACTAATGTCCTATATTAATTAGTGCTATTAATGAGCACCCGTTGTGCTTCACAGGTCAGCATCACAGACTACGTCGTCTTTGATCACTACACCCTGTTCCAAACCTTGATCCAGGCCACGCAGACGGTGGCCACAGTAGCCCAGGCGCCTGTAGAAAAAGTGGCTGATAAGCTTCGCATGACGTTCTGGTCACAGCAGTCCCAGTGCCAGCCCAGTTTACTGGGGGTCAACAGCAGCGGCGTATGGATCACTTCAGGCAAAAATGAGTTTCACGTAGCAAAGGGGAACCTTATAGGTGAGTGTCATTTCTGCCGTGTACTGTGAGGTAGGACCGTTAAGCCGCCATACACTGTAGATAATTGATCGTCCAGGAGACAGCTCTTTCTCTCGGCCCCTTTTTACTTATACAAGCTCGTACGGGTCCCACCGCTTGGACCCGCACCTATATCCAGAACAGGGCCCCGAAAGTGAAGGAGGGCTGACTGCGCATGCACAGCCGCCCTCCATTCATTTCCTATGGGGCTGGCGAAAATAGCCGAGCGCTGCCTCGGCTGTTTCCGTCGGTTCCATAGAAATGAATGGGAGCGGGGGCCGTGCATGCGCGGTACGCTCCCATTCATTTCTATGGGGAGCTGGCTTGGTGGTGGCCGGAGAGGTGTCCTCCAGCCACCACCTTGCGGGGCTCCGTTCTGGATATAGGAGGCTGATATATATATATAATAAGAACGTCCTCTGCATACTTGAAATCAGGTTGTGTCCCTTAAGGGGAGCCTGTCACCAGCGACCTCCCTATCAAACTGTTTGCACAGACACATAGCTGTGGTTCACCTGACTAAAACGCTGTTTCTTTTGTTGATCGGAGGCTCGGTTCCCGCGTTATAATTTTTCTTAATATGCAGGTTAAGCCTTTTTGGTGCAATGAGGGCGTCGCCATTTGTCTTGTTGCACCCAAGCTCCACTCCTTTCTGTGGCCAGCCCCTCCCCCCTACTTTGATTGACAAGTTGAGGCAATGGAAAAACAGCAAGGGAAGGGCTAGCCACAGACAGGAGTGAGTGCAACAAGAGCAATGGTGAGGCCCTCATTGCACCAAAGGTCTAATTTGCACATTAAGAAGAAGCATTGTAACTCGGCAATAGGACTTTCGGATTTGGTGACAGATTATCTTTAAAGGGGTTTAAGATCTGCTAGAAATGTCTGATCAGCAAGATTGACAGATGTGTGGCTAGCGTAGTATGAATGGACACCACCACCACTGACCATGGTCTCTGCGCCATGAGAGATGTTCATGCAAAAACCCCATTAAGCCGACCATACATCCCATAAATGCTGACTGTAAGTATTCTATAATACAATGTAATAAAGCTTGTTCATATGGATTTTGTGTGGGACGAGGCTAGTGATCTTTTTAATCTGATTTTATTTTTATGTTTTGCAGGCACTTATTGGAATCACATAGTCCCACGGGGTACGGCATCCACCACCAAATGGATAAATGTTTTCTCTTCTGCTTCCCCGAGTGGAGAAGGTAAGAAGAAGACGTTGGAAGGAATATCATTTTATGGCTGTGCAACTATGATGATAAACCTTTAATATGAGGGGTTAATGGGATATTCCCATCTTATAATGTGCATCTCGCTAGGACTGCATCTCTTTGCTTGATGTGGCCCTTGGGACCCCACCAATCCTGAGAGTGAAGCGCTGTAAACTAGGAGCACCGCTGTGCAGGAAATAGAGAAGAAGACCGTGCTGCACTACACAAACGCTGCATCCCCTTCATTCGAGATATCGATGGTGTCCCTGAGGTCACAGCCACATTGAACATTAAAGGGGTATTCCCATCTCACACATGTAGTTTGTATAGTTAGATATAGCCATACCAATATTATTACTAATAGAATGTATTTATATAAAATGTACCGTTTAGAAGATTTCCCTATTTGTATATCCATTGTCCCACACACATCAGTCAGGCCGTTGCCCCTGGTTACGACCACCGCGGCCATGTAGTAGTGGTGATCGGCTTGCTCCTTTTCAAACCCGCTCTGAGGTAACTGCTGTATTGTGAACGCAGATTACATGAGCATGCGGAGACACATCTTGGGGCACTTTCACATCTGCGTTTTGGGCGCTACCAGTCCAAACGCAATGGTCCGGATCCGTCCAAACGCAGACTTTATAAACGGATCCTGCTCCATAGAGATGAATTGATCTTGGAACAGGATCCGTTTCTCTGCGTTTTGGAAGCGCAGACAAAAATGCTACAACCCTAAGGTGTGTCTCCTCATGCTCATGTAATGTGCGTTCACAATACAGCAGTTACCTCAGAGCGGGTCTGAACAAGAGCAAGCCGACCACCACTACTACATGGCCGCGGTGGTCGTAACCAGGGGCAACGGCCTGACTGATGTGTGTGGGACAATGGATATACAAATAGGGAAATCTTCTAAATGGTACATTTTATATAAATACATTCTATTAGTAATAATACTGGTATGGCTATATCTAACTATACAAACTACATGTGTGAGATGGGAATACCCCTTTAAGTGATGCAGTATTTTCTGGTGATATAATGTAGGAATAGCCCTTTAAAAGGGTTGTCACATTCTATTATTATAGCGCCATTCATTTGATGGCGCTGTACAAATAAGGGTTACACATACATAATACAAAACTATTGAAATAAGCATGAACAAGACGAGTTACACATTGGTACAGGAGGAGAGAGGGCCCTGCCCTCGAGGCTTACAATCTACATGGTATGGGAGAAGGACACAGTAGGTGGTTTAGAGGCAGCAGGGTCACTGGTTGTAGACTTGTCTAAAGAGATGGGTTTCCACTGTAGGTGAGAGTCTGATGTGTTGGGGTAGAGACTTCCAGAGTACGGGAGAAATCCTGGAGGTGATTGTGGGAAGAGGAGAGTAGAGAAGGAGATCCAGTGGGGATCGGAGATTACTTGAAGGGATTAGAGATATAAGGAGGTGACAGGTTGTGGACGGCCTTTTATGTAGTCGTTAGCATTATGAACTGAATTCGCCTGGCAATGGGGAGCCAGTGAAGGGATTGGCAGAGGAGTAACAGGGTGAGAGGTGGATTAACCGGGCAGGGGAGTTGAGGATAGATTGGAGGGGAGCGAGAGTGCTGGATGGGAGGCCACAGAGGAGGATGTTACAGTAGTCCAGGTGGGAGATGATGAGGGTACGTACAAGCATTTTTTGCAGACTCCTAGCTGATGCGAGAGATATTCTTGAGATGGAGGCGGCGGGTGCTGGAAAGGGCTTGTGCAGTTTGAAGGGGAGGACAGAATCCAAGATCACTGCAAGGCAGCGGACTTGGTTGACGGTTGGTGTGCAGCTATTGATCATGATTGATAGGTCTGATGATAAATTCTGTTTTATCCATGGTAAGTTTTAGAAAGCGAGAGGAGACAGTTTAAGGTGGCCCTCCTCCTAGTGATTAGTGATTCTCTATCCTGTGTATAGGATATACGTTGTAATAGGCAAACCCACTTTAGGCCTCGTGCACACAACTGCATTTTGGATCCACATTTCTTTCTGCAGATTGCACACAGATTCATTCCTATTGGTCTGTAAAAAATACAGACAGCACTCGTATGTCAAGCGTGTGCTAAGTCTATATCAGTGTGGCTGTTCTGTATATTATAGAACATGTCCTATTCTTTACAAGTATAGCCAGCTCTAGTGAGAGAAGTAAGCAGAAGTGCAGCCTGCACACGGACAGTGTCTGTATTTTGCAGATCCTTGGTTTGCCCAGTGCATTAGACCTAAGGCTGACTGAGTAGTTTTCCAGTATTCCCAAGTCTGAAGAATTTGCCGAAGCTTTAAAATGAATGCAGACTTGTGTCCTTACAATCTGGTAATGTCACTTTTGCAGGAAATGTCCTATGGATTTCCCAAAGCAGAAAAGATCTGTTTTGCCTGAGTGACCTGACTGCTCCATATAGACCATCCACAGTCCAGCTTTCCCCGGACACGGAGATGATCCATGTGTCGGCCTGCGCGGATGCTGTGTGGGCTCTGGACCACCAGGGTGGGGTTCTGATCCGAACTCTGTCAAAGAATTGCCCTACTGGAATGCATTGGACAAAACTGGATTTGTCTCAGCTCGGTAAGTTTACTTGCATTATGTCTGTTTCTGGGAAAGCCGGGTGACAATACCTTTTTAAAGGGCTTCTGTCATCAGGAACGTAGTTATTAAACTGCAGAACTTTTATTTTATGCAAATGAGCCTCTAGGAGCAACGGGGGTGTTGCTCCCCCCTACTCCCTCCTCTGGCCACGCCCTCATCATGCTGATTGACAGGGCCAGGCAGGATGATGTGAACACTTGATCAGCATGATGAGGGCGTGGAGGGAGAACAGAGCCTCTAGGTGTAACTGCAACACCCCCATTGCTCCTAGGGGCTCATTTGCATAAAATAAAAGTTCATTTTTCACAAAAACAGAGGCATACAAAAAAAGGGAGAAAGACTGTTCACTTTAGCTGACATTAGCACTAGAGTTGAGCGAACGTGCTCGGATCCCCTGCGCTCGCATGGCCGCAGGCATCCGGATCCGTTCTCACCTGACTGTAAGTCAATGGGGGCGGATCCGTTTGGTGTGACACACGAGTGTGTCATACCAAACGGATCCGTCCCCACTGACTTGCAGTCGGGTGAGGAGGACGGACCCGGATGGCTGCGACCATGTGAGTGCAGGGGATCCGAGCTCTACAGTGCTCGTTACGAGCACGTTCGCTCAACTCTAATTAGCACATGTCTAAAGGCAGCCCGTTCTAATAACGATGTACCTGATGACAGAAGCCCTTTAAGGCCTCTTTCACATGAGCGAGTTTTCCATCCGGATGCGATGCGTGTAGAGAATGCATAGCGTCCGGATTGAATCCTGACCCATTCATTTCAATGCACATGGGTTTCTCATGCATTATCTTTGCTTTCAGTAAAAATTGCAGCATGTTCTATTTCGTGCGTTTTTTTCACGCAGTTCTGGCTCCATAGGAGTCAGTGGGGCTACGTGAGAAACAGAAGGCATCCGGACGCAATGCTTTTTTCACTAATGGCTGATAGGATTCAGTTGTTCTTCATGTGCATGAAAAATGCATCCAATCCGAATACAATCTGGACGGAAAAAACGCACACGCTGAACGCAGTCACAGAAAAAACATTGTTTTGCACGCACACAATCTGTATCCCTCGTGTGAAAGAGGCATCTGTCAGCAGTTTTGTCCCTATGACACCGGCTGACCTGTTACATGTGCACTTGGCAACTGAAGACATCTGTGTTGGTCCCATGTTCATATGTGTCCACATTGCTGAGAAAAATGATATTTGAATATATGCAAATGAGCCTCTAGGAGAAACGGGGGCGTTACCATTACACCTAGAGGCTCTGCTCTCTCTGCAACTGCAGAGCACTCTCCACTTTGACAGGGCCAGGCTGTGAAAACGTCATCATGTCTGGTCCTGTCAAAGTGCAGAAGGTGTAGCAGTTGCAGAGACAGCAGAGCCTCTAGGTGTAACGGCAACGCCCCCATTGCTCCTAGAGGCTCATTTGCATATATTAAAACTTTATATTTCGCGGCAATGCGGGCACATATGAACATGGGACCAACACAGCTGTCAAGTGCACATGTAACAGGTCAGCCAGTGTCATAGGTACAAAACTGCTGACAGATGCCCTATGATTGGAAAATATATTGTAGAGGAGATATTGGTCGGCACTCCTTGTAGATGTTTTGGTGCTCAGTGGTAATAGGTATGCATAAACAAATCTTGGATACCACGGCACTCAAGTTGATGACAGCAATATTCACATCAGGTTATCTTTATTGTATCCATCCAATTATATTAAAGGAAAAACAGGGGCCAACGTTTCGGTCATTAAAGACCTTGTTCACGGCCTATAAAATTAATAGTATACATTATATTCAACATTATATTGAGTCAAATTCTTATAGCAAAAAATAACTGGATATAGTAAGAAAAATAGAGATCTACATTGATCACAATGATGTCCTAGTCCTGACATAATAGGTTGCATAAGTACATACTATAAAGGTCAAAGGTGAACGCCCCAAGTTAGGATTTAAATGATATCAGTGAGGCGGAGGGAATGTGGTGGCAGTCAGGAAAGTGATCAGCCCGGATGCATATCTGAAAAGGTAAAAGTATCGGTGAGTATTATAACATACCTCATTTCCTGTAGTGGTAAGTTTGTATGGAGGATCGCGTGTACGGAGCGCGCCAAGCTCCCTAATGAAGGCCGTGATCGCGCGGCGTGTGACGTCACGCCGTTGCGCGCGCATGCGCAGTATCATGGAAAGGCGCCGGGCCGGAAGAAGGGCAAAGAAACGGGCAAAAGGTCCGTAGTAGGTCTAAATGCAACTGTGTCTATTGTATGTTCGCATCAATCAGGACCTAAAGTGTATTACATAATTGCATAGAAAATATATTGGTTTGCAGGACATTTTGATTATTAATATCATGTCTTTTTTTTTTTTTTTGCATCTGGATTATTTCTTGGTTTCCTCCTGACTTCTATCCGATGTTTGTAAACCTGGAGGACGCACCAGCTGCATTTTGTCCTCTGTACACCCGGTATCTGGCCACTGCCATCAGGCGACTATATCTGTAGAGTGACATTCGTGTAAGGTTACGCTATCAGTGTTAGGACGTCTAAACTTAGAGCTCCCGGCAGGTGTCAATGTCGTTGTCATGGTTACGCGTCGCCCCAGAAAGCCGTGCCTGGGTGCCTCCTGCAGACGAGGTTTTTGTATTGGAGTATGGGTGTCACAGAATGTACCAGTGAGAGGAGCACAGGACAGACACGCAGCTTTGTCAGTGATATTCGATGCCAACCGGTTGGCCAGTGACGTTCGTCCGACATATTTCAACAGCTGGAGACTCATGTGACAGCGATAACTTGGACAGGTCACACGTAGCTGCGAGGCCCCGTCCACTGGGGACGACCGCGGCTTAATGTCAGACCTGGAATGTAGCCTTCAAGGGCTTAATGATTTATGGTCTCCATGTGTTTTTATTTTTATTTTGCGTTTTTTTTTTTTTTACAACTCGGAGGAAGTTTAAGGCTGTTGCACCTCTGTTGCCATTTTTTTGTCTTTGCATCTATGTCTATAAAATGATAAAGTAGCTTTACTTAAAGGGGTTCTCCAAGTTATATTTATTAATGACTTATCCTCAGGATAGATCATCAATATCAGATCGGCCGGGGGTCCGACACTCGGCCCCTCCCCGCAGATCAGCTCTTTGAAGAGAAGGCGCGCACCGTGCCAGCGCTGCCTCCTCCTTATTTTTACCTGCTCGCCGTAACATCTGCGGATCGCTCCTATACGAGTGTATCCTGAGGATAGGTTATCCATAAATATAACTAGGATAACCCCTTTAAAGGGTAAGCTGTCAGCGCTGGGTCACATGTCACTGCTGAGGCCAGTCATTGGCTGCAGCAGCGCATTGGAAGTAAACAGGCCAGACACTACAAGATGGGCGAATGGAGCTAGGTCAGGGATGCTCAACCTGCGGTCGTCCAGCTGTTGTAAAACCACAACTCCCATCATACCCTTCTGTAGGCGGATAGCTGTAGGCTCTCCAGGAATGATGGGAGTTGTAGTTTTGCAACAGCTGGAGGGCCGCAGGTTGAGCATGCCTGAGCTAGGTGGTATGGGGTGTGTGTTGTTGTTTTTTGTTGGTTCTTGTTCTTGTTCTTTCTTTTTTTTTTTCTCATTTAGGTACCACACGTTCCAGGGGCCAGTTAAAAAGTGCCATGAACATGGAAAAAATCCTTTAAAATATTTCTTGGGAAGACTTACGGAAATGTTCTCACACGACCGTAGTATTGCGGGTCCGCAAAAATGTGGACCTGCAATACTACAGGTGTCGCCCGGTGTGTGTTCCACAATGTTCGGGACACATGGCCGGGCGCCCCATTTGAAAATGCCTATACTTATCCGCTATTGCGGACATGTTCTATTTTTTTTTTATGCGGTGCTTCCCACTCTCATAGAAGTGAATGGGGCCGCATCTATTCCGCAATATTGAAGACTCATTTACATGGTCGTGAATACTTAATAGAGTTTCTCTAGAAAATCCAATATATAATATAATATATCGTTGCTGTTGCATACATTTTTTTTTTTCCTTCTCCCATAGGCCCCCTGCACCTGGCCGTATCCGATTTTTCGCTCCTCCGAAAACTGACCCTTGCTTAACGGATTTGTGTTCCATTTTTTTTTTTTTTTTCCCCAGTATGCCCCCATCTATAGTAATGGCTATTGTCACCTGCAAAAAACGGACAAGAATAAGACCTGTGGAGAGACGTTCAAAAAGGGCGTGGCCCCTCTGAATGCTATGGGTCAGTCTGCTGTCCAGTTTAAAAACGGAGATGGCGCTCTGCAATAAAAAGAATGCTGGTTGTGTGCATGAGGCCATACAATGGGGAATAACATGAATCATTCGCAGTTTGACGCTTGCACGCTCTGCTGCCAGTACCTTGTACTTGTACCCTTTCAGAGTTGAGCATAGGTCAGCACGGTTCCTCGGTTACAGATTTTGCAAGCAGCGGACGGGCCAAGTTCCTGTTACCCGACAGCAGATATCCCGGGTCTCTGCACAGCTCTGCTGTGGGGTAACCGGATCTCTGCGTGTCCACGGCCGGCATGCCATCATTAATACCACACGCACCCAGCATGAGCTATTTCTGCTTCACACGTCTTCCCGCCACATCTCCCACCTGCATCCCTAGCCGGCCGGGCAGCGATCTGCACTCGTCGTCGGGTTGTTTTCAGTTTTGCCTCTGGCCGATTCCCCCCCCCCCATTGTGTGCAGAGCCGATCCTTGGGATTGGAATACGATCTCGTTTTGTTTGGGGTGCTGTCTCTGTAGGTAACCGGCGGAGGGGGATTTTTCATCTATTTGTATGGAGATCTGTGCATTGTCTCCTAAGCCTCTGTCTTCTTTCAGGGACTTGTTAGGGTTGCTTGGAAACCAAGAACATGAATGCAATGGTGGCTGGTGCAAAAATTCCTGGCACGACGACAGCAGTTCTTTTGAATATTTGTCCTAAGGTTTTTTTTTATTTTTTTATTATTTTATGAGATATTTTTCACAACAATGTGGCAATTAGTTACGGCGCTCCGTTACACTATTTTGGAAACAGACTAGTGACCGCTCCTATAGTTTTTGAAAGGTGCTTCCAATGATTAAAGGGGTATTCCCATCATAGACAATGGGGGCATATCGCTAGGGTATGTCCTCATTGTCTGATAGGCGCGGGTCCCAGCGGTGGTATATTGTGAACGGAGCGGGGTGCGCTGCTCCCATAGTGAATGAGAGCGCACCGAGCATGTGCGGCCACCGCTCCCATTCATTTCTATGTAGCTGATGGAAATAGCCGAGCCAGCGGCAGCCCCATAGAAATGAATGGAGGGCGGCTGCGCATTGGGACCCACATCTCTCAGATAATGGGGGCATATCTTAGCGATATGTCCCCATTGTCCATGATGAGACAAACCCTTTAAGGTGATGGCGGGAGACGCAGGAGGTGCAGTGGACTGTATGATGCTGAAAACTGTGTTTTAGGTCTGCCTGAGCCGCCAAACCACCCATTCTCCTGTCTGCATCGTCTGGCATGCCCCACACAGGCAGTATATGTATATATATGTGTGTGTGTGTGTGTGTGTGTGTGTGTGTGTGTATATATGTATATGTATATGTGTATATATATATATATATATATATATATATATATATATATATATATATATATATATGTGCAGGAGACCCTTCTCCCATATACGTCTTTCTAGGATTTGTCCTTGCAAAGTGCTGCAAGTCACTGACCTACCAACCTTGCTGTCCTCTGTATGGATACCTAAAGCACTGTACAAATTTACCCTGTACTCTGTCACGTCCAGTACATAGACATATGACCTAACCTCACAGAAAGCCCATTGTAAGTTTACCCGAAGACCTGCCTTATGTGTCTGTACTGAGCAGCGCTGGGTGGAACGATCCATTCTCCATGAGTTTAGTGCGACTGCTTCCTTTTTTTGGTGGTCGGTTCTCACTCTGGATTGTTGGACCCCTTTTTCCAGTGGGTACTTGGTTCCCCTGCCGGCCACCAGCGTCCCAGGAATTTTGGGGAAGGGGATGGGGGGAGTGTAATAGCGTACAAGAATAGGCATTTTGAATGGGGTGCCGGGCCGTGTGTTCCACAAAAGCACAGCCGTCTGAACGGCCCCTAACCCTGTACTGATAGTCCTAGGGTCCCTTCTAGGTCCCCTGGGCTGACCGCAGAGGGCTTAACCAGCCTCTGATCAGATCACTGGGACCCAATCAGAGGGGGAAATCCCATGTGACCATGCTGTGGCCACAGACTGCTAATGAAAGGTTTAATGGTCGGGATCGGAGTTGCCTCTGATCCCGACTGTGGAGAAAAAGGCTGCTCTGAGAACCGGAGCTGTTTGTTACAGTTGGTTTGTAGAGCCAGGGTGCTCACAGACGCACGTGACACTTCCTAAAACAGTGACAACAAAGGGCAGGGGATATACACTAGGAAAATGCTGCATATAGATGTGTATATATTATACCGCAAGATGTCTAATGCACCCACATACTGTCTGCTCTGCGCAGGTCCGGTCAAGCTGTGCAGTCTGTCCTGTGGCAACCAGCACGTCTGGGCGTGTGACACCAGCGGAGTCATTTACTTCCGAGTGGGGACCCAGCCGCTCAATCCGAGTATGATGCTGCCTGCGTGGATCATGATTGAGCCCCCGATACAGGTAATAGCAGGGTCTCAGTTCTTTTTCCAACCTATTAACCCCCTAACTGTTTTGTCAAAGTGGAGCTCCAGCAGTGGGAAAAGTAGTTAACTGGTCTTGTTTGAAAGCAGACATTCCAAACTTTCAGACAATACCAAAATGACAGCAATATGTTCATGATAGAGGAAGATATCACTGAATTCAGCTGAAAATGAAATTAAAAACAGGTTTTACTTGCGATTATTCCCGACTTGATTTCTAACAGTGATTTCTCCTCTGATTTCTGCTCGTTTCCATGGTTACAGACCACCCTGCAATCCATCAGTGGTGGTCGTGCTTCCCATTTTAGGAAAAAGCGTCAGCCTCTCTGGTGGCCAGGACCAAGGGAGCGCACTTAGGCTGGTGTTTTTTTCTATATTGTGCAAGCATGACCACCACTGATGGATTGCAGGGTGGTCGTAACCGTGGAAACGAGCAGTGTATAATGTGATGGGAAAATGAATCCAGCCAGCAAAGGAAGCAATATGGAGAATCACAATACATTAGTAAGTGCCTTGTATTCACTTTCTCTACATGATAAATGCCACTTACTGAAGTGAGAGGACCCCTTTAAGGGGGATTTTCCAGAAAGTAAATATTGATGACCCCCTGCCCTCCCCCGTCACATCAGTTATTGATCCCCTATCCCGAGGATATTCCATCAATATTTAAAGAATAACTAAACTTTTATTCAAATCCAGATTTTTCTAAAGCGCTTTAAATCCACTATATTTACACATCACTGACTTCTCGGCGGTGTGCAGAGTAGGGATTCCTTGCACTGTAGCATTGGGTCCCGCGGCGAATGTTGTCAGGGAGCAGGAGCACACGTCGCTGTTCCTGCCTGTGCCCTTTCTGGCATAGCAGAAACCATGCGCTACGCCAGGATTAACTGAGAGGAGCGGGCACAGGCAGGAGTTCGCCTGGGTAATCCTGTCACAAAAAGTTTGCATTAAAGTTTAGTTACGCTTTAAGTCCTGGCAAACCCCTTTAAGCTTCATGTACATACACCCCGCCAGCATTTCCTGCTCACATATTGCATGTTTGATATGGAAATCGGATGTGTATATGAGGAACGGACGGGGAAGAAGTAGTATTTGCATCCAGAAAGCACAGCACCGAGCCGGCGCACTCCGAAATATTCTGAGAATCTGCACCCAGCTGCCGACATACTTTCCACATGACCCCCGCATCATACCTGATGTAATGCAGAGATCTTCTGGAGAATTGCAGAACTGTGTATAAACACCCCTGATGGCTGCTAAATATAACCGTCACCTCAAATGGTGCTCGCAGGAAGGACCCGAGCTGGCCGTGTCTACCGCCTGCAGCCTCCGGGGCTGTTAAAGGGACACAGACAGCAAAAATAAAACAAAAAAAAAGGTCTCTGCTTGCTTGAAACGTTTTTGCTTACATCCAAGGAGTCCTGCTGAGGATTTGTTGCAATGTGCCAGTGAATCTGTGCAGCTAGAGTCCATGCCGTGGGTAGGTTTAGGCACGGCACCTTTGCTGTGGATCTTGCAAATGTGGCAGGCTACAATACAATACTTCAGCATGCTGCGGGTTTTCAGATGCGTGCTCATAATATTTTGGAAGTGCACGGTATGGCGGTTGAAATCGGCATCGCCATCTGCAGCATAATCTACATGTAGCATGCGGGTTTTGCTACAGATTCGGTGCTGCTGCTGCGGTGATGACTTGGCAGAGGATCGCCTCGGATTAATCCATTGTAGTAAACCGTCTGCTGCTGCCAGCAAGGCTAGGTGAGGGTTCCATTCACTGACCGCAAGCAGAAACCGTGATCGAGTCCAAGACGTACGCGTCTGTGTATTTTTTACAGTGTGATATTGTGTTTTGCAGCCCGTGGGGATCAACCTGATAAGTGTCTACTCCAGTCCCAATGACTGCATGCTGTGGACGCTGGACAACAAGTGCAATGTTTACGTGAGGATTGGCATCACCGAGGAGATGCCCGTTGGAGTGGACTGGGAGCATGTACCTGGTAAGAACAGAGCCATGCCTATTTAAAGGGTTATTCTCATTTTAGACAATGGGGGCATATCGCTAGGATACGCCCCCATTGTCTTATAGGTGCGGGTCCCACCGCTGGGACCCGCACCTATATCCAGAACGGAGCCCCCGTATTGAACGAGGGCACACTGCGCATGCGCAGCCGCCCTCCATTCATTTCTATGGGGCCGCTGAAAATAGCCGAGCGCTGGCTCGGCTACTTCCGTCGGCTCCATAGAAATGAATGGGAGCGGTGGCCGCGCTTGCGCAGTGTGCACCCATTCATTTCTTTGAGCGCAGCGGGGAGCTGCGCCTGGTGGTGGCCGGACCCCCGGAAACCCAGGGTCCTCCAGGCGCAGCGCTCCACGCTCCGTTCTGGATATAGGTGCGGGTCCCAGCGGTGGGACCCGCACCTATAAGACAATGGGGGCATATCCTAGCGATATGCCCCCATTGTCTAAGATGAGAATACCCCTTTAAAGGGATACTTCCATCCTATAAAGTGTTGGCATATCATGCCACCCCTTTATGATTGGTTTGGCTCCGACCTCTGGGACCTCCTCTGTTCCTGTGAATGAAAGGGCCGCAGTAGCGGCAGAGCGCTGTGTCCTGATCTAAGTCGCCCCATTCATTTAAATGGGGCCGTATTGTATGTTCTTGCACAGGGAAAATGGTAATGGGGCTGCGGCACTACACCAGTGCTGTGGTGCCATAACGGTCAGGCTGCAGACACATGGAAGGGCATGGAAGTGATTTAATAACTAGGCTTGTCTGATCTGCCTTAGAGCTGTACACATATAATGGAAGTTTATTTTTTTTTTATTTTAGATGCATGGGAGCGGCGAGAACATTGGTTATTCGTAGCCTTTTATGCTTTTGTCGTCTGTCTCCACAGGTTTGCAGGCGTGTCAGCTGGCAGTGAGCGCAAGAACCGTCTGGGCCCTGTGTCCGAATGGAGACATAGCCAGACGTTACGGGATTACGGACAAGAACGCGGCCGGAGACTACTGGAAGAAAATCCCAGGAAATATGTCTTGGTTAACGGGTAAGAGGACGTAGAGGCCGCTCTGCACGCAATCCTGAGCGGGTTTCCGGATAAGGCTACTTTCACACTTGCGTTTTTTTTTTTTCCGCTATTGAGATCCGTTATTGGGGACAAAACTGAACTTACGGTCTTTATTGTGTCTTTATGTTGTCTTGAGTCTTTTTGAAATGATGCTGCATGTGAACTTCCGAGGCACCGGTCTGTGCAGTATGAGGAGATTGTGGGTTGTACTGCGAATAGGACTTTCCGCCGTGGTACCGGTGGCATCATGTATTCGCATTGTAGTCACTCGGACACGAATTAGTTGGTTGCTAAGCAAAGTGAACTCCCCCCCCCCCCCCCCCACTTTGGTGACATTAGTCACTGACCGAGCTGATCTGGGTCTGGCGATCATGTGATCACCAGGGCCAATGGAGGCAGTCACCTTATATCCTACGTAGGCTTCAAAAGAGAAGACTGAGGCGATTACAAGCAGTAACATTAAGAGACAGTGGGCGATTCTTAAAGTGGTTCTCCAGGGTTTACAGATGGATGGCCTATCCTCAGGATAGGTCATCAATATGAGATTGACATGGGTCTGACACCCAGCACCCCCACTGATCAGCTGTTTGAGAAGGCTGCAGTGCTTCGGTCTACTCCTAGCTTCCGAAGCGCCATTCATTGTATAGTGGCTGTGCTTGATATCGCAGCTCAGCCCCATTAAAGGGGTTTTCCAGGATTTTAATACTGATGACCTATCCTCAGGATAGGTCATCAGTATCTGATCGGTGTGGGTCCGAAACTCGGGACCCCCGCCGATCAGCTGTTTGAGAAGGCACCGACACTCCTGTGAGCGCCGCTACCTTCTCCCCGCTTGCCAAGCACAGCGCCGTACATTGTACAGCGGCCGTGCTGGTTATCACTTGAATGGGGCTGAGCCGCTCCTAGGCCATGTGACCGATGAACGTGACGTCACTGGCCTAGGAAAAGCTAAGAGAATGCCTTCTCAAACAGCTGATCGGCGGGGATCCTGGGTTTCGGACCCCCACCAATCAGATACTGAAGGCCTATCCTGAGGACAGGTCATCAGTAGTTAACTTCCAGAAAACCCCTTTAACTTGAATGGGGCAGAGTTGCACCTAGGCCATGTGACAATGAAGGTGACGTCGCATGCCTAGGAAGAGACCTAGGCACTCACCTCTTCGTACAGCTGATCGGCAGAGGTGCCAGGAATTGAACCCCCTGCTATCTCCTATCAGTGACCTATCCTGAGGATAGGTCATCAACATGTAAATCTTGGAGAGCCCCTTTAACCACCTAACTGTTTTGCCCGAGTCCAGCTTGCGCAGTGTGAAAAGTAGCTAGCTGGAGGGGGGAGGGCTGCTTTAGATGGTGATATCTTCTCAATGGTAGCAGAGGAGAAATCAGTGTTGGAAATCAAATCGGGAATAATTGCAAGTAAAATCTGTCTTTACTTTCATTTTCAGCTGCATTCACAGCATTGTGATTTCTATCAGTGATATCTTTCTCTGTCCTGAACATATTGGTATTGTCTGAAAGCTTGGAATATCTGCTTTCAAACCAGATCAGTTGCATGTTTCTAGCTGCTACCATTCAGGAGGTCACAGCATCTAAAGCAGCCCTCCCCCCTCCAGTTAGCTACTTTTTCCCACTGCTGGAGCTCCACTCTAGCAAAACAGTTAGGGGGTTAATCTGTTAGACGATCCACCTGCTGATTAACTTGTGGTCTCTTCTTTTTCAGTGACCCCCCAGGACGAGCTCTGGGGCGTAAGCAACACCGGGTCCCTCCTCCAGCGTCTCACGAAGACCTACAGCCACCACCCGCCCGTTCCAAAGTCCGACCACATCCTGGCGCAGTCCGACTTCGAAGACGAGTGGGAGGTAATCTGACCACGCGCTGCTACGAGAGCCGGCCGCTAACGTCCTTATGCTGCTAAGAAGCCCGTGCTGTCCTTATTAACACACTCTGCACTTTGCCCGGTCCGGAGCATTTCCACCGCCAGAATCGCGAGCCGTAAACAGATCCACAGAACGGGGCTCAGCGTATCGGCCCGTCATATTAACCACTTCCTTCCGCTGAATTATTAGATGTTACTTGTGCAGGGAGGGTCTGACATGGCTGACCTCCTGGTGGACGCCAGTGTCTACAGCGAATCATAAACCATTCGATTTCATTTCCTAAACGGCACCGGAAATGCGAACTGAAGCGGGCGTTTAAAGGGGTATCCCCGTCATTGTATATCCACTTCTGGAACGCCCCCTCAGACCACGACAGAGATCCTTGCAGCATTTTTCCTGCACAGCAGCGCTCCCAGCCACCAAGTTGGAAGTGGCGTTGTGCAGGGATAATCCAAAGGGACCACGGCGCTGGTTAACTGTAGGGGTCCCGACCCACGCGGGCAGTAGGTGACAACATGTTGGCGATACTCCGCCACATATAACACTGGAGGGGAAATCTTTGTAGGTCAATGACGTTTATGTTAGAGGTTTTAACGGTTTACTTGTAATTACTTGAATTGGATCTTTTTGTTAAAAAAAATAATTCACTAGATTAGAATTTTAAGTACAAACACAATTAACCTCTTCATCCCCGCCTTTGACGTAGCATTTGTTAAAGAGAACCCCACACAAAAAATAAAAATAATAGATATGATAAGTCCTCGAGTCGTCCTCTTCTGCCACGTCGATTCGGTTTAATTCATCCCCATCTTAGTTCAGTTTCTGGGAAAAGCTGGGTAAAAACCAATATGGCTGCCGTCACTGCCCCAGCTTTACTTAAAGAAGAACTCCCGCAAAAATTTTTAGTCCATGTCCTGTTAGAAATGTACATGATGTAATCTGTAGTGAATGTCATTTTCTTACCAGTGTCTGTATTTGTGAGTTATATCTCCCTGATGTTTCTCATCTGTGTCATGTGACCAGAAATCAGACTCACAAGATAACACAGCATCTTATGTGTGGACAGGAAGTCTAATTCTCTATGTATTCCTATGGGAGCCTCACTTTCAGTCTCATAGGAATGAATAGAGAAGTAACTGGCTTCCTGTCCTGGGTCAGTTGGAGGTCAGGGAGTTGGTCACATGACACAGCTACAATTAGAAGAGAGGGGATAACTCACAAATACAGTCTCTGATAAGAAGATTACATTCACTACAGATTACATCATGCACCTTTCTAACAGGTCAGAGAATAAAGATTTTTGCGGGAGTTCTTCTTTAAAGTAGTGCCGTCGCCTCTCCTGACACGTCTGTTGTAGTAACCGCTTGTTTCAGCCATGGAATAACCATTCTTGAGCATCCGTTCATATAATTCTGTGTTATGCTCTTCTTCTGTTATTCCTACTAGAAGTTTACCAGTGGATTTGCAGCTGGGTATTACCAGTTTGGGGTGGGGGGTCCCTGCACCGTCTCGCACTGTCCAATCTGTGCTACCATAAACTTCCAGTAGGAATAACAGAGGAATGGCACAACACAGTCATAAGAATAGATGCTCCAGAATTGTTATTCCATGGGGGATGCAAGTGGTGACTAAAGCTGACATTTCAGGAGAGGGGAGAGCTCCCCTTTAAGCACTGAGCATCCACCGATGCGGAGTGTCTCAGTTCAGAAGGCTCTGCACCCCCATGTTGGCCGTTTTTCCACCACCAGATTTTCTGCTATAACAATGGCCGCCTGTGACCCAGCTTTCCCAGAGGCAGATATTTAACTACTGAGGGGACGGATATCATTTTGAAAGACTAGGACGGCTCGGGGACGTATTTACTGGGGGAGTTTCCTCTTTTTTCAGGCTCCGCCACGGCCCCCCTCCGTTTTTAGCACTTGAAGAACTCGCACCTCCTTCTGCCATTTTATATATAGTCGCCACGTTTTACGTTTTCGTGCTCTGTTCTGCCAAAACAGTGTTGGTCGCGGGTCTCCCCGAGCTTCGTGCTGTTACAGGTCATGGCTAAATAAAAAAAACAAATTGCACATCCGTGGGTGTAGGAAGGGTTAATGACTGGACCTGCACGTAATTCATTGGGCTTTATGGGCAGAATGCATATTGTCACCGTGACCTCTGACTGATTTTCTTGGTGTATACTGTCACTTCTATGAGGCTGTGGGGTTATAGTTGGTCATTTATCATCCACTACGTGTCCAGCTTTACTCATTTATACAAATCCCTTTAATATCGTTGGTTAAATAAAAAAATAAATAAAGTTATTTGTATGGCGTTCTTATTTCCGGGGGCGAGGAGATGGTGGTGCAGATCTTCCAGTCCGCAGCAGTTCATGTTGCAGGTTTCACTTATTTCAAATGAAATCTGCTGCACAATCTGAGGCTGAGGCGTTGGTCTTGCACATCATCAGCTCTCCATTCTCCCTTATAAAGGGGACTCCCAAAATCATCCCCCCCCAGCAACATCAATTGGTAACCTTTTAAAGGGCATCTGTCAGCAGTTTTGTCCCTATGACACTGGCTGACCTGTTACATGTGCACTTGGCAGCTGAAGACATCTGTGTTGGTCCCGTGTTCCTATGTGTCCACATTGCTGAGAAAAATGATGGTTTAATATATGCAAATGAGCCTCTAGGAGCAACGGGGGCGTTACCATTACACTTAGAGGCTCTGCTCTACCTGCAACTGCCGCTCCCTCTTCACTTTGTTTGACAGAGACAAGCTGTGAAAACATCATCACGCCTGCCTGGTCCTGTCAAAGTGCAGAGGGAGCGGCAGTTACAGAGAGAGCAGAGCCTCTAGGTGCAATGGTAACACCCCTGTTGCTCCTAGAGGCTCATTTCCATATATTAAAATCTCATCTGTGTGGACACATATGAACATGGGACCAACACAGATGTCTTCAGCTGCCAAGTGCACATGTAACAGGTCAGCCAGTGTCATAGGTACAAAACTGCTGACAGATGCCTTTTAAGACTGGATTCACATCACCGTATTCCGGATGTGGGTCCCTGGGCAACCATGGGTTAACTGACCTCAACTCAAAGCATGATAAGCAGGAAAAATGGCCAGAATACGGATTCCGGAGGCGTGAATTTCCTCAGTGCTGGAGGCTCCGTGGCGGTATTTACCCAGTGTCGGAAGACGCACAGGAGGAGGATCGTCGCAGTAAGTGCTAAGAATTTTAATAATTAGGAATTGTGAACTGATTTTTTTAAATTTTTTGCCTGTGCTATTCTTGGACACTTATCTGTCATTATTCTGCAGTTTAGAGCTTATATAAAATAATCCATTGTGCCGTCACCTAGGTTCTGGCACGCTCGCTGTCTAGGGGATCATTAGTTGCATCCATGTGTTACTGCTACATAAAATCATTGTATAGTTCAGGCCTCATTGAGCCCATTGCTGTTCCTTCCGACTCCCCCACACACATGCATGCAGTGCTTGGCCGAGCTTGCATGTGTTCTCAATGGGGAGAGGGAATAGGCCGCTGGAGGAGGAGGCGGAGACCTCCCCATACATATTAGACCATGGATGCTCAACCTGCGGCCCTCCAGCTGTTATAACTACAACTCCCACCATGCCCTGCTGTAGGCTGATAGCTGTCTGGGCATACTGGGAGTTGTAGTTTTGCAACAGCTGGCGGGCCGCAGGTTGGGCATCCCTGTATTAGACAATCTGCCACTAATGTGTATGGGCACCTTTTTAAAAGGGTTGTGTCACCCTGTCGGCTTATCCCCTTATCGGTGGGGGTACCGGCGTTCAGACTCCCACCATTCAGATGTTTGTTCCCAGTGCTTAGGGGATAAGCTGATATCGTGGCACGACCCGTTTTTATTCTGGAGTTTGCATTGAGTCTGAATGTTACTTGTACGTGGACTGATTTCCAGACTAGGCAGCAGCATCGCCCCCACCTCAGATGCAGGGGAGCACTCCACTCTCGTCTGCGGCCGCCTCACCCTGTCCGTGTGATTTGGCACATCCAGTCCTGCATAGTACGAGTGCACTGATCTGGATGCAGATGGAACTGATCTGCCCGGGTGAGAACTGGCTGAGAAGTCACCTTCAGAGGAATGCAGTGCACTGTCTGTGTGTCTGGCAGTAGATTTTATCACTGCCTCTATAAATGCGAAGGCCTCGTTCATCTCTGTGACGGGAAGTAACTGCCCTTGAGGCACCTGTACAGACGGCACCTGCTGGACTCCTTGTGATATAGAGACAAGCACAATGTGAGATGTATCTGAAACACTCTGTGCTGCTGGGGACCCCACTCCTTGTATGTCATAAAAGTTTCTAGAGCACCTGCCATCAGGATCAACCCTATTAAGGCATTCTTGCTTGACCTTGCTGCTTGCGATACATGCGTTGTCAATCCTACCAGGCAGCACGGGTTGATCCTGCTGACGGGTGTCCTTTCAGTCTGTGACCTCTCGCCTGCCTCCACGAGTGGACAGGATTCCACAAGATTCCTGCCACATTCCTGAAATACTCCGTGCTGCTGTGGGCACCACTTCTTTGTAACCTCAAAAAGTTTGTGACCTCTCATTAGTCTTCATTCACAAGGCGCTCTACTTTACCTCACTGTAAGGCCCCGTTTTTGCAGATCCGCAAAATACGGATGACGTTCCGTATGTCATCCGTGTTTCTGTTTTTTTTGCGGATCCATTGTAACAATGCCTATCCTTGTCAGCAAAACGGACAAGAATAGGACATGTTCTATCTTTTTGCGAACAGAAATACGGACAAACGGAATGCATACGGAGTACCTTCCGTGTTTTTTTTTTTTTTTTTTACGGACCCATTGAAATGAATGGTTCCACATACGGTCCGCAAAAAAAACCGGAACGGACAAGGAAACAAAATACAGACGTGTGAATGAAGCCTTACATGTTCCCCTGTAGATCCTGTCCTGAAATACTCTGTGCAGCAGGTAAACAAATGGAATTACTGGAAAATGGGAGGAACATTCCTACAGAATTACGAAAATATAATTTTTAGCAAGTAAACTCACAATTTCTAATGTGGTATATTATATACAGTATGTCTACTGTTTTTTTTTTTTTTTTTTTTTTTTTTTTAGTATTTTGTAGTATTCTAAATTTGTCCCCATTCCTTCTGCTGAAGAAAGACTATCTGCCTGGATTTGGTTGTGGCAGGAGGCAGATTATGAATGGCAGATAAGAGTAAATCGCGCCTTTTGTTTTCGGTGTTGTGACATTTGGAGACGTCTCAGCCCCGTGTGTCCTGGTGATAAGCAGATAAGTGAGGCCGTGGTGTAGTAAATACGTGACCTGCTGAACATGTTCTCAGAGGGTCAGATCTGGAGTGAAGAGAGTTTAAGAATGGGGAAGGGGTCGTTAAAGAAACCTCCAGGCTCCATAATGACAATGGTTTGGCCCCCGCTTAATATGAACTCCTCGTACTTTGCGGCAGGATTTGGGATAAGCGTTTTCTGAGATGTCCCTTGCCTATTGGAAAGTATGGCCGTTCTGCTTTAATTGGGGTCCATGCTTGGCTATAGAGTCTTAGAGCGTACCCCAATGATAATTAGGCTTGTGTTCCTTTAAACAATTGGTAACTACGGCATTTATTGCAGCATGGCGGGGAGTTAAAGGGGTATTCTCACCTCAGACATTGGTGACATATCGCTCAGACCGGTGCAGGTTCCACCTCTATCTCCAGAAGTGAAATCGCCCACCACGCATGTGCGGCAGCCCTCCATTAATTTCTACGGGAGTTCCAAAAATAGGTGAGTGCTGCCGGTTTTATTGAGGCGCTCTCCATTCATTTCAATGGGACTTTCAAAAAATAGCCGAGCCAGCGCTCCGCTATTTTCGAAACGCTCCTAGAAATGAATACAGGGCGCTTTGGGGGCCCTGTTCTAGACATAGGTGTGGAGCCCGTACCTGTCTGATATTGGTGCCGTAATCTAGTGCTATGTCATCAATGTCTGAGGGCACACAACACCTTTAACCACCGGACAGTTTACTATTACAGTTCTGTCACATATATAACAAAAAAAAAAAAAAAAATACAGCTTCCCAAAATATTTAAGTTTCAATTTTTCACCATTTTCTGGACCTCTGCTTGCTGTCAGTATTGCTAAGGGTTTTGCGTCGGTCTATGTCAGTGCTGAAAAATGTGCCGCTGTGATAAGTGCACGGGGGATTATTGACACTGATACACTGTAGCAAACAAAACATCCACTGCGAGTAGGACTGGGTTAGGATGATTTTTCAGCCTCAGAATGTAAATCGGGATTTCGTTCACTGAGAGCAAGCAGAGTATTTGAAAATAAGGAATTGAAATACTAAGTTTGAAAGTTGCATTAACCTTTTATAGCGTACGATCTGCTGAAATTCACTGTTGCCATTCTGACTTTTAGAATATATTTTGTATTCTGATTTGTTGCGGTTTTCAAGATTTCTGCTTGTTGTCTGTGAATTGATACATTGTTGTCTACAGCCACAGGTCTGACTGGTGGACGATCGTACCTACCAGCACAGACTTCTCCCCTGTTCAGGACACTACGTGTCTGTGCCGGATCTATTCTGACAGTCTGCAGCGGAGCGAGCTCTGACCAGACGGGTTCCGTTCACTGACAGCGTCTTTACAGTGGTAGGAAGTGTAAGGTAGAAGTTTAGTAGAAAGTTGCAGAACTTGTCATACAATGCTTGAACAGGTTTTCCCAAGTTAAAATGTCACTGGTCTTTCCAAAAACCCTTGATGTGTGATAAGCGCTTCTCCCCTCGTTCTAGGTAATGGTGGGGGGTCTCAGTGCTCAGACCCCCACCAATCATAACCTTTGATATGTCTCTATGACACTTTAAAGGGGGTGCCCAGGATTAGAAAAACCATGGCTGCTTTCTTCCTAAAACGGTGTCTGCTGTGTCCACAGGTTGGGTGTGGTATTGTAACTCTGTCTAGTTGACTGCAATACCAGAAACAACCTTGGGATGGGGTGGCGCTGTTTTGCCTAAAGCAGCCATATTTTTATAATCGTGGACAACCCCTTTTAAAGGGGGTTCTCCAGGAATTCAGAAGATGAAAGTACGTAAATATTACTTTATTATAAACATATTCCCAAATACCTTTCATCAGTTATAATGGCTTTTTGTCTGGGGAACAATCATTAGGAAAAATAAAATGGCCGCCATCCTATTAGTACACACAGAACCTGTCCTAATCACACAGGAGGACAAGTTACTTCACAACACTGAGGTAAAGAGCTGCCTCATCCTCCTCTCTGCTCTACCTGTCAGGGATTATGATCCTGGATACAGATGATAAGATCTTCATCTGAACCTCTGTAGGAATGGAGTTCATGAGGAGACATGAAGTACAGAGAGGATGGACAGGACAGACTGTGGTAATGGAGGCTGCATACAAGAGCTGCTCATCAGCCACTGTCATGTCTCCTCTATTCCTACAGAGATTCAGCTGAAGATCTTATCATCTGTATTCAGGATCATAATCCCTGGCAAGCAGAGCAGAGAGGAGGATGAGGCAGTTCTTTACCTCAGTGTTGTGAAGTAACTTGTCCTCCTGTGTGATTAGGACAGGTTTTGTGTGTACTAATAGGACGGCGGCCATTTTATTTCTCCTAATGATTGCTCTCCAGACAAAACGAGCCATTATAACTAATGAAAGGTATTTGGGAATAGATTTATAATAAAGTAATATTTAGATATTTTCATTTTCTTAATTCCCAGAGAACCCCTTTAAGGTATAGTTTCTGAATAGCAGGGGTCTGAACTCTGGGACCTCCACTGATCCTGAGAATGACTTGTCCAGAGCACTTATTTAGTACATGCCCCTTCATGGATTTCCCTAGGTTATGCCATCAACATCAGTTGGGATCTACGCCGGGCGCCTGAAGTGAAGGAGAACACAGCGCCCAAGCACGGCCACCCTCCATTCACTGCTATGGGAGTTCCGAAAGTAGCTGTTTTTTGGAAAACCTGTAGTGGTGAATGGAGAGTGCACTGCGCAGGCGCGGCCACGTCTCCAATTCACCACTATGGGACTGCCAGAAATAGCGGAGCCGGTGCTTGCGCAGCTATTTTCGAAGCGCTGAATGGAGGGTAGCCGTGATTTCCTTCACTCTGCCTCAGAGAGGCCTATTCTGAGACCCGCTCCTATCCGATGTCAGGCGGGCACCCATACACATTAGATGGTCGGCCAGGTTTAGAAGGGTCACGGCTTCACCCTAGCACTGCAGGATGGGTGAGGGGTAGCAGTGGTGGTAATGTGTCCTGCCGTCTTATGTTCTGCAGCAGACACAGAATGATAGAAACATAGGACTGGGAACCCAATGGAGATTTTGACTCTATGCACTGCCTGGGATGTTCACGCTTATCCTAGTTCCCTATGTAGGGAATTACTATTTAAGCTATTTTACTAACCACCAGTGTTTTACCCCAAGAAGCAGACGGACACAAAGTTCTATTATTTTATTTCTCAGCATAATGAAGAAAACCAATAAATAAATACAGAAATGAGCACCCGAAAACTTCTGAGGTGAACAGGTGAGTCTCCAGGCACGTCCTCATATATATACTGTATATACATCTACTGTACAGTCTTATAAAGTGCTTTTCAGTATTTTGCATTTCCCTGTCCTATGACGTCTGCTACAGGACACTGCCCCACCGAGAGTGCAAGTACGTATCCTAGAGGAGGGGTCAGCAATCGCCATCTCCTGTGGAACTACAATTCCCAGCATGCATGCTTGCGCGGCTCTTCCCATAGAAGTATATGGCGCGTGCTGGGAGCTGTAGTTTATAACAACTGCTGACCCTTGTCCTAGGGCAGTGATCAGGAGCCTCTGTGACTCCAGCTGTTGTGTAACTACAACTCCCAGCATTCACGCTTTTCTTGGCTGTTCTCAGAACTCCCACAGGAATGAAGGGCGCATGCTGGGAGTTGTAGTTTCACAACAGCCGGAGTGCAGGAGGTTGCTTGTCCTAGACCTCTAGCACTCCAGCTGTTCTTAAACTACAACTCCCAGCATGCTCCTGAAAAATTCTCTAGCTGTTTTGAGAACAGCAGAACGAGTATGCATGCTGGGAAATGTAGTTCCACAACAGCTGGAGTGCTGGAGATTACTGACACTTGTCCTAGACCCTGAGATGTGCTAAGGGGGGGGGGGCTGCCATAAAAAAAAAATGCACCATTTATGGCAGCAATCTAGAGCAGTGCTCTCCAGCGTTTGCAAGACTACAGCTCCCTACTTGCAGGACATGTTGGGAGTTGCAGTTTTGCAACAGCTGGAAAGCTACGAGCTGGAGATCACCGCTCAGCAGCTTCTGCAATACCCACTAGAGATGAGCGAGCATGCTCGCTCATCTCTAATACCCACCCATGGTGGGTGGGGGGTCCCTGTCCTTCAGTCCAATGTACTCCGGTACATTGAAACTACAACTCCCAGCATGCACACTTGCCTAGTTCTTAGTGGAACAACCACAGAAGGTAATGGAGCATGCTGGGAGTTGTGGTTGCGCAGCAGCTGGAGCGCTCTGGACTAGTCAACGCTGGTACTCCCAGTTATCTTAGACCCCGAAATTAAATAAAAGGAACACAAACCAGAATCGTAAAAGATTAAAACGGAAGTTGAAGTGCAAACGATGCGAGAATATATTGTAAAATCTCCACGAGGAGTGCGGTCTGATGGACGGATTGAGGTCTAAAAGTCTCCCAATGTGTAGAATTGAGCAAATAATAAAAGTCCTTTAATCCGGGTGCCGGATGATCAGATATTCTGGAAACTATTTAAAACATGCGAGACCCTCCAACATAAAATACTAAATGTACAAGAACATCCTCCCCTTTAAATATGCTACTAACTGGGTAGTGCAGCATTAGAAAAACATGGCTTTCTTCCCAAAACAGCGCCACACCTGTCCGTAGGTTAGATGTGGTATTGCTGCTCAATGTCATGCACTTGCGTGGAGCGGAGCTTTAGAGCCCTGTTTTTGTTTTAGTCTGGACAACCCCTTTAATCATTGTAGACTTTACTTTGTTTCTATTCCTCACCCCCTTACATCGGCGGTTGGTAGCCTCCGGCACTCCAGCTGTTCTTCAACTACAACTCCCAGCATGCTGCATTCACTTCTATGGAAAAACAACTGAGTGTGCATGCTGGGAATTGTAGTTACAGTTAGAGTGATGGAGCTTGCCGACCCCTGCCTGATATCATGTGCTGCTTCCAAAGCTGTATGACTTGTTATACCAGTGCTAGGTGTTACAACTACTGCCTGTAAATGGATATTTCCATACACTGACAGAAAGCAGAGATCTTAAAAAGCAGGGAGAGGAAATATGAAAGGGAAGATGCAGGTGCCCCTGCTCATTCTAACGATGCTGATGTTCGGAGATTGTATGGAATAAGAAAAACATGGTCACTTTATTCCAAAAAGCAGCGCCACCCCCTGTCCACAGGTTGTCTGTGGTAGTGCAGTTCATTACCATTTGCTGCAACAGAACAGAGCTGCACTACCACATGTAAACTGTGTACTGCTTTGGAAAGGGAGCAGCCATGTTTTTCTCATCGTGGAGCACCCCCTTTAAGAGCCTGATGCTCAGACTTTCTGAATGATTGGATGCCGGATTAAAGGATGTTAGTGGTTTGTCATGTGCAGTGTCTTAAAGTGGATCACTACTGATATATACACCTTACAAGTAGGGCGCCCCTTTACGCTGATACACAAACAGCTTTGAACAAGTCACCAACTTGGCGCAGAACTGGGCATCTGTCAGTCGTACATCATCAGCTGGCAGCCCCCGACATTGTATGCCAAGTGCCTGCGGATTGTGTGTCACCCTGCTGACAATACATGATGGGAGTTAGAGGTGGACGGTGGGATAGTCATCCTTGGGTGTTAAGACCCTCAGGCACATGACCCCTACAAAAAAAAAAAAAAAAAAAAACTCTTCTATTTTGGGACTTGCTTCTGTAAGGCAAGGGGTCTTAAGAAGTCTGGTAGGGGGATCTCCTCCAGGGCCTCTGGGAACCTGTCAGCAGGGAGGGCCCTGAGCAGACTCTGCATAGACAGAGTGAAGAGGGTAGGGGGAGAGGTGCCAGTCAACCATCTGTACAAGTCCTTTCCCAGCATTTCCTGCCAAGCTGTGCCCTCTTCTTGGAGCCGCTGCCTGGTGGAGAGGGGCACTCCTGCGGGCATGTACAGCAGCACAGAATCCAGGCACAGCCTCTTCAGGCGCATATCCTGCGGACCGTCCCGTAGTGCTTGCAGAAGGTAATCGAGGGCGATTTTGCCACTGCAGTCCTTAATGTACGGGCAGGCGCCGTGCCCCAGCAGCAAGATCAGACAGTCAACTCTCTGCAGCTCACAAGCCAGGTGTATGGGAGTCTTGCCACCCTCCACCCGCTGGCACCCACGCTGGTTGATGTAGACAGTCCGGCTTGCGGAAGGGAATGTCCGGAGGGTGCCGAGGATTTCTTGCAGGATCTGCAGCCGGTTATAGCGCACAGCCATGGTGAGGTGAGGAGCTCCAGACTGGCAGCAGCTGAAGCTCTTGCTTGGCACAGCTAGGGCATCGTTCTGGAAGTGGCTGAGCAGGTAGTGGGCGTAAGGCTGGTGGTCGTGTACCAGGGCGTAGAGCAGAGCCTCAGAGGGTGTGTATGAGCTGACGATGCCCCCTTCCTCCCAGTGTAGTACCTCCATAAGCCGCATGTCCTCCAGGAGCCAGACTGGCAGCAGGTCCCGCACCGCCTGGTAGAAAGCGAATGAGGTCTTCTTGCATTGCTTCTGAGACTGGTACTCGGGCGAGTGGGGTGCCCACTGAACGGAGCCAGGCATCGCTGCGTCACTGCATTAACGAGTCCAGAGTACCCTTCACACAGGCTCTTCCCCTGCAATGACAGAAGGTATATAGGTAAATACTAACCCCTTACATGAGAGGAGGGGGGTCACTATACCCTCAATTACTTCAGGCTGTCAGCGCCTGTACACACCCCCGAGGATTCATTTCGGCATATAAGGTACAGAGCTAAGGACTTATTGCCATATAGTACACGGGAGGGGGGATTCGGTACATTGCAATTGACACTATGGGGGCCAATTAACCAATATGTGGACTATGAAAATCACTGCACGACTATAAGCAGCAGAGGAGGTCATTACATCAATATATGTACTAGAGGGTCTCATACTAGTATAAATGGGGGGTATTATACCAAGATCTATAGGGCATCATACTAGTATATACACTATGGGGGGAGTCAATACACCAATATATGTACTAGAGCGTCTCCTACCAGTATACAAACTGGGGGGGGAATCATTACCCTATATACCAAGATAAAGGTATCACTAATATATAGAATATAGGGGAGGCAATACACCAATATATATATGTACTAGAGGGTCTCATACTAGTATATACACTATGGAGGAGGGGATATGTCACCATTTTGTATACGAGAAAGGATCATTACACTAGTTTATACACTGTGGGGTCACTGCAACTATATATAGACTGAAAATCAGAGTGCCATTGTAATCAAAAGGGATCATTACATTAGTATATACATAGGGTGTGCACTACACTAATATTTGTACTAAAGGGGATCATTACCTTTGTATATGCACTATTGTGGGGGTTGTTAGACTTGTATGTACACTATTATGGGGCTCATTACACTAATTAGTAAACTGATGTGGGGGTCATTACACCATTATATCTACTATATCAATCACTGCACCAGTATTTACATGCATTAGAGGGGATCATTACACTGATATATGGATGATGGGGGTCACTGCACCAATATATACATGCGTTAGAGGGGATCATTAATCTGATCTATGGATGATGGGGGTCACTGCACCAGTATATACATGCCTTAGAGGGGATCATTACACTGATATATGGATGATGGGGGGTCACTGCATCAGCATGCATTCATTATACCAGCACAGACACTACTGCAGAAGAGGGGATTCCTGCACCACTACTGCTCCCATCATTCTGTGCACTTTCCTTTGCAACCACACAGGCAGTACAGGAGGTCAGTGCACTTACCTGCGGAGAATAACCCACCGTTTATAGGTCATGCACAGAGGTCTCGAGGAGGGGGCTGCATGTCCCCGGCTACCTACCTATCACCCCCTCTACACAGTGCAGGCGGGATCCACTCCCCGCAGCCATTACTCAGTGTCAGGGACTGCAGCTCCCCTCCCCCGCTGCAGGGCTGGCACCCACTGACATGCAGATGATAATGGAGGGGGCTAGCACCTTAGGCAGGTGAGAAGGGCGCTGCCCAGGGTGTAATGGGTGCAGCACTCACCGGTCCCGGCCTCTCAGGCTCCTTGTGCTGTCATTGCACAGGCTCAGTCGTGCAGCTCTGCTACCCTGCACCGTCCGCTCCGCTCCTCCTTCCAGCAAACCCTCGTTCTCTCCGCCGGGCATTTTTATTCTACAGTCCTGAAGGTCGTCAGCACCGCGGAACTGTCCGCTCCGCGCTCATTGGCCGGCCAGTCACGCGGCTCCGCGCTCATTGGCTGCCCTAAACCCCCTTCCCCTCCCTCCTAGGGCACAGTGACGTCATTGTTTGAAAAGTTTCCAAGAAAGTTTTCTGTGCTTGAGTGATAGCGAAGTGTTGTGTGTGTGAAGAGGGAGGAAGGAGGGAAGCTGCTGGTGGGGGTCAAATGTACAAAACACACTATTACATAGCTATTATATGGGTGTGTATAGAATAAGGTGTCACTACCACAGCTCCTGCCTGAGGCTCCTTCTTATTTATTTCCTTATTGAGGCCCATACCACATACCTAATGCACCGGCCCCCAGCCAAATGGCAAGATTCCCAACATAAAGTTCAATACAATTAAATGTTTGCAACTTTTTATACCACACATTCCTGGCTCATTGCAATGAAGCTCCATGAAAGTGGATATAACGAAAAATATAACTACTATAATACTGCTCCTATGTACAAGAATATAACTACTATAATACTGCCTCCTATGTACAAGAATATAACTACTATAATACTGCCTGCTATGTACAAGAATATAACTACTATAATACTGCTCCTATGTACAAGAATATAACTACTATAATACTGTCTCCTATGTACAAGAATATAACTACTATAATACTACCTCCTATGTACAAGAATATAACTACTATAATACTGCTCCTATGTACAAGAATATAACTACTATAATACTGCCTCCTATGTACAAGAATATAACTACTATAATACTGCTCCTATGTACAAGAATATAACTACTATAATACTGCCTCCTATGTACAAGAAATATAACTACTATAATACTGCTCCTATGTACAAGAATATAACTACAATTAATACTGCTCCTATGTACAAGAATATAACTACTATAATACTGTCTCCTATGTTACCAAGAATATAACTACTATAATACTGCTCCTATGTACAAGAATATAACTACTATTAATACTGCCTCCTATGTAACAGGAATATAACTACTATAATACTGCCTCCTATGTACAGGAAATAACTACTATAATACTGCTCCTATGTATAATAATTATAACTACTATAAATACTGCTCCTATGTTACAAGAATATAACTACTATAATACTGCCTCCTATGTACAGGAATATAACTACTATAATACTGCTCCTATGTACAGGAATATAACTACTATAATACTGCTCCTATGTACAGGAATATAACTACTATAATACTGCCTCCTATGTACAAGAATATAACTACTATAATACTGCTCCTATGTACAAGAATATAACTACTATAATACTGCTCCTATGTACAAGAATATAACTACTATAATACTGCTCCTATGTACAAGAATATAACTACTATAATACTGCCCCCTATAGATGTGATCTGATTACTGTAGTTCTGATCATGGAGCTGTGGCTACTCTGTATTGCAGTGTACAGCACTGAGGGATTAGCGACCTCTTGCAGTAAGAATATTGCTGAATTGCTTTAGGACTCATTCACACTCATGCACAACACGGATAGCGGTCATGCGCATTCCACATTCTACAGAACGGAACGCCCAGACCGTAATAGACCAGTCCTATCCTTGTCCATACAATAACACATTTTTTTTTTTTGCAGACATACGGACACGAAACGCACACAGAGTAACTTCCGTTTTTTTTTTTTGCGGCCCAGAAAGACAACAGAACGGACAAAGAATACATTCATGTTCATGAGTCCTTACAGCGCTGATGAGGGTTTGTACCCAGCTTTCCTTAGGTCCTGAATGGCCTCTTTCCTCCTTATCTGACTGTGTGTCAGTCTTCCGTTGTCCTGGCATTATATTCATGAAGCAGAAAGCTCAGGATGAGCAGTACACGGTAAATTGGGTAATTGTTGTTATGCATTTATTTCATTGTATGAGTCATGTCTCACGTGTCACCTCATAACACACACACACAGCCCCGTGGCATGTGAAGAGATGTTTTGTGGGTGACACGCGGGTGAGGCGGGGTACCCACCATCTCTGCCATTGTTCTAGATAGACAAACAAATTGTTACCCGTGCGTAATGTAATGATGACGAGTCAACATCCTGACAACGCTATGTGCTATGGCCGCCCACACCCCGACCTTCTCCCGCTGGGAGGTGCCCTCGAGGGCATTAGCACCCACTTATCTGCCCACAAACTGCTGGGTGAGGGAGGAGGGCAGGTGGCCTCGGTACATCCTACCCCCACCCTGATCTGACCTCTGTTTCCCCGACAACTACCTGCCCATGGGCGTGTCCCACCATCACCAGGGGGCAAATATATTTCAAATACATCTCACAGCTGAAGGTTTGCTACAGTAGCATCCTCTTTGAGATAAACAGTATTCTGATACATTTCACCTGCACTGATACATTGTAACGCACGGCCAGGACAGGAAGGGGATCTGTGCTGCTGTGTTTAGCCCGGAGTGGATACAGTTGTAGAGCTGCAGCCTCAGGATTTAAAGGGGTACTCCCATCTGCCAACGGGGTTAGAGAGGAGCAGGCCCCAGACATTCTCTCCAGAGAGGGACCCCCTAGGTGAACAGAGAGCAGCGGCACATGCACAACCCCCCTCCATTCACCGCTATCATTCCACTATTTCAAGGAATCCCATAGCCAGAGGTGGCTGCGCTTGCGCTGTGTGCTCTTCGGAACTCCCATGGCGATGAATAGAGAGCACGCTGTACATGCGCTGTGTGCTTCACTTTGGGGGCCTCGCTCTGGAGACAGGAGTGAGACCCTCACCTATCTGACTTGATATGCCATCAATGTCCCATATAGACCCACCGATTTAAAGGGGTATTCCCATCTCAGACAATGGGAGCATATCGCTAGGATACGCCTCCATTGTCTGATAGGTGGGGTTCCCTCCGCTTGGACCCATACCTATATCCAGAACGGAGCGGGGAAATGAACAGAAGGCACACTGCGCATGCGCCACTGCTCTCCATTAATTTCTGTGGGGCCATCGAAAATAGCCGAGCGCTGGCTATTTCCGGCTGCTCCATAGAAATGAATGGGAGCTGTGGCTGCGCATGCGCGGTGCGCTTCCATTCATTTCTATGGGGGCAACGGGGAGCTGCGCCTGGTGGTGGCCAGACCCCGGGATCCTCCAGGAGCAGAGCTCCCCGCTCCATCCCCAGCGGTGGGACCCACACCTATCATACAATCCTAGCGATATGCCCCTATAGTCTATGATGGTAATACCCCTTTAAAGAAGATTGTTCCCATTCAGTAACAGCAAGCAGAGATTTTGAAAGTTGCTGACATCACTATATCGTACCCTGTACTGTAAGCTCTCAGCTGCTCTGGATCAGAATGGTTTTTCTGCCCCTGCCTGTCAACATGGATTCTCTGATTGCGCCATTTCATTCTCTGAGAGCAAGCAGAGATCTTAACTGGTATGAGAAAGATGCTGAACTTGTTTCCATTACAGAAAACCTAAAATTCACAGTCCGCCTTCAGGGCCATCAGCTCGTACAGTCCTGAGATTCAGGTCCTCCCTTCCGCTGCCATAACATGACAATAAGACGGTCACACCTCAGGAGATAAGCGTCGCCGCAGGAGGGTGGGTCTAAGGTCAGTCGCTTTGTCACCCTTGTGACTTGACACAAAGTTCACTGACGTTTAGTCACTGACAGGTATGTCGTTATCAGCATCTGGGTGTGAACGCTCCCCGAGACGTCTTCTGTACCAAGGAGCTAGCAGTTATCCGAAATGTACATTGCCCCGCTTCCCAACTGTCGGCCATGTTGGATTCTTAAGTCGGTCGTCTATGGATCTGCATCCGGCTGAACCCTATGTCTGTGTGTCACCCAAATGGCCTTCTTACTGATGGTTTCCATTCTCGGTTCTAAAGCCAGGTTAAAAGGATGGGACAGCAGGGTCACATGACTGCGCCGTCCAATAGCTGCAGTCCGCAGTAACGCTTCGCCCATAGTCGCCAGTATTCATTGTAACATTTGGGGCTGACGCAATTATTTTGCTACCATAGTTAATGGCATTATGGGCGGAGCACAGTTAAGCCCCGCCCAACAGTAACATGTGAAAAGCAAAAATAAAATGTAGTAAGTTTGGAATAAATAGATAAATAACAAATCTGATTGTGACTGGAAACCATCAACAAGCTGCCGCCGAGCCTTTACTGACAACCTAATAACATGGAAAATCCAAGTTATCTAATTAAGGTAAGAATATGAAATACCTTTATTAGGTATGTTACAAGGAGCCATGGCTGCAGAGGGTGTGGAGGGGTTATCCCAAATTTAAAGGCCAAAGCTTGAATATAACATAACTTTTAGGTCCATCGCCCAATCTCTGCAGGACACCACCGTACTGAAAGTAACTCCTGGGTAATGGGCTGGCAGGTCATGCAAGGGTCCTATAATATCCAGGGGCCCAGTCTTCTATGTAGGGACATTTCAGTGGTGAGAGATGATCATGTAATATATATATCTATAGTGCAGTCCTAGAAGAAGTGATTTTGCTTCAAACATAGCAGAGCTAATGAAGCTAAATCATTTACAGTGATTTTTGTCCTCCATAGGGCTCTGCTGCCACCCAGTGGACAAATCAGAGATGGCACCTGTAGGAGGAATGACTTCTCAGGCTTTTTCATTTTTTTGGCTTTTTAATTATACAGATAACAGTGGACTTATCTCATGGAGCACATTCCAGAACATCCGATCGGGTCACTGCCATATTATTGGACACAATGCAAGAATCACTTCTTGCAAGCATATTCGTAAGCGTTCTTGGGCTCAGTCGATTTTGAGACGATTTTCCCAGGTGACAAATTGCAACTGAGATTAAACGTTTCTCATTCTCGTCTATATTAATTGGCTTCTTCTATATAGATGTAGGCCTGTTTTAAAGCCTGAGGCTGCACTACTGAAAAATTCTGGTATTGTCGCCTCTTGATTCCTGTCTAAGGGCTCGTATGCGGGCCGGGCCCGTGCTGTGGAATGCAAATTGCGGTCCGAAATGCACGGGCAACAATCGTGGGGCAGACGTAAATGGATCGAGGACCCATTCACTTGATCCTTATTCAACAGTCCGCTCCACAAAAAAAGTAGTGCGGAGGCACAGACAGAAACCCCACAGAAGCGCTCCGTGCTGCTTCCGTGCCTTTGTTCCGCACAGACCTTCCGGATTGAGGGTCCATTCAAGTGAATGGGTCCACATCCGTGATGCGGTGCCAGAACGGCCAGGGCCTGTATTTTGCGGGCTGCAATGCGTGCCTGGCTGGTCGTGTGCATGAGCCCTAATGCAGAGAGCTTGTGGCAAATCACCAACTACATCTCCAGTGCGTGCACCAGGGCTATACTTGGGCCAGCTAACCATTATGGTGCCCGCATAAAGCCTTACGTAGAACCTCTCAGTAGTGCAGCCTCAGGCTTTGGGCCTGTAAGTTTCTGGGATCATGTCTCAGTCTAGAAGTGAGATATTAATGAGCGGTTGCACATCTGTAGTGGGTGCTGGTGGGGATGCTGGGTGTTGTTATCCGTCATGTCCGCAGATTATTCCATTTTGGAAGGATTACCGATGTAACGTCCCAGCGAGCGGTGCCCGGTAATGATGCCCGGCCGGCGGGGACTCCTGCAGTGAGGAGCACAGGAATTAATTGGACTGGTCACCCCTCAGCTCCTCCGCAGACGCAGCCATGAGGATCCTTATCACATCTGGCAGTTGTGCCTTTGGGGGGGGACGACCGTGACCTACATTGTGTGAGCGAGAAGACGACGCACATGAGGGGGCGTGAACCCAACGCCGCAGCTACTGGTGTCCGTTATTTGTGCAGATGGAGAAGGAGGCGGAAAATCAATTATACACATTACACACCAGCTCAGCAGGCAGTATCACAGAGGACTGCTTAGATACACCAGCGCGGCAGACAGTATCACAAAGAACGTGCTTAGATACACCAGCTCAGCAGGCAGTATCACAGAGGACTGCTTAGATACACCAGCGCGGCAGACAGTATCATAAAGAATGTGCTTAGATACACCAGCTCAGCAGGCAGTATCACAGAGGACGTGCTTAGATACACCAGCTCGGCAGACAGTATCATAAAGAACGTGCTTAGATACACCAGTGCGGCAGAAAGTATCATAAAGAACGTGCTTAGATACACCAGCTCGGCAGACAGTATCACAGAGGACGTGCTTAGATACACCAGCTCAGCAGGCAGTATCACAGAGGACGTGCTTAGATACACCAGCTCGGCAGACAGTATCACAGAGGACGTGCTTAGATACACCAGCTCAGCAGGCAGTATCACAGAGGACATGCTTAGATACACCAGCACGCAGACAGTATCACAGAGGACGTGCTTAGATACACCAGCCCAGCAGACAGTATCACAGGTGATGTGCTTAGATACATGGGCTGGGCAGACACACTGATGTGCTTAGACACATGGGCTCAACAGGCAGGATCACAGAGGATGTGCTTAGATACACCAGCCCAAAAGACAGTATCACAGGTGATGGGCTCAGCAGACAATATCACAAGTGAGGTGTTAAGATACATGGGCTCAGCAGATCGTGTCACAGATAAGGTGCCTACATGCATGGGCTCAGCAGGCAGTATCACACTGATGTGCTTAGATACATGGACTCAGCAGACTGTATCACAAGTAGGGTGCTTATATGCATTTGCTCAGCAAACCGTATCACACTGTTCATCTTAGATACATGGTTTATGCAAACAGGTTCACATATGATAAGCATAGATACCGCAGTTCTGCAGCCAGTGTCACATATGATAGACTTAAATACACTTACTCTGCAGGCAGTATCACCTATGACATGTTTAGATACAGCAGACGATAGTACATAAGATAGAATACTAAGTCTATTACATACAGCCTTGGATACAGTGGCTCAGCAGACAGAAACATACAAGATACAATTAGACATAGCAGTTCAGCAGACTGTATCACACATGATAGGCTTAGATACCGTGACCCAGCAGATAGTATCACACTATAGGATTAGATATACCAGCTCAGTTGATAGAATCACACATCATAGGCTTAAAGGTTCAGCAGACAGTACGACACATGAAAGGTTTAGATACACGGCTCAGCAGACAATATCACACAGAATGGCCATAGCAGAGCAATGTCCCCTCATGACATAAAATGATAAAATAGAGATTTTTTTTGTGACGGAGAAGCAGAGAGTTTACAAGTTATAGAGTAGGTATTGTTATTGAAACCATACGACTTAAAAACCATGAAACAAACTCAAAGGTACAAATAAATAAAATACACAATAAAATGTCCTGACTTCCTGTCCTGGATAAAATTAATAAAATATAGAAAAGCTGAACCTCAACCTACAGAAGCTGATGGCACATTTTTATAGCGGCAACAACAGAGTTATTCAATTTTCACATGAATACTTGCAATTTTACTTTCTACCAATAGATGGCGACGCAGCGCACTGGAAAACAAGTAAATCCTAAGAATCAGCACTAGGAGTCAACACCAACAGACCAAAACATTTGCCGACCCCTAAAAGGTGCCGGGGGCTTCCCACAGGATCACAAATACTTTCTATGGATCTGTAAGACACATGCTGGGAATGCCAAACCAAAGCCCATGAAACCCTAATGTGCACAACACTCTGTGGAGTACTGTCAGACTTTGGTGGTTTCAATAAGGTTTAGATACTCTTTAATACTGCTCCCTATGTACAAAAATATAACTACTATAATACTGCTCATATGTACAAAATATAACTACTATAATACTGCTCCTATGTACAAGAATATAACTACTATAATACTGCTCCTATGTACAAGAATATAACTACTATAATACTGCTCCTATGTACAAGAATATAACTACTATAATACTGCTCCTATGTCCAAGATATACTACTATAACTGCTCCCTATGTACAAGAAATATATATCTACTAAATAAATACTGCTTCAAATGTACAAAAATATAACTGCTCTAATATATAACTGCTCCTATGTACAAGAAATATAACTACTATAATACTGCTCCTATGTACAAGAAAATATAACTACTATAATACTGCTCCTATGTACAAGAGATATAACTACTATAACTAATAATACTGCTCCTATGTACAAGAATATAACTACTATAATACTGCTCCTATGTACAAGAATTATAACTAACTATATAACTGCTCCCTATGTACAAGAATATAACTACTATATACTGCCTCCTATGTACAAGAATATAAACTACTATAATACTGCTCCTATTGTACAAGAATATATAACTACTATAATACTGCTCTATTATGTACAAGAATACAAGAATATAACTACTATAAATACTGCTCCTATGTAACAAGATATTAACTACTATTAATACTGCCTCCCTAATGTACAAAAATATAAACTACTATAATACCTGCTCCTATGTTACAAGAATATAAACTACTATAATACTGCTTTACTATGTAACAAGAAATAAATACTACTGATAACTGTCCATGGTACAAGAATATACCCTAAATACTCCCTAGTACAAGAATATAACTACTATAATACTGCTCCTATGTTACAAGAAAATATAACTACTAAATACTGCTCCTATGTACAAGAATTATAACTACTAAATAATACTTTTCCCTCCATGTACAAGATATAACTACTAAAATAACTGCTTCCTAATGTACAAGATAATAAACTATATAATACTGCTCCCTATGTACAAGAATATAACTTACTATAATACTGCCCTCCTAAATTATAAATAACTATAACTGCCCTGCCTTATGTACAAGAATATAAACTATAATACTGCCCCGCCCCAACATCGGATGTTTTCATCTGCACGACGGGGAGATGCAGCAGCAGCCATGCCGGCATCAAAAGCGGGGTGGGTGCCGTGGAGGGAGCGGGGTAAGTTAAACCTCTATGAGGGGCCCGGTCATTGGGGGGCATTAAAGATCTTGGATAATCCCTTTAATCGGTTGCAATCAGAGAACAGATTACACCTAATAAATGGAGACCGTGGACTCTCTGGTTTTGGTGTCTCATCCATATTGCGGTGTATTTTCCATTTCTGTCCATTTTTACACCACTCACGGCCTCAGGTAAGGTTCACCTTTAGCCCAGATTCTTTAGGCATCAGTGACTTTGTAAGGAGACGCGTCGTGCTTCTCAGGAGCAGCTGAGTCAGACACCAGCACAGCGTGGACGGTGCATTCTGCAGCTCACTACGGATCGGATGTGGGAGGAAACTAGAAAGTACAAGAGTGTTGAGAAATCTGCAGGACTAGATGTTCACTCACTAAAAATAAACTTTCTTTTTGGATTGGCTGGTAACCATGGAAACAGGACATTTCAGGTTGAAGGTAACTGGAAAGCGCAGCAGTTCCCTGGATGGCAGGATGTGGGTTTACACAGCAGCGGGCGGCCATTCTCATCTAAGGACAGTTCATTCCTGATTATACATCCGGGCGGCACTTTAACCGTCTGGGTGTGAACGCTGTATTAAAGGGAATCTCACGTCACTGCTAGCAACGACTACTGCAGACACTATTCCTAGTAACAAGTCAAAGAATGCTTTCCTTATCCTGATTACCTGAACCATCATGCCTCAGGGTGGAGACAGATTCCAAGTACTTGTTACCCAGATAAACGCTGCCTCCTATTCATCAGTACTCTGTGTATGAAATGTCAATAGGAGTGGGAGAAAGGAAGGGTCAACTGGTCGGAAAAAAGCTCATAAAAGTGCTTGTCATGTACAAGAATATAACTACTATAATACTGCCTCCTATGTACAAGTATATAACTACTATAATACTGCTCCTATGTACAAGAATATAACTACTATAATACTGCTCCTATGTACAAGAATATAACTACTATAATACTGCCTCCTATGTACAAGAATATAACTACTATAATACTGCTCCTATGTACAAGGATATAACTACTATAATACTGCCTCCTATGTACAAGAATATAACTACTATAATACTGCCTCCTGTGTACAAGAATATAACTACTATAATACTTCTCCTATGTACAAGAATATAACTACTATAATAACACTCCTATGTACAAGAACATAACTACTATAATACTTGCTCCTATGTACAAGAATATAACTACTATAATACTGCCTCCTATGTACAAGGATATAACTACTATAATACTGCCTCCTATGTACAAGAATATAACTACTATAATACTGCTCCTATGTACAAGAATATAACTACTATAATACTGCTCCTATGTACAAGAATGTAACTACTATAATACTGCTCCTATGTACAAGAATATAACTACTATAATACTGCTCCTATGTACAAGGAATAACTACTAATATACTGCCTCCTAATGTACAAATAAAATAACTAAATACTGCTCCTTATGTAAAAAAAGAATATAACTACTTTATACTGCCTCCCCTAAATGTATAAGACTATAACTACTAAAAAATACTGCTCCCTATGTACAAGATAATACCTACTATATACTGCTCCTATGTACAAGAATATAACTACTATAATACTGGCCTCCTATGTACAAGAATATAACTACTATAATACTGCTCCTATGTACAAGAATATATAAAACTACTATACAAGAATATAACTGCTCCTCTATGTACAAGGAATATAACTACTATAATACTGCCTCCTATGTACAAGAATTAAACTACTATAATATGCTGCCCTATGTACAAGAATATAACTACTAAAATACTACTCCTATGTAACAGAATATAACTACTATAATACTGCCTCTTATGTACAAGAATATAACTACTATGATACTGCTCCTATGTACAAGAATATAACTACTATAATACTGCCTCCTATGTACAAGAATATAACTACTATAATACTGCTCCTATGTACAAGAATATAACTACTATAATACTACCTCCTATGTACAAGAATATAACTACTATAATACTGCCTCCTATGTACAAGAATATCACTGCTATATTTTAGCGGTAAGGGCCCTTTAAGAGCCGTCATTAGAGAGTTAATGTCATCATAACCCTAACCCTCAGCCTCTCCACTTGTGTTCCTGGAGGGATCAGTTTTATTTCATCACACGGGGCCCCCAGGAGACCTCATCCTGGTGTGTGAGGAGATTAATGTCCCGTGCAGGGCACTGCTGCAGCTGATGCAATGATTGACTCAGTGAGAACGAGCTGCAATGTCTGCGCCTCGTTGCGGGAGATGCTCTGCAGTGCACCCGCTGGGAACACTCTGCTCATCATCTCTGGTCATACGATTCCTGCGGATGATGAGAGTCTCCACATCACTGGCTCCATAGTGATTTCCAGGGACGGTCAGATGCCAGGAATAGACCCCCATTCCAGATCTGTCATTAAAGGAGCAGGCCGGGTAAAACCGATGCACTCTGCTTATTGCAGGGGGCGGAGCATGTGTCAGGCTCCACCCCTCAGTCGAGGCACTTGGCATAACCCAGTTATATCAGCTTTGCCTTGAGTGTTCCTAAAAGGGATTATCCCGTTTTATGCAAAAGATATTTCTGTGGTTTGCTCACCAATTTCAAGATCACTGCTTGCTGTCACTGAACAGGAGCATTATCATTCACCTCATATTACATATTTACAGCCCCTATACACAGATACCGTATAAACAGTTCAGATTTAGGGGATAGCATTCACCCAGGTCTGCCAAAAAGTGGGTGCCCCCTGGGAGCAACGCAAGTGCACCACTGTCACTCTCCATACACTATGTAAAATTAACCCTGTCACTCCCTCAGGCCACCAAGAAACTTGCATTTTAAGGGGTTGTCTCACATGCCCCAGCAGGGGGGTCATCTACTGGGGACGCCCCCTACAGTCCACCATGGGGAGCCGCTCTGTACCTGTTTTGGTTCCTATTTTTGGCACAGTCACGCCGACCTTGTATCACAAGGGCGTTCACTGATCTGAGCGTGCGCCATGTGATACCACATCCCCCCTTCGCCGGCGGTTGTCAGCTGTTTGCCAGGGGTGCCGGGAGCAGGATCTGGGGTTGTCTGTGATGTCACAGCCTCTTTAACCCTTTTTCTTCACTAGATCACTCAGGATTTTGACTACCTAGGCCCTGAACGTGAGGCGAGGCCCTCCCTTGGTCACAGTTCTCCACCGTATGGTAGAAGAAGGAACTTCTCTGTCCGGACAAGTGTTGTCACCCTTAAAGGGATTGTGCATTTTTCCCACCAGCTCCCGGATCTGAATACTTTTGTAATTGCATGTAATTAAAAATTTAGTTCAGCCAATGAGTTATTCAATAAAATTTATCTATATGGCGCCACCTGCTGTTTGTTATTTTCCTTATTTCTTGACCACCTCGATGAGGTGGTCGCACATGCTCATTTTAAATCTTCAACAGCCACCAAGCTATGACAGTTACAGGGAAAGAGGTGCAGCAGAAAGGACACTCCCCCCTGAGAAAGGAGATAAGCATTGTATGAAGCAATGTCACTGACCTCCTGCTTATACACAACAGCAGAGCTGCAGGGTAAAGCATGGTGGAGGGAAACAGCATACAGTGTCAGGAGCTGTATTTCGGACATTTTTCCAGGAAATGCCGCTACGATCGCTGCTCGTGATTGTGTCCTTGCGGAGCAGAGCCGCAGTGCAAAGCACAACAGTGCGGTCATATACTGGAACATAAGATGGCGTTATCTTCTTTTTAAGGTGGTCTGATGAGTCACTGGGAAGTTTCGTGCTCAGCATTTCTCCGCTCTCCGGAAAAAGAGCCCGAGGAGTTTTGGGTTGGAGTCTTTCGTCGGCTCCAAGGAATTCCTGACAAATGAGGACACTGGGGGCAGAACCGTCTGCGATAAAAATATCCAAAAAGTCCGTCCAGGGAGCCCGACTAAATTGATCTGCGCCTTAATTGCCGGTTATTTAATCTTGAGAGGAGATGACAGGAAGCGGCGCTTGTTACCATGGCAACCGCGGGGTGCGATTGCTTTTTTTAGTAGACAGATTTTACGCGGTGAAGGAGTCGAGTCTTATAATGGTCCGACACTGGGCGCTTTCAAGAGTGGGATATGGCAGGAGGGGGGCCTCTGGGGGACCTTAAAGGGAACCTGTCCCCTGCTGTGGGGCCACAGAACTACCAGCTGTCTGTTTATGATCCCAGATCTGCCCAGGGCAAACCCATCCGTTCTCGCAGAGTTAATGAAAATTGCAAAGAGTCCAGGACTCTTCTCCAGCTGCACCGGATGCAGGCGACTCACTGAGAATGCACCGCACATCGGACACATGCAGAGTGAAGTGCAGCGTACCGGCTTCATCGGCAGGGTGCACTGGAGAAGATTATACTGGAGAAGAGTCCTGGACTCTTCTCCCAGTAAGTTACGATTTAATACACTCCGCAGGTAAGGACAGGCTTGTTGTGGGCAGGTTTAGGACCCTAATCCCACATTTATTGGCCCCGAACCAGGGGACAGGTTCCCCTTATATAGCCTTTTAAAAAAGCAGGTGAACCAGCAAGCTCAGGATGAACAAAGTCTATTAAATACACAATACTTTATGCTCCTAGCACCATTTATAAGATCTCTGACTGCTGTCAGTGAACAGGATCGTTCTTGTATATAAAAGGCAACATCAGGAGTAGTTTGGGCGCTGGAACCCTAATACAAGATGCCCGGGAATCTCCAGCACAGCCGAGTTGTGTCCTTCTTGTTCCCTCCCTCCTAATGCTCAGCTGGAGTGTCAGTCTTGACTGTACTTCTTCTGTTTTATTCATGAACCCGGACGTTCACAATGAACAAAGCTACAATGTGTCTTTTCAGAAGACAGTCCTTTATGCTTTGATCACAGTTTTCAAGATCTCTGACTGCTGTCAGTGAATCCGATCGCTCTTCTATACAAGATACATCAGGCTGAGTAACTGGGGTGCCCCAGTATTGTGCAGAATTCTTTCCACCTTGTTCTCTCCCACTGCTCTGCCTGAGTGTCAGTCTGCACTGCAGTTCTTTAGTTTTATTCATGAAGCAGAGCTTCATAGGCTGTGCATTGCTGCAGGAGAGCAGTGTTTGGCCGACAGCTCTCTGTAAATCAGGAGGGTCTGTGTCCCTACAAGCACTTTCAGCTAATGCGGCTGCTCTGCCTGCTCTTGGCTGCTTGCACGGACTGTAGTGATGATGCAGCAGAGGGACTGTAATGAGATCAACACAGGGAGAGCGGGCACTGCATCACTGGCATCACATCCACTGCATCACTGGCATCACATCCACTGCATCACTGGCATCAGACCCACTGCATCACTGGCATCATACCCACTGCATCACTGGCATCACATCCACTGCATCACTGGCATCACATCTACTGCATCACTGGCATCACATCCACTGCATCACTGGCATCACATCCACTGCATCACTGACATCACATCCACTGCATCACTGGCATCAGACCCACTGCATCACTGGCATCATACCCACTGCATCACTGGCATCACATCCACTGCATCACTGGCATCACATCCACTGCATCACTGGCATCACATCCACTGCATCACTGGCATCACATCCACTGCATCACTGACATCACATCCACTGCATCACTGGCATCAAACCCACTGCATCACTGGCATCACATCCACTGCATCACTGGGCATCAGACCCACTGCATCACTGGCATCAGACCCACTGCATCACTGGCATCAGACCCACTGCATCACTGGCATCACATCCACTGCATCACTGGCATCAGACCCACTGCATCACTGGCATCAGACCCACTGCATCACTGGCATCAGAACCCACTGCATCACTGGCATCACACCCACTGCATCACTGGCATCACATCACACTGGCATCACTGGCATCATCACACACACTGGCATCACATCCACTGCATCACTGGCATCAGACCCACCCACTGCATCACTGGCATCAGACCCACTGCATCACTGGCATCACATCCACTGCATCACTGGCATCACATCCACTGACTGCATCACTGGCATCACATCCCACTGCATCACTGGCATCAGACCCACTGCATCACTGGCATCAGACCCACTGCATCACTGGCATCATACCCACTGCATCACATGCATCATCCCACTGCATCACTGACAAATCACATCCCACTGCATCACTGGCATCAGACCCACTGCATCACTGGCATCATACCCACTGCATCACTGACATCAGACCCACTGCATCACTGGCATCACATCCACTGCATCACTGGCATCAGACCCACTGCATCACTGGCATCACACCCACTGCATCACTGGCATCACACCCACTGCATCACTGGCATCATACCCACTGCATCACTGGCATCACATCCACTGCATCACTGGCATCACATGGACTGCATCACTGGCATCACATGGACTGCAAGCAGAGGGTGCAGGATAGACCTTCATTATCAGATCGGCAGGGGTCCGACTCCAAGCACCCCCACCAATCAGAGCCTATTCCTTGTCCAGTGACGTCACAGTCATCGGTCACGTGACCTAGGGGCAGTTAAAGGGGTTATCCAGGTACAGATATTCATGACCTAGCCTCAGGATAAGTCATCATTATCAGATCGGCGGGGGGTCCGACTCCTGGCACCCCTGCTGATAAGCTGTTACAGGAGCTCTGGTGAGTGCAACCGGCTCCCAGGATCTCTCCCAAGCACGGCGCCGTCCATTGTATAGTGGCTGTGCTTGGTATTGCAGCTCAGCCCCATTCACTTTAATCGGGTTGAGCTGCAACTAGGCCATGTGACCGATGTACAGCTGATCGGTGGGGCTCCCTGGCGTCGGACCCCCACCCATCATATACTGGTGACCTATCTTGAGGAGAGGTCATCAATATTAATTTCTGGATAACCCCAGTAAGTCCCATTCAAGTCAATGGGGCTGAGCTGCAATACCAAGTATAGCCACTATCCAATGGACGGCGCTGCTGCGAGGAGTCTATAGCTTTCAACAGAGAACAGCGGCCTCTTCATACTGCTGATCGGGGGGGGGTGCTGGGGGATCGGACCCCCGCCGATCAGATACTGATGAACTCATTATTAAACTCCATTCACTGACAGCAAACAGAGAGCTTAAAAACAGTGAGGAATTGCAACAGAAAGTTGCATAATTTTTTGATGCGATCATTGAGCGTTCTTTACGTCAGACTGGACGAGCCCTTTAATATACCGGGTCATCACTGAGAGCCAAGCCCAGGATAGCTCATTTAAAGGGAGTTTCCACACTAAGCTATTCCTCAGTGCTGCGTCAGAAGACAACATGGGTGGGGGTCCATTCACTGGCAGCAAGCAGGGAGCTTAAAAACGGGCAAGGAATCGCAACAGAAATTTGCATCATTTTTTAATGCGATCACTGAGCTTTCTTTATGTCAGACTGGACGAGCCCTTTAATATACTGGGTCACCACGGAGACCCAAGCCTAGGATGTCTCAAGACACGCTCATTTAAAGGGGGTTTCCACACTAAGCTATTCCTCAGTGCTGCGTCAGAAGACAACATGGGTGGGGGTCCGTCCGCTTCCACCCGTGTATGGAAACTTCCTAGATCTAGAACAGGGCTCATTCACACGAATGTATTTTCTTTCCATGCCCGCTCCGTTTTTTTTGTGGACCATATGCGGAACCATTCAGTTCAATGGGTCCGCAAAAAAACGGAAGTTACTCTGTATGTATTCTGTTTCCGTATTGTCCGTATTTCGGTTCCGCAAAAACATTGAACATGTCCTATTATTGGACAAGGATAGGACTGTTCTATTAGGGGACGCGTATTTTTTTGAAGTTCCTTTTTTTTTTTTCGGACCGCAAAAGACATACGGACATGAGCCCTAACTGGTAAATGGTCTATTACTGACAAAGTGCAAAATCTGCAACATGTGCCGTATCCGCACGCGGTGCATCGTATGATCTGTTGCACCGGGCTGCGGGGGGACGTTGCTCCGCCATGATGCTGGATCTCCCGTCACATTACTAGCCCCAGGGTCACAAAAGGCAACAGGTGGAAAGCTGAGATGGCGGGAGAGCGTCAGCAGGAGGCAGCGGAGGAAGAAAGAGGCTGACACAGCAGGAAGGAAGCATCTGCAACACCCGAGAAGGAGTCAGATTTCAGACAGACGGCCTGCAGAGGAAGAGATTGGGGGGGGGGGGGGGCAGGCACCATCTTTATACCTTGAGGGTGGCCATACACAGGCTGACGTCACCGACTATCCGTGAGAACATCTGTCCGTCATTAAAGACTCGCCGCTGTTCTACTGAACCAAAGAAGCAAAGTGGCAGTGTAAAGCATGGGGGAACCTTCTAATATACTGCATAAGACTTCATAGATCTGCTGCATTTTGATCCGGACGGGCAGGAAGAGGTCCCTTTAGTTCACTCTCCAACAAAATGTGCCGCCCCCTGTTATTTCTAAACATAGTGGAGGCGAGGAGACGGTTCACCCCCAACGCCTCGGCCTGCGAATTTTCATGGACGCTTTTAGTGCTTTTGCTGCCAGAGGCAAAAAGAGAGGATCTGGAAAGTGCAGGAAAGAACGTGCCAAAATGCTGCCCCCTGCTGTCAGGGAACGATGCCCCTAAGCTAAGGGCTCATACACTCGACCGTATGTATTTAGCGGTCTGCAAAACACGGATCCGCAAAAAAAAAAAAAAGGATGGATCCGTTTTTTTGTGGATCCACGGTAAAAATCCACTGCCTGTCCCCTTCCGCACGTTTTATTTCTTTTGCGGAACGGACATGCGGACATGGAAAGCAGACGTAGTAGTTTCCGTTTTTTTAAGCCCCATTGAAGTAAAAGGTTCCGCATACGTATGCATGAGCCCTAGGGTAAAGTTCCCAGGGAGGTGCACCCCTTTAATCTAAAAATAGCGCAAAGCCTTATGTGATTGGCTGATCCCTTGGACAGGCGCCATCACATGACTACTTCCCTATAAAGCACCGTTTCTCCATAGCTTCTGTACAGGGGGTCACACTATGGCAATGCTATGCATGTGTGTGCCTCTAGGGGGCAGATGTACGCTGAAGTTGCTTATTTTGTGGCACCAGCTTCTGTTTTAAAGGGGGTCAGTTGAGCACGACACCGCAATATTTAAAGGGGTCCTCTCACTTCAGTAAGTGGCATTTATCATGTAGAGAAAGTGAATACAAGGCACTTACTAATGTATTGTGATTCTCCATATTGTCTCCTTTTCTGGCTGGATTCATTTTCCCATCACATTATACACTGCTCGTTTCCATGGTTACGACCACCCTGCAATCCATCAGTAGTGGTCGTGCTTGCACAATATAGGAAAAAGCCTATGTGCTCTCCCATGGTCCCGGCCACCAGAGAGGCTGAAGCTTTTTCCTATATCGTGTAAGCACGACCACTATTGACGGATTGCAGGGTGGTCGGTAACCATGGAAACGAGCAGCGTATAATGTAATGGAAAAATGAATCCAGCCAGCAAAGGAAGCAATATGGAGAATCACAATACATTAGTAAGTGTCTTGTATTAACTTCCTCTACATGATAAATGCCACTTACTGCAGTGAGAGGACCCCTTTAAAGATCACAAAGTGATAGTCTGTTCTCACCAATCACATGCCATGTTAAAGGGATTCTCCAGGACTAGAAAAAATATGGCTGCTTTCTTCCAAAAACAGCGCCACGCCTGTCCTCAGGTTATACCTGGTATTACAGCTCTGCCCCATTCACATTGGAGTTTAGCTTTAATTCCAGACACAACCCATGGACAGGTGTGCTGCTGTTTGTTTTTTTTTTTGTTTTTTTTTTTTAAGAAAGAGGCCATGTTTTTCCAGTTCTGGATAACCTCTTTAAGGCTTAAAAGGATTGTCCAAACTCAGCAGCCCCTTCTCAGAACAAAGCCCCAGCTTGTGTTCAGCTAAAAGCAGCAGATCGGTCTCCTTGGACCCCCAACATTTATGGGGAAGTGTAGTATTACATGACACCCATGCTTTGTAAGTCCACCAGGGGGAGCTGTTCCTTCGAGGGCATCTAGCATATGACCCCTCCTCCCCATGATGTCCATATGCCCCAATATAGAAAGGGTTGTGAGGTCATCTCAACAGCATCAACGGGCACCCGTGATCAGCAGAACAGGAACAGTGCTGACATTTTTATGCCTTTTTTATGCCCCCCAAAATAACCCTCTCAAAATTCCCATTCACATGAATGGGGCAGCCCCAGTACACCCCCGATAAATAACCCGCACAAGCCCCTCCATAGATCTGACCACAGGCCTCCAGGCAGCGCCCTCCATCCGAGAGCCACCGGAGAACCTGTCTTTCCAGTATAATGCCGAGGTAAAGGGAAGGGTAGGGGGTGAGGATTGGGGAGTTTTCTCCAGGTGGGTGGAATATTAGAGGGTGTGGGGGGTGGGTCGGCTCACTTTTATCATCAACGCAGTTAACCCTTTAAATCCCGAGAGGGGCTGCAGAGGACGGAATGTACTTCGCGGCCGGGAGGATGAACTTCTCCTTGTTCTCTCCCAGCAACGAAGACAAATCTGCAAGTCGCCCGAAGGCCTCGTGTCCCCGTGAAAAGGTCTATTCATCCATCCTGTCATCGGAAACGCTCAGCCTGCCAGGGAGCCGCAAAACCATCGCCCTCTTAAAGGGAGTTTTCACCATCTTTCTAATTTACTTTCCAGGTTTATCATGCCTAGCACTCCAGAAATTTGGATTTTAAAAGTTGCAAAAAAATATTCTGTGGCTTTTTTTGGAGCAAATTGCAACGTTTTACATCTTACACCACTCACTCCGGGTCTGAAAGTGGGAGTGGCCAGCTATGCTAATTTGCTTCATTTCAGATTTATCATCGCAACTTTTTTAGAAAGACACATATTCACTCATATAAGGCGCTGGTAAATTAAAATCTGCAGATTTACTGAGGAATTAGTAGGAGCAGTATTATAGTAGTTATATTCTTGTACATAGGAGTAGTATTATAGCAGTTATATTCTTATACATAGGAGCAGTATTATACTAGTTATATTCTTGTACATAGGAGGCAGTATTATAGTAGTTATATTCTTGTACATAGGAGCAGTATTATAGTAGTTATATTCTTGTACATAGGAGCAGTATTATAGTAGTTATATTCTTGTACATAGGAGCAGTATTATAGTAGTTATATTCTTGTACATAGGAGGCAGTATTATAGTAGTTATATTCTTGTACATAGGAGGCAGTATTATAGTAGTTATATTCTTGTACATAGGAGCAGTATTATAGTAGTTATATTCTTGTACATAGGAGCAGTATTATAGTAGTTATATTCTTGTACATAGGAGCAGTATTATAGTAGTTATATTCTTGTACATAGGAGCAGTATTATAGTAGTTATATTCTTGTACATTAGAGCAGTATTATAGTAGTTATATTCTTGTACAGTCATGGCCAAAAGTTTTGAGAATGACACAAATCTTCTATTTTCACATGATCTGCTGCCCTCTGGTTTTTCTGTGTGTTTGTCAGATGTTTTTATCACATACAGAAATATAATTGCAATCATATTATGAGTAACAAAAGCTTATATTGACAGTTAGAATGAGTTAATGCAGCAAGTCAATATTTGCAGTGTTGACCCATCTTCTTCAGGACCTCTGCAATTCTCCCTGGCATGCTCTCAATCAGCTTCTGGACCAAATCCTGACTGATAGCCGTCCATTCTTCACAATCAATGCTTGCATTTTGTCAGAATTTGTAGGTTTTTGTTTGTCCACCCGTCTCTTGATGATTGACCACAAGTTCTCAATGGGATTAAGATCTGGGGAGTTTCCAGGCCATGGACCCAAAATCTCTATGTTTTGTTCCCTGAGCCATTTAGTTATCACCTTTGCTTTATGGCAAGGTGCTCCATCATGCTGGAAAAGGCATTGTTGATCGCCAAACTGCTCTTGGACGGTTGGGAGAAGTTGCTCTCGGAGGACATTCTGGTACCATTCTTTATTCATGGCTGTGTTTTTAGGCAAGACTGTGAGAGAGCCGATTCCCTTGGCTGAGAAGCAACCCCACACATGAATGGTTTCAGGATGCTTTACAGTTGGCATGAGACAAGACTGGTGGTAGCGCTCACCTCCTCTTCTCCGAATAAGCTGTTTTCCAGATGTCCCAAACAATCGGAAAGGGGATTCATCAGAGAAAATGACTTTCCCCCAGTCCTCAGCAGTCCACTCCCTGTACCTTTTGCAGAATATCAGTCTGTCCCTGATGTTTTTTCTGGAGAGAAGTGGCTTCTTTGCTGCCCTCCTTGAGACCAGGACTTGCTCCAAGAGTCTCCGCCTCACAGTGTGTGCAGATGCACTCACACCTGCCTGCTGCCATTCCTGAGCAAGCTCTGCACTGCTGGTAGCCCGATCCCGCAGCTGAAACACTTTTAAGAGACAGTCCTGGCGCTTGCTGGTCTTTCTTGGGCGCCCTGGAGCCTTTTTGGCAACAATGGAACCTCTCTCCTTGAAGTTCTTGATGATGCGATAGATTGTTGACTGAGGTGCAATCTTTCTAGCTGCGATACTCTTCCCTGTTAGGCCATTTTTGTGCAGTGCAATGATGACTGCACGTGTTTCTTTAGCGATAACCATGGTTAACAGAAGAGAAACAATGATGCCAAGCACCAGCCTCCTTTTAAAGTGTCCAGTGGTGTCATTCTTACTTAATCATGACAGATTGATCTCCAGCCCTGTCCTCATCAACACCCACACCTGTGTTAATGGAGCAATCACTGAAACGATGTTAGCTGGTCCTTTTAAGGCAGGGCTGCAATGGTGTTGAAATGTGTTTTGGGGGATAAAGTTCATTTTCTAGGCAAATATTGACTTTGCAAGTAATTGCTGTTAAGCTGATCACTCTTTATAACATTCTGGAGTATATGCAAATTGCCATTATAAAAACTGAAGCAGTAGACTTTGTAAAAATATTTGTATCATTCTCAAAACGTTTGGCCATGACTGTACATAAGAGCAGTATTATAGCAGTTATATTCTTGTACATAGGAGCAGTATTATAGTAGTTATATTCTTGTACATAGGAGCAGTATTATAGTAGTTATATTCTTGTACATAGGAGCAGTATTATAGTAGTTATATTCTTGTACATAGGAGGCAGTATTATAGTAGTTATATTCTTGTACATAGGAGGCAGTATTATAGTAGTTATATTCTTGTACATAGGAGCAGTATTATAGCAGTTATATTCTTGTACATAGGAGGCAGTATTATAGTAGTTATATTCTTGTACATAGGAGAAGTATTATAGTAGTTATATTCTTGTACATAGGAAGCAGTATTATAGTAGTTATATTCTTGTACATAGGAAGCAGTATTATAGTAGTTATATTCTTGTACATAGGAGGCAGTATTATAGTAGTTATATTCTTGTACATAGGAGCAGTATTATAGTAGTTATATTCTTGTACATAGAAGCAGTATTATAGTAGTTATATTCTTGTACATAGAAGCAGTATTATAGTAGTTATATTCTTGTACATAGGGGCAGTATTATAGTAGTTATATTCTTGTACATAGGAGGCAGTATTATAGTAGTTATATTCTTGTACATAGGAGCAGTATTATAGTAGTTATATTCTTGTACATAGAAGCAGTATTATAGTAGTTATATTCTTGTACATAAGAGCCAGTATTATAGTAGTTATATTCTTGTACATAGAAGCAGTATTATAGTAGTTATATTCTTGTACATAGGAGCAGTATTATAGTGGTTATATTCTTGTACATAGGAGGCAGTATTATAGTAGTTATATTCTTGTACATAGGAGTAGTATTATAGTAGTTATATTCCTGTACATAGGAGGCAGTATTATAGTAGTTATATTTTGTACATAGGAGCAGTATTATAGTAGTTATATTCTTGTACATAGGAGGCAGTATTATAGTAGTTATATTCTTGTACATAGGAGCAGTATTATAGTAGTTATATTCTTGTACATAGGAGCAGTATTATAGTAGTTATATTCCTGTACATAGGAGCAGTATTATAGTAGTTATATTCTTGTACATAGGAGCAGTATTATAGTAGTTATATTCTTGTACATAGGAGCAGTATTATAGTAGTTATATTCTTGTACATAGGAGGCAGTATTATAGTAGTTATATTCTTGTACATAGGAGGCAGTATTATAGTAGTTATATTCCTGTACATAGGAGGCAGTATTATAGTAGTTATATTCTTGTATATAGGAGGCAGTATTATAGTAGTTATATTCTTGTACATAGGAGCAGTATTATAGTAGTTATATTCTTGTACATAGGAGCAGTATTATAGTAGTTATATTCTTGTACATAGGAGGCAGTATTATAGTAGTTATATTCTTGTACATAGGAGCAGTATTATAGTAGTTATATTCTTGTACATAGGAGCAGTATTATAGTAGTTATATTCTTATACATAGGAGGCAGTATTATAGTAGTTATATTCTTATACATAGGAGGCAGTATTATAGTAGTTATATTCTTATACATAGGAGCAGTATTATAGTAGTTATATTCCTGTACATAGCAGTATTATAGTAGTTATATTCTTGTACATAGGAGGCAGTATTATTGTAGTTATATTCTTGTACATAGGAGCAGTATTATAGTAGTTATATTCTTGTACATAGGAGGTAGTATTATAGTAGTTATATTCTTGTACATAGGAGCAGTATTATAGTAGTTATATTCTTGTACATAGGAGGCAGTATTATTGTAGTTATATTCTTGTACATAGGAGCAGTATTATAGTAGTTATATTCCTGTACATAGGGCCAGTATTATAATAGTTATACTCTTGTACTTAGGAGGCAGTAGAAGCATACTAAGTGTATTACTCAGCATTAGGACACAATAAAAACTAGAGAAGGAAACACTCAGGGGTGGACTGGAAACTAAAAGTGGCCCCAAGTTGTAGACGGGCCAATTAACAAAAGGCTGGGCAACAGAAGTAGGTGGTGCCAGTAATACCAAAGTGCAGAACAAAATCCGGCCCCAGAAGAACCAAATACCACAGTGCCTACATTAATTAATGCTGAGAGCATCAGCTCTTGATGTACCTGGACGGCAGCCAAGAGGAGGACTTGGGCAGTCTTCTGGGCATCGGCCCCTGGGAAATTTCCCTGTAGGGTCTATTGCCAGTGCGCCCAAGCTCTGAGTTTTATACACTGTCCTTCACAGGGGCCATCATTAGCCATTTAGCCCTGGGGACACCAGTACAGGCTGATAATGTTTGCCTTGTATATCAGTAGTGGACTGAGATTTTGTATAAGGGACCGTTCAGACAATCGCTGGACATGGACTCTGTTGGCCCCGGAGCTTCCTCTTCAACTGTAAATAGTCTAACAATCATAGGAAGCTATTGCCACTAATTCGGCTGTTCCTGGCACATCGGGAGCCTGAATTAATAGGAAATAAGGAAGCTGCAGCTCAGTGATTTCATATGTGGCTGGACTGGAATCCTTGCTGTAACCTCTAATTGGCAGCTGACATTCCAGGAGGGGCCCGGCTCTGCACTGGGGCCCTCTCACCCCACAGCTCATTTTTTCCTGCGGGCGCTGACAGCGTGGGCTGCAGTTGTGCCTGCAGACGCTGCTTTGACAGGCACAGCCTCTGCTTCCTGGGCACCACTTCCAAGATCTGTTCCATCTACAGAACAATCCCTCCCACACACAGACACCAGCATCTTGGAGCCTGCGCCCCTTCCAGCTTCCCCGGCTGCTTGTCTTGGCAGGACTGCTTGTGTAAAAAAATAAAAAAAAATAAAATCTATATTTTATTCTCCCTGCAGGGAAACACCACATCTCATTATGTAATATATACATTATTAGAATATACAGCTTAGGGCCCCTGTGCAAAGACAGTATGTGGGCCCATTGGTTTTCAGCATTTGTTCTATCAATACAGGAGCTCCTCACTGATCCCTAGAGAAGAATGCAATTCCTGGAAATCCTTGTGGCGGGCCCCATTGCCTACAGCAAGTGGAATTTAAAAGAAAATGTATTCTTGCAAGATGCTAATTTATATGAAAACTATGCTCAATCAGCAGTACTGCAGAGTCAGCAGTTAGCTGCTTGGCTCCCTCTAGTGGTGGCTGCAGGTAGACAAAATTTCATCTAAATGGTTTATTCCCATCTCAGACATTGATGGCATATCGCTAGGATATGTCAGCCATGTCAGCTAGGAGTAGGTCCCAGAGGTGGGAACCACACCTGTCTCCTGAAAGGAGACCCCCTCAAAATAAATTGGTGCACACCGAGCATGCACGGCATGCTCTCTATTCTTTTCTATGGGAATTCTGGAAATAGCTGACCGAGTGCATCTGACTATTGAATGGAGAGCGAAGGGCACACCCTTCATGCATGGCCGCCTCTCCAGTGACGAGACAGCGCTCTGATATAGCGGTGAATGGAGAGCATGCTCACTTTGGGGGATTTGGTGGGACCTTCACCTATCTGACATTGATGGCATATCCTAGCGATATACCATCCATGTCTGAGATGGAAATATCCCTTTAACCCTTTAACTGTTTTGCCAGAGTCCAGCTCCAGCAGTGGGAAAAGTAGCTAACTGGAGGGGAAGGGCTGCCTTAGATGCTGCTACCTCATGAATGGTAGCAGCTAGAAACATGCAACCGGTCTTGTTTGAAAGCAGACATTCCAAGCTTTCAGTAAATACCAGACAGCTACAGTCCAAGCAGCAGAGGAGAAATCACTGTTAGAAAGTGGGATGCCGTGAATGCAGCTGAAAGTGAAAGTATAAACAGGTTTTACTTGCGATTATTCCCGACTTGATTTCTAACAGTGATTTGTCCTCTGTTACTTGGACTTGTTGGTCTTGTATGAAAGCCTGGACTGTCAGCTTTCAAACAAGACCAGCTGCTACCATTGAGGAGATATCACCATCTAAAGCAGCCCTCCCCCTCCAGTTGGCTACTTTTCTCACTGCCCAAGCTGGACTCGGGCAAAACAGTTAAGTGGTTAAGGGGAACCTGTCACCACCTACCTTCAAATAAATGTAGCTGTGACGGGAGATGTGCAATTTTCATGGTCTTGGTCCTATCTCGATATATGCCCGCAATTACGGAAAATTAGCCTTTTACTTTTATGCAAATTAGCTTCTTGGTGCAACGAGGGTGTTACTGTTGCACCCGAGGATCCGCTCCTTTTCATTCTTGGCTGCACCCCAACGCTTTGACTGATAGGGCCAGGCAGTGCAGAGGTAATCCTGCCTTGTCCTGTATGCCCCTCTTTGATGGCTGTACAGTGCTGAAGCTAGCCGGACAGATGGAATCTGCACTGTTCACGCATCCATCAGCCCGGCTAGCTTCTGTACTCTAAAGAGAATGCGATGGTCATCAAGATGCAGGCACTGTCGGTAGATGTCGTTATGACCTTTACACTGTCAGTGTGGTGAGGACAGCTGGGAATTAAAAGGAGAGGAGCCTCGGGTGCAACAGCAATGCCCTCATTGCACCAAGAATCTAATTTGCATATCATTGAAAGGCTAATTTCTTCTAATTGCAGGCACATATCGAGAATGGACCAAGACCACTGGATTATGCTGACAAGCGCACATCTCCCATGTCAGCCTCATTCGATGACAGATTCCCTCTAACTTTAGTCATTTGCTTTAAAGGGCAAGTCACATTAAAAAAAAAAATAAATAAATAAAATGAAATGTTATAGTTGTCACTTCCCTTCCCCCGCTTCTCTTGGAAGCTCATATACTTTGCATTATTCAGCAGGGGGGCAACAATTAGCACAAAAGAAAGTGAAGTCTGCTCCACCAGAGGGGGGATGGGAGCGAGATTCAGGATAAAAAAAAAAAAAAAAAGAAAAAGCAAAATAGATTTGATACAGAAAGTGACACAAGATGTAAGTGAGTAATGATTACTGCACTAATGATGTCGGTGTAATGTAAGGTCTGTGCGCCGGCCGGGTGCTGCATAATGCAGATATCATACACATAGTCATACCGCCGTGGTCACCATAGATACCACATTCACCTGCTGATAATGTAGGTGCCGCCATTCTCCATCTCCTGAGACGTCTTATCTTCTTCCTGTCAAGATTCCTCTGAATGATTAGTTTATATTTCCATTTGAGTTCTCTGTAGATTTCAGCAGCATCGCTGGATATGGAGCTGCAATGTATGATTGATTGATAGATAGATAGATAGATAGATAGATAGATAGATAGATAGATATGAGAGAGAGAGATGAAAGTGATAGACATATAGATATGAGAAAGATACATAGATAATTAGATAGATATAAGATCGATAGATACACGATACATAGATAGATTAGACAGACACTAGTCTGGGGTATTTACATAGCAGTGTCCCCTTATTAGATCAGTCATATTTAGTTGGTAATTTACATATCACGTTTCTATTGGGGTTACCTGGTGAACCACAGACTAAAGAGTTAATTGCATTTCATGGAACTTTCCATCTGTTCAAATAATGCAAGAATGATTTTACAGTGTAGCGAGATCCATAGACGGAGGCCCCTTCCATGCAGCCGGTGGACACGGGGAGGACCCAGAGCCGATAAAGGAGAATATTCAGATTTTATGTATGAAGCGCTGGTACGGAAACCTCTGACAGATTATTACTACAGATTATTACTACTGAGGAAAACGGAGCTAAAACATTCAAATCCAACTGCCCGTCGTCAGGAGGCTCAAACATGGCCCTGATTTCATTAAGAAATCCGCCAAAACCAAAAGTGACGATCAGACACAGAATACAAATGTAAGGAAGTGCTAAACCCTGCACATTAGAAGATCTGGGGCTTCAGTAATAGAAACCCATCCATCTAATTATGCTCAGAGCTCAATTGGCATTCCCTGCTTGTGGTGCTGCATGTTCAGAGCTCAGTGGGCCTTCACTGCTTGTGGTGCTGCATGTTCAGAGCTCAGTGGGCCTTCACTGCTTGTGGTGCTGCATGTTCAGAGCTCAGTGGGCCTTCTCTGCTTGTGGTGCAGCATGTTCTGAGCTCAGTGGGCGTTTCCCTGCTTGTGGTGCTGCATGTTCAGAGCTCAGTGAGCCTTCACTGCTTGTGGTGCTGGTGCTGCATGTTCAGAGCTCAGTGGGCCTTCACTGCTTGTGGTGCTGCATGTTCAGAGCTCAGTGGGCCTTCACTGCTTGTGGTGCTGCATGTTCAGAGCTCAGTGGGCCTTCACTGCTTGTGGTGCTGCATGCTCAGAGCTCAGTGGGCCTTCTCTGCTTACAATGTTGCATGCTCAGTGCTCAGTGGGCGTTCCATGCTTGTGGTGCTGCATGTTCAGAGCTCAGTGGGCCTTCTCTGCCTGTGGTGCTGAATGTTCACAGTCCAGTTGGTGTCTCTGTGAAGCTGTGCTCTCTTGCAGGTTCTAGTCTGCATGCCTGTGCCCCCCTCAACATTTTGCAGATATCCAAGGTGAAATCTTTACTCCCTTCATCATACTGCAAAGATTTCTGGCTGTGCAAGCTGAGATTTCTGGGAAGAACCACAGCTCAGGAGGTTCTCAGGGAATCACAATCTGCTGATTGCTGATGAGACTAAAACTGACCTGCACTGACTACAGATGTCTCTGCAGCGCTCCACAGGATGAGGTGTGAAGAAGGTTTCCTCATAGAATGTAAGCACACAGCATCACGCTGCGGCCCATAGCTCTGCGCAGGAGCTGCGTACACAAAACAGCTTAAAATTTGTAAGCAAAGCTCGTTACAAAGTTGCTTTATATTTAGATGATTACAAAAAACATTCAAACAAAGCTACAGTTAACCCTTTCAGTCCGGCTTCCTGCAGATGCAGCAGACCCAAGTGTACCAGATGAAACATGAGACCTGCTGGGAAATATTCAGCTCCTATGCGGCAGATTGTGATTTCATCAAGAAGTCAATACCGCACAATTCTGAGCAGTGCGGGCCTAAAATAAGAGCACTTTTTGTCGGCAGGCGATACGCTGATTTATCCAATTCAGCCACCAGATTGCGGTACAAAGATTCTGCTTGTAATGCAAAAACCGGAGCGGAAAGATCCAATCCCTTCCACCTCTTCTCCCCGCCTTTCCGCATGCGTCCCACACCTACAATTTCCTATTAGGACAGATAATCGGGCGGTCACCTGCGTATGCCGCGCTGAGCCCCGTCCTGACCCTCCCTATGTTCTGCTGCTTTTGTATCTTATCTCCGGCAGGTGCTTGAGACGAATGTTTCCTGTTGTCCCAGGCTTAGTCACTTCGTGCTGGAGACTGACACAGCCTGCATTCTTGCTGGAGGAATTCACAAGGCCATCTGGTCCGGGCACGCTGCGACGGTTTTATTCTTCATTGTGGAAGTAGAGAACCGCCAGATGATGTCATGTTAACATTGTGGTTTCTTCCGGGACAAAAAGAGTTAAATGCAGTACATTCCTTGCTGAACTAAGGTCCAAGGTCAAAGCACCAAGGAAAGTCAGAGTTACATTCAGTTCAGCAATATCAATGTCTTCATCTGATAAGTCCAAGGTCATGCAACATTTTACATTCACTTATAGAATTTACAGAAAAAGCTGTACTGATCCTGTTACATCCCGTATTATACTCCAGAGCTGCACTCACTGTTCTGCTGGTGCAGTCACTGTGTACATACATTACTTATCCTGTATTGATCCTGAGTTACATCCTGTATTATACTCCAGAGCTGCACTCACTATTCTGCTGGTGCAGTCACTGTGTACATACATTACTTATCCCGTACTGATCCTGAGTTACATCCTGTATTATACTCCAGAGCTGCACTCACTATTCTGCTGGTGCAGTCACTGTGTACATACATTACTTATCCTGTACTGATCCTGAGTTACATCCTGTATTATACTCCAGAGCTGCACTCACTATTCTGCTGGTGCAGTCACTGTGTACATACATTACTTATCCTGTACTGATCCTGAGTTACATCCTGTATTATACTCCAGAGCTGCACTCACTATTCTGCTGGTGCAGTCACCACTATTTGAAATGCATTAGCGTTAGTAAGTACGCCCCTAATGGATCTCTACACTGCCAAGATGCAATGCAGCAACGTACACTCTATACAGATGCTGAACCAGTACGGGGCAGGGGTCAGATATGAAGCTGCACAACCTTAGAGGAATCCATTGAATTTTTAAGCTTAGGGCCTAAAAAAACGGAATACAGTGCGCTGCGAGCACCTACGTCCCTGACATTTTTAGTTCTGCCCAAAAGCTGAAAACGGACGCCGCTCTCCATTTCCTACAGTTTTTTTTTTTTTGTTTTACATGACGCCCACTCTGCCTATAGAGAACAATGTGAGGACTTTCCCGGGAAAATCCTTGAATCCTGTCTCTGTCTTGGAGACGTGCGGCAGCTGCAAATCCGTAATGAAGTGCAACCACCTCCAATAGATGTGCAGCGTTGGCAGAGGCGCCAGAGGAGAACCTGGGCACACGTGAGGCACCGCATGGCAGCTGCTCAGCAACAATGTGGCTCTTGTTCCCAGTGACCAATCTGCTCACCCTGTGATTAGCGCACTGTTCACCCCCGTGCAGTGCACCCCTGCCCCCACTGAGCTGACACCCTACCCCTCCCCTCATCTGCCAGGCTCCCGCCCGTCTGGCCTGTCTTTTTTTTTCTGCATTCACTGAACTCCGACCCCCCCCCCCCAATACATGAGGTTCCTTTAAGGGCTCCTGCACTACGCCCCATAGAGCTGCTTACTCATAAGGATCCTCCCATAATTCCATACACTGTAGCATTCCCCTTTCTGGGAGGGGCTTACAGGGTTGTTCATCCTGGGCTTCCTGGTTCACATACTGCAAAAACTAATAGGAGTAACAGAAAGGGTGCAATTTAACTACATGCCAGGCATCAGCAACCTATGGCACTCAAGCCGTGCTGAAACTACAACTCCCAGAATGCTCCATTCAATTCCACAGTTGTTCATCCTGAGCTTCTTGGTTCATGAACTGAAAAAAACTACTAGAGGGTAAAAGAAAGGGTGCAGTTTAAAGGGGAACTCTGCATACTATATGCCAGGGATCAGCAATCTCCCAAAATGCTCTGTTCACTACCAGGTTTGTTCATCCTGAGCTTCCTGGTTCATGAACTGCAAAAACTACTAGGGGGTCGCAGAAAAAGGTGCAATTTAAAAGGGAACTCTGCATACTATATGCCAGGGATCAGCAACCTCCAGCACTTCAGCTGTGCTGAAACTACAACTCCCAGAATGCTCAGGGCTGTTCATCCTGAGCTCCTGTTTAATGAACTTCAAAAACTAATAGGAGGTAAAATAAAGGGTGCGATTTAAAAGGAAACTCTGCACACTATGGGCAAGGGATCAGCAACCTCCAGCACTCCAGCTGTGCTGAACCTACAAATCCCCCAAGAAAAACTCCATTCGCTTACAGGGTTGTTCATCCCGTTCTTCCTGGACTGCGAAAACTGATAGGAGTAACAGAAAGGGTGCAATTTAAAAGGGAACTCTGCATACTACGTGCCAGGGATCAGCAACCTCCAGGGCTCCAGCTGTGCAGAAACTACAACTCCCAGAATGCTCCATTCACTTTCACAGTTGTTCATCCTGAGCTTCTTGGTTCATGAACTGCAAAAACTACTAGGGGGTAATAGAAATGGTGTGGCTTAAAAGGGAACTCTGCATACTATATGCCAGGGATCAGGAACCTCCAGCTGTGCAGAAAGTACAACTCCCACAAAAACGCCATTTGCTTCCAGGGTTGTTCCTGCGCTTCCTGGTTCATGAACTACAAAAACTACTAGGAGTAACAGACAGGGCACGATTTAAAAGGGAACTCTGCATACTATATGCCAGGGATCAGCAACCTCCAGCCCTTCAGCTGTGCTGAAACTACAAATCCCCATTTGCTTCCAGGGTTGTTCATCCTGCGCTTCCTGGTTCATGCACTGCAAAAACTACTAAGAGTAACAGACAGGGCCTGATTTAAAATGGAACTCTGCATACTATATGCCAGGGATCAGCAACCTCCACCACTCCAGCTGTGCTGAAACTACAACTCCCACTATGCTCCATTCACTTCTACGGGAGTTAGAAGAACAGTCTAGAATGTTTGCATGCTGGGAGTTATAGTTTCACAGCAGCTTGAGAGCTGAAAGTTGCTGATCCCGGTGACAACCTTTCTCATGGGGGTGTGTCCTTTTCAGGGGGCGTTGTCAAGTAGAGAACAAGGATGATTTTAAGGCAGTTTCAGGGGGGAACTGGCGATATTTTGGGGCTATGCAATGTCTCCTATTTTAAACGGGATGTTCCTTTACGTCCCCGCGCCGTTTTTACGTCGCCGTCAGGTGCATGAGCCTCACTGTATGCGCCCCATATCTCCATGCAGATCCAACGCACACGTCAAGATCATGTTTCATCCGCTGCACACAGGAAGCAAAGCAGATCCTCACTGCTGCAAAACAGCGAGAATTTAACCCCTTCTTGTCTCCATTCATATAGAAAGTCACACAGAGGGATCCATGTAGAGGAGAGAGGGCCCCAGAGACATGAAAGGGAAGGTGGGGGGTGTTGGGTCACACCAAACCCTCCATTCCAGGAAAGTAAGCCGTCTTTACCCCCCATGCTTTGTGGGCAGCTTGACCCTGGGGTCAATTTCTTCTCCCCTGGTGGCGAATCAGAGCTTTACCCCGTGGGGCAGAGGGAGGAGCCCCCCCCCCATACCCCTCCTTGGGCCCCCTGGTAGCTGCAGGTGTTGGCTCCATGGTCTACTTCCATATAGTGAGTGCTCTGTTGTCGGGGACAGGTCACCCCAAAGATATCGCTGTAACTGTAAAGAATCAGCATAAGGAAGAAAGAGAAACATTTCACAGTGCCGGGACCCCCCATAGGGAGAGTCCTTACAGAGTCATTGTGCCCCAGTAAATAGTTCCAGATCTACCCTATAAACAGTGCTGGAGACTGAGTGCCCTCACTACCATCAAATTGCCCCCATATACAGTATCAAAGTGCCCCCATATACGGTATCAAAGTGCCCCCATATACGGTATCAAAGTGCCCCCATATACGGTATCAAAGTGCCCCCATATACAGTATCAAAGTGCCCCCATATACGGTATCAAAGTGCCCCCATATACGGTATCAAAGTGCCCCCATATACGGTATCAAAGTGCCCCCATATACGGTATCAAAGTGCCCTCATATACGGTATCAAAGTGCCCCCATATACGGTATCAAAGTGCCCCCATATACGGTATCAAAGTGCCCCCATATACGGTATCAAAGTGCCCTCATATACGGTATCAAAGTGCCCCCATATACGGTATCAAAGTGCCCCCATATACGGTATCAAAGTGCCCCCATATACGGTATCAAAGTGCCCCCATATACGGTATCAAAGTGCCCCCATAGACAGTATCAAAGTGCCCCCATAGACAGTATCAAAGTGCCCCCATATACAGTATCAAAGTGCCCCCATATACAGCGTCAGAGACTGAGTGCCCTCACTACCATCAAAGTGCCCCCATATACAGCACCAGAGCGGTTCCATAAACAGTGCCTGAGACTGAGTGCCCCCATACTCATCAGAGTGTCCCCAAAGGAAGTGTCAGGGTACCCCAATAAACAGCATCAGAGAAAGCGGTGTCTGAGTGCCCCAATAATCAGTGTCAGATAGAGTGCGCCTCTCAACATCAGACAGAGTGCCCCCATAAATAGTGTGAGGTATAGACTGCCCTGAAAATACATTGCAATCAGCGTGCCCTAATAAACAGTATGAGGCCGAGAGTGCCCCTATAACCAGTCTGAGACAGAGAGTGTCCCTATTAACAACACGAGATGAAGCATTTCCATAAAAAGTGCCAGAGAGAGTGCCCCCATAAGCAGTGTCAGAGTGCCCCCATAAACAGTGTCAGAGTGCCGCCATAAGCAGTGTCAGAGTGCCCCCATAAACAGTGTCAGAGTGCCCCCATAAACAGTGTCAGAGTGCCCCCATAAACAGTGTCAGAGTGCCCCCATAAACAGTGTCAGAGTGCCGCCATAAGCAGTGTCAGAGTGCCGCCATAAGCAGTGTCAGAGTGCCGCCATAAGCAGTGTCAGAGTGCCCCCATAAGCAGTGTCAGAGTGCCCCCATAAGCAGTGTCAGAGTGCCGCCATAAGCAGTGTCAGAGTGCCCCATAAGCAGTGTCAGAGTGCCCCCATAAACAGTGTCAGAGTGCCGCCATAAGCAGTGTCAGAGTGCCCCCATTAACAGTGTCAGAGTGCCCCCACGAGCAGTGTCAGAGTGCCGCCACGAGCAGTGTCAGAGTGCCGCCACGAGCAGTGTCAGAGTGCCGCCACGAGCAGTGTCAGAGTGCCGCCACGAGCAGTGTCAGAGTGCCGCCACGAGCAGTGTCAGAGTGCCGCCACGAGCAGTGTCAGAGTGCCGCCACGAGCAGTGTCAGAGTGCCGCCACGAGCAGTGTCAGAGTGCCGCCACGAGCAGTGTCAGAGTGCCGCCACGAGCAGTGTCAGAGTGCCGCCACGAGCAGTGTCAGAGTGCCGCCACGAGCAGTGTCAGAGTGCCGCCACGAGCAGTGTCAGAGTGCCGCCACGAGCAGTGTCAGAGTGCCGCCACGAGCAGTGTCAGAGTGCCGCCACGAGCAGTGTCAGAGTGCCGCCACGAGCAGTGTCAGAGTGCCGCCACGAGCAGTGTCAGAGTGCCGCCACGAGCAGTGTCAGAGTGCCGCCACGAGCAGTGTCAGAGTGCCGCCACGAGCAGTGTCAGAGTGCCGCCACGAGCAGTGTCAGAGTGCCGCCACGAGCAGTGTCAGAGTGCCGCCACGAGCAGTGTCAGAGTGCTGCCACAAGCAGTGTCAGAGTGCTGCCATAAGCAGTGTCAGAGTGCTGCCACAAGCAATGTCAACCAGACAGTGTCCTCATAATAAAGTGCAATCAAGAGAGTACACCAATAAATAATGCCAGCCAATGAGTGCCCCCATACAGTGTGAGAGTGCCCCTATACACAATATAAGACAGGGAACTTAGACTGAAAGTGTCCTCATAAGACAATGCAAGCCAGGAGAGGTAGAAAATAATGTTTCCATTCACTGACAGCAAGCAGAGATATGAAACATGATTGTAAAAAAAAAAAAACACATTAGAAAGGTAGAGAACTGGTCATCATCTGCGGGCCGGCAGCTCTGCTCCCAATAAACGTGCGCACTCAGGTTGGCGGAGCTCCCATGACTGGCGCCGCTTATCCCTCAGGGAGACAAGTGATCAGATGTCAAACCGCAAAAACCCTGGCCCCGAGGTAAGTGACCGCCGCTTTCCATATCCCGAGACACCCGCAACGACTGACTCACCACTAGCAGAAAATTCTTATGAACAGATTTGAGGAACAACTCTCCCCTTAAGAGGCGCAACCTTATATGGGGTCATTTACTATCGGGGATACGCCCGTTTTCTGGAGTACATCTGTCACAGATTGAGGCGCAAAGCTTATTTTCTCTGCAATCTGTGACTTTTCACTACTCACGCCGGGTCTAAAAATGGGAGCGCGGTGGGAGGGGAAGGGGGCGGCCGGCAGGCCCGTCTAAGTCATCATTTCTATGCCTGTTTTAGGTGGAGAAAAAGTGCTAAATCTACGCCAGCACGGAAGCTGCCGTATATATAGACCGGTGGTGGATGAGGCAAAGTTGTGGAGAGGCCGGCGCAGGAGTATTAAGACATCAGTCTTAATAAATGACCCCCAAAGTTCCTCTTTTAAAGGGGATCGATCTATCTATTTATCACATATCTATCTACTTATCTATCTCATATCTAGCTATCTATCTATCTCATATCTATCTAATATCTTTCTATCTCATATCTATCTATCTATCTCATATCTATCTATCTATCTCATATCTATCTAATATCTATCTATCTATCTCATATCTATCTCATATCTATCTATCTCATATCTATCTATCTATCTCATATCTATCTAATATCTTTCTATCTCATATCTATCTATCTCATATCTATCTATCTCATATCTATCTAATATCTATCTATCTCATATCTATCTATCTATCTATCTATCTATCTATCTATCTATCTATCTCATATCTATCTCATATCTATCTATCTATCTCATATCTATCTATCTATCTATCTATCTCATATCTATCTATCTATCTATCTATCTATCTATCTATCTATCTATCTATCTCATATCTATCTCATATCTATCTAGTGTGAAAATCTGATCTTGCTGATGTGATTTTGCGGCCTCTCCTCCCCCTCTGACATTAGATCATTAGTCGGTCCCTGTTGCTGGAGGTTGTCCATGGACCGCAGATAATTCTCCCATTAGGACTAATAATACGCTTTCATGCTGATAATCTGCGCGTCTATAGCAACTGCCCCATCCTTTTACGGCTGGTAGGAATCTGAGGGGCGCGCTATGATACGTTTATTGCTGGCAGATTATTAATACGCTCTGGAGAATTTTCCCGGGCGGAGAGGCGAGAGTCTCCTTCTAATCGCCGACCCATTGTCCCGAATATCTGCACTTTGGTTCGGAATGGGGGCCTCGCCTGCTCCAGCGAGGAAAGGGTTAATGCGTCGGCTGGTGATTTTCATAGACTGCCTTTGGTGTCCCTAGTAAATTATTCACCAGGCAGATTGCTCGTCAGAATCCCCAGGAATAAATCCAGATCCATGTCAGAGCCCGAACGGCCGCACGAGGAGTGATCTGAGGCGCGGCGATGTATATCATGATGGGGGCGGGGGGGGGGTTTGGACCATCTTCAATGTTAATTAGATTAGTTTTGCAGTGTTTTATGGTTCGGCAGGCCACACTGTGATTTCCTCCATGCATCCCTCCGTGGCTTTTACATGGGGTGTGGGGTCACGTGGCTGCAGGCACTCAGTGTGCTGCTATATGGTGTGTATGGCCCTTTAAAGACCAGGGAATGGGGTCCGGCTCTTTGGCGCTGGCACGGGTCCTTGTCTCAACAACATAGCGAGAGCAATAAGAAAAAGGGCCCTGGTCATGTATTATATGGTTGCCCATTCCTCTGAATAGGACGCTACATTTCCCCTGTAGTTGGGCGGCTGCAGCGTCTTCCCACAGGGCTTTTCCAGACCGCCTTCTTAAAGGGGGTTATCCGGGAATTAAGAAAATGAAAATACTTAAATATTACTTTATTATAAATATATTCCCCAAACATTTTATTACTTATAATGGCTCGTTTTGTCTGGGAAACAATCATTAGGAGAAATAAAATGGCCGCCATCCTGTTAGTACACACAGAACCTGTCCTAATCACACAGGAGGACAAGTTACTTCACAACACTGAGCTAAAGAGCTGCCTCATCCTCCTCTCTGCTCTGCTTGTCAGGGATTATGATCCTGAATACAGATGATAAGATCTTCAGCTGAGTCTCTGTGGGAACGGAGCTCATGAGGAGACATGAAGTACAGAGAGGACGGACATGGGTAGCGGTGAGCAAGTGTAATTACACCTCGCCGCCCCAATCATTTCAATGGGAAGGATCACTCCCAGAGACTTGGATGGGAATGAGCCTTCCCAAGGGACATTAGGTGTAATTACACTTGCTCACCGCTGGGAATGTTACGGCGAGGCAGCTCTTCAAACAGCTGATCATTGGGGGTGGCGGGTGGCAGACCCCGGCCGATCTGATATTGATAATAGGTCATCAATAAATTTAACTTGGAGAACCCCTTTAAGCATTTTCAATTTCTTAATTCCTGGAGAACCCCTTTAAGTATTCCCAGGGGACAGTAATGGCTGCACAACTACCTCAGCTACAAAGAAGTATATTAATGTCCCCAATGTGTCCCCTACTGGGACCAGTAATCATCGGTGCCCAGAGGTAAAGATCGGCCTGCATTTCCTTGCAGCAATCAACGCACTGTATGGGGATGAATACGAATACATATTATGGCAGGGTCCCTTTAAGGACAGTTATATGAAGTGAAACATTGTATCAAATAATGCTGTGAAATAAAGGTTACATCAGGAGACGTTGTATAATGCCGCCCGCTCCCTTCGCGCAGATTGTCTCAGCTTTTCAGACAGCGGGGCCTGCAAGGTCTTTTCTGAAGCCGAATCATCACGAGTTCATCTGTGAAAGGCAAGAACATATCCCCCGGCTTCCTACGCTGTGTGCTCCCTGGCAGACAGCCCGCAGCGCCCGGCAGGAGGGCTCTACCCCGACCCTAATGTGTTAATGGTACCTACCTTCATCAGAGAACCTTCTGAAAACTGATATTTTTACCTACAGGAAAGCGGCAGAGACTGGGCTCCAAGGTTATGTTCTCATTGTACATGTGCCTTCAGTTCTTAAAGGGGTTGTCTCATCACAGACAATGGGGGCATATGGCTAGGATATGCCCCCATTGTCGTATAGGTGCGGGTCCCTCACCTATATCGAGAATGGAACCCAGAAAGTGTTGGAGGTTGCACTGCGCATGCGCAGCCGACCCCAATCACTTTCTATGGGGCTGCCGAAAATAGCCGAGCACTGGCTCGATTATTAACACCAGACCCTTAGAAGTGAATGGGAGCGGGGCCGCGCATGCGCAGTGCTTTCCCATTCACTTCTATGGGGAGAACGTTGCGGATGGCTGGACCGGAGTCCTCCAGCCACCACTTTGCTCCGTTCCCGATATAGGTGCGGGTCCCACCTATAAGACAATGGGGGCATATCCTAGCGATATGCCCCTATTGTCTGACATGAGACAACCCCATTAAAGGGGTATTACCATCTCAGACATTGGGGGAATATAGGTAGGATAGGTGCAGGTCCCACCTGTATACTTAGAACAGAGCCCACAAGGTGCCAGCGGGTGCACCGTGCGTGTGCGGCCGCCCTCCATTCATTCCCAAGGGAGCTCCGAAAATAGCTGTGCGGGACGCTGGGCTACTTTTGAAAGTCCCATTGAAGTGAATGGGAAAGGGCACCGCGGGCACCGCTCCGTTCACTTCTACGGAACTGGCGGAAATAGTCGAGCCAGTGTTTGGATCTTTTCAGCGCTCCCATAGGAATAAATGGAGGGTCGCCGCCCGTGCACGGCTCGCCCGCCGGCACCTACCAGACATTGGGGTCATATCCTAGCGATATTCCCTCAATGTCGGAGATGGGAATACCCCTTTAACCAGAATATGGCTAATTGATGTTTCAGCACTAAAACTGAGGAAATGGGATCAAATCTAAAGGGTACGGCCAAAATCAGGAGTGGATCATAAAAGAAGAGAACATATAAAGGACGGATACGACTTCTCCCCTTTTTTTAATTCACTCCTGGTTTTGGCTTCCAAACCTGCATGCAGAAACCTGACCGCGTGGCTGCACCCTTAAGGAATATGAATTGATAAAGGAGATGCAAAGAAATGTCCTCCACTCCCCCACAGCTGCTGCTCCTGTCTGTAAAGGGATTATATAAGGGAAGGTTCACACACCATGGAAAGACAGCAGCTTTAACCTGCAGATCTGCACAGGTAAAATGTGCAGCAAAGAACCAGATAACAAATATCATCCACATGCTGCAGAAGGTCTGCACGCGGTAACTGACCCCAGTGAAGGCTTTAAATCTGCATCACGTCAATTTCTGTTGTGGATTTTCACCAAAGTAGCAGAGAGAAATCTGCAGCAAAATTCCCATAATATGTATAAACTGCTGTGGATCTGAGAAATCAGCCAGATGGGACTCAGCCTATTAGATATATATTAGAGAGATTGGCAATTAAGTAATATGCTAGTGCATAAAGTGCATGTCCACATATTGCATCACTAATCTCGTAGTGATCATCAGTTACATCCTGTATTATATCCAGAGCTGCACTCACTATTCTGCTGGTGAAGTCACTGTGTACATACATTACTTATCCTGTACTGATCCTGAGTACAATGTATGTACACAGTGACTCCACCAGCAGAATAGTGAGTGTAGCTCTGGAGTATAATACAGGATGTAACTCAGGATCAGTACAGGATAAGTAATGTATGTACACAGCGACTGCACCAGCAGAATAGTGAGTGCAGCTCTCGAGTATAATATAGGATGTAACTCAGGATCAGTACAGGATAAGTAATGTATGTACACAGTGACTGCACCTGCAGAATAGTGAGTGCAGCTCTGGAGTATAATATAGGATGTAACTCAGGATCAGTACAGGATAAGTAATGTATGTACACAGTGACTGCACCAGCAGAATAGTGAGTGCTGCTCTGGAGTATAATACAGGATGTAACTCAGGATCAGTACAGGATAAGTAATGTATGTACACAGTGACTGCACCAGCAGAATAGTGAGTGCAGCTCTGGAGTATAATATAGGATGTAACTCAGGATCAGTACAGGATAAGTAATGTATGTACACAGTGACTGCACCAGCAGAATAGTGAGTGCAGCTCTGGAGTATAATACAGGATGTAACTGAGGATCAGTACAGGATAAGTAATGTATGTACACAGTGACTGCACCAGCAGAATAGTGAGTGCTGCTCCGGAGTATAATACAGGATGTAACTCAGGATCAGTACAGGATAAGTAATGTATGTATACAGTGACTGCACCAGCAGAATAGTGAGTGCAGCTCTGGGGTATAATACAGGATGTAACTCAGGATCAGTGCAGGGATGTAATATATTTATAAGGTTGCTTAGCATTTTGCAGATATATCAATATGAAAACTGTTTAATTCTGTTGAAGGGTGAACAAATGCTGTAAGTATAGGTTCAGCAAAAACTCCCTATTTTTAGCTATAGCTGAGAACTGCATTTGACAAGGGGGAGGTGACCATCCTTCTGAATAGGGGACTCACAATGTGACATAGGCTCGTTATAGCTGTGCCACCTCTTTCATAACATCATCATCTATAGAAGCCTTTGCTAGGCACTGCATCAGCTCTACATACATCGATGCAAAAAACTGTATACAGATGCAAGGGTATACACAGAATTGGGACAAACCCCTGTAGGGTCCATTGAGAGATATAGCTCAAACCCCCCCCCCCCATCTCATGGGTGATGTGATCCTGCACAGAGCTCCTCATCTCCTCTGGCACACGGAAGGGGGGGGGGGGGGTTCATTCCAGGGCTCATGCTGCCCTTCACTGCTAGAAGATATTGGAGGAGAACCAATAAGCATTAGGCCCACCGGCTCCATGACAGGGTATAGTGTGAACCATCACTAAGATGGGGGGACCCACACTAATCAGTGCTAAGAATGGCCGAGCAGTGATGTCACTCACACAGGTTACAGACAATGCCCGGCCATCCTGCAGGTATTCGTCTGCAGCTTTGTTCCTACAGGATGTGCAGGGAAGCAACAGTCATATATAATGCAAAGCCAGGGCATTATCTACACCCAGAAACTGAGCCAATAAGATGTCATACACAGAGCTGGATGGATTCAATTCAAAGAAGATGACATAAGCCTAAGAAAGATACCAAACCTTCCCACAACTAGTATGATCTTAAATGCTACAGTCGTCATTATATCTTTAAATACATTGTAACATGTAAAATAATATGGTTTCCTAAGTAAACATAAAAAAAAATACTATGTACAAAAATATTGCCCCTATTTACAATAACAAAACAATTATAAAACTGCCCTCTATGTACCAGAATATAACTACTATAATACTGCTCCTATGTACCAGAATATAACTACTATAATACTGCTCCTATGTACCAGAATATAACTACTATAATACTGCTCCTATGTACAAGAATATAACTACTATAATACCCTTCCAGATAACTACTATACTGTCCTATGTACAAGAATATAACTACTATAATACTGCTCCTATGTACAAGAATATAACTACTATAATACTGCCTCCTATGTACAAGAATATAACTACTATAATACTGCCTTCTATGTACAAGAATATAACTACTATAATACTGCTCCTATGTACAAGAATATAACTACTATAATACTGCTCCTATGTACAAGAATATAACTACTATAATACTGCTCCTATGTACAAGAATATAACTACTATAATACTGTCCTATGTACAAGAATATAACTACTATAATACTTCTCCTATGTACAGAATATAACTACTATAATACTGCTCCTATGTACAAGAATATAACTACTATAATACTGCTCCTATGTACCAGAATATAACTACTATAAATACTGCCTTCTATGTACCAGAATATAACTACTATAATACTGCTCCTATGTACAAGAATATAACTACTATAATACTGCTCCTATGTACAAGAATATATAACTACTATAATACTGCCTTCTATGTACAAGAATATAACTACTAAAATACTGTCTCCTATGTACAAGAATATAACTACTATAATACTGCTCCTATGTACAAGAATATAACTACTATAATACTGTCTCCTAATGTACAATAATATAACTACTATAATACTGCTCCTATGTACCAGAATATAACTACTATAATACTGCTCCTATGTACAAGAATATAACTACTATAATACTGTCTCCTATGTACAAGAATATAACTACTATAATACTGCCTTCTATGTACAAGAATTAACTACTATAATACTGCTCCTATGTACAAGAATATAACTACTATAATACTGTTCTCCTATGTACAATAATATAAACTACTATAATACTGCTCCTATGTACCAGAATATAACTAACTATAATACTGCTCCTATGTACAAGAATATAACTACTATAATACTGCTCCTGTGTACCAGAATATAACTGCTATTAATACTGCTCTATGTACAAGAATATAACTACTATAATACTGCTCCTATGTACAAGAATATAACTACTATAATACTGCCTCCTATGTACAAGAATATAACTACTATAATACTGCTCCTATGTACAAGAATATAACTACTATAATACTGCTCCTATGTACAAGAATATAACTACTATAATACTGCTCCTATGTACAAGAATATAACTACTATAATACTGCTCCTATGTACAAGAATATAACTACTATAATACTGCTCCTATGTACAAGAATATAACTACTATAATACTGCTTCCTATGTACAAGAATATAACTACTATAATACTGCTCCTATGTACAAGAATAATAACTACTATAATACTGCTCCTATGTACAAGAATATAACTACTATAATACTGCTCCTATGTACAAGAATATAACTACTATAATACTGCTCCTATGTACAAGAATATAACTACTATAATACTGCTCCTATGTACAAGAATATAACTACTATAATACTGCTCCTATGTACAAGAATATAATACTATATACTGCTCCTATGTACAAGAATATAACTACTATAATACTGCTCCTATGTACAAGAATATAACTACTATAATACTGCTCCTATGTACAAGAATATAACTACTATAATACTGCTCCTATGTACAAGAATATAACTACTATAATACTGCTCCTATGTACAAGAATATAACTACTATAATACTGCTCCTATGTACAAGAATATAACTACTATAATACTGCTCCTATACAAGATATAACTACTATATACGCCTATACCAGAATATAACTACTATAATACTGCTCCTATGTACAGAATATAACTACTATAATACTGCTCCTATGTACAAGAATATAACTACTATAATACTGCTCCTATGTACAAGAATATAACTACTATAATACTGCTTCTATGTACAAGAATATAAGTACTATAATACTGCTCCATGTACAAGAATATAACTACTACAATACTGCCTTCTATGTACAAGAATATAACTACTATAATACTGACTCCTATGTACAAGAATATAACTACTATAATACTGCTCCTATGTACAAGAATATAACTACTATAATACTGCTCCTATGTACCGGAATATAACTACTATAATACTGCTCCTATGTACCAGAATATAACTACTATAATACTGCTCCTATGTACAAGAATATAACTACTATAATACTGCTCCTATGTACAAGAATATAACTACTATAATACTGCTCCTATGTACAGGAATATAACTACTATAATACTGCTCCTATGTATCAGAATATAACTACTATAATACTGCTCCTATGTACAAGAATATAACTACTATAATACTGCTCCCATGTACAAGAATATAATTACTATAATACTGCTCCTATGTACAAGAATATAACTACTATAATACTGCTCCTATCTACAAGAATATAACTACTATAATACTGCTCCTATGTACAAGAATATAACTACTATAATACTGCCTCCTGTGTACAAGAATATAACTACTATAATACTGCTCCTATCTACAAGAATACAACTACTATAATACTGCTCCTATGTACACGAATATAACTACTATAATACTGCCTCCTATGTACAAGAATATAACTACTATAATACTGCTCCTATGTACAAGAATATAACTACTATAATACTGCTCCTATGTACCAGAATATAACTACTATAATACTGCTCCTATGTACAAGAATATAACTACTATAATACTGCTCCTATGTACAAGAATATAACTACTATAATACTGCTCCTATGTACAAGAATATAACTACTATAATACTGCTCCTATGTACAGGAATATAACTACTATAATACTGCTCCTATGTATCAGAATATAACTACTATAATACTGCTCCTATGTACAAGAATATAACTACTATAATACTGCTCCCATGTACAAGAATATAATTACTATAATACTGCTCCTATGTACAAGTATATAACTACTATAATACTGCTCCTATCTACAAGAATACAACTACTATAATACTGCTCCTATGTACAAGAATATAACTACTATAATACTGCTCCTATCTACAAGAATACAACTACTATAATACTGCTCCTATGTACACGAATATAACTACTATAATACTGCCTCCTATGTACAAGAATATAACTACTATAATACTGCTCCTATGTACAAGAATATAACTACTATAATACTGCTCCTATGTACCAGAATATAACTACTATAATACTGCTCCTATGTACAAGAATATAACTACTATAATACTGCTCCTATGTACAAGAATATAACTACTATAATACTGCTTCTATGTACAAGAATATAAGTACTATAATACTGCTCCTATGTACAAGAATATAACTACTATAATACTGCGTCCTATGTACAAGAATATAACTACTACAATACTGCCTTCTATGTACAAGAATATAACTACTATAATACTGCCTCCTATGTACAAGAATATAACTACTATAATACTGACTCCTATGTACAAGAATATAACTACTATAATACTGCTCCTATGTACAAGAATATAACTACTATAATACTGCGTCCTATGTACAAGAATATAACTACTACAATACTGCCTTCTATGTACAAGAATATAACTACTATAATACTGCCTCCTATGCTACAAGGAATATAACTACTATAATACTGCCTCCTATGTACAAGAATATAACTACTATAATACTGCCTCCTATGTACAAGAATATAACTACTATAATACTGCCTCCTATGTACAAGAATATAACTACTATAATACTGCCTCCTATGTACAAGAATATAACTAATATAATACTGCCCCTGTGTACAAGAATATAACTACTATAATACTGCTCCTATGTACAAGAATATAACTACTATAATACTGCTCCTATGTACAATAATATAACTACTATAATACTGCCTCCTATGTACAAGAATATAACTACTATAATACTGCTCCTATGTACAAGAATATAACTACTATAATACTGCTCCTATGTACAAGAATATAACTACTATAATACTGCCTCCTATGTACAAGAATATAACTACTATAATACTGCTCTTATACAAGAATATAACTACTATAATACTGCTCCTATGTACAAGAATATAACTACTATAATACTGCCTCCTATGTACAAGAATATAACTACTGTAATTACTACCTCCAGTAGCAGAGAGGCTGTCACTTTTTCCTACAGTGCGTAATCACGACCATCACTGCTGGATTACAGGGTGGTCGTAACCATGGAAACGAGCAGTGTATGTGATGGAAAAATGAATGCAGCCAGCGAAGGAAGCAATATGGACAATAACAATACATTAGTAAGTGTCTTATAGTAACTTTCTCTACATGATAAATGCCGCTTGCTGAAGTGAGACAACCCCTTTATGATAAAGGTCAATAAAAATGTGTTTTTTTTGTGTGCACGGAGGAGGGTCATAATTACCCGGTTTTCCTGCACTCCAGCCCTAAGGTGGCAGGAGGGGTGGACGACAATGAGTGACGCAGGGGGATCGCCCGCTTCCTCAGGCGGTGTCCCTGCAGACAGTGAGGTTTGTCCTGGAGTGCTGCACGTAATTACTGCGTGATCAACACTATCCGGAAAAAAAAGACTAAAGACACCAGCAGGACCCACCACAACCTCCCAGTACAGATCCATCACCTGAAAGAGCTATCCTGCAGCAGTAAGGCCCCTCCCCCGCTCTCCTTCTTACTTAAGAGACATTTTGATAAATGGCTCGTGCAGTTTTCCAACAGATCATAGGAAACTATTATATGTGCCTCCAATCATCTGACACGGCTCCTCCAAGGTCACACAGAGAACAGTCCAAAATAATGCCACGGTGACAACCTCGTGGAGGGTACACGGGCGTCACATGTTACATGGGGTTGTCCTATCTACTCCAAATTTGGACCTGTTTCCTCTCCTGACATGTATCTTTTACATACTACTTGCATTCCCTGTGTAATAAGAATTCTGGAGCATATATTCCTATGATTCTTTGTTGTGCTATTCCTCTGATATTCCTCCTAGAATTTCATGAATCAATTGCCAGCAGTTTAAGCAATGAAGGTCCAGCTGGGTGTTACCAGTTGGGGGGGTGTCCCAGTACAGTATGACAATGGCAGCACTGACTGGATGGTTTCAGACCGTGCAGGGACACACCGTCCAACTGGTGACCCCCAGCTGGACCTTCATTGCAGACAATTCATTACTGCTACTCCATCCCATTGACGTCAGCTCCTTCCTGTTCAAGTCAATAGGACAGAGCCATAGAAGTGAATGGGGACCGCCATGATGCTCACCCTATGCAGTTACGATGGCGAGCAGCTAAACGGTGAAGAGAAGGCAGCGGTCGTACGAGTGTAGCTTTCCCTTTAAACAGCTGATTGGCGGGGTCCCGGGTGTCAGACCCCTGCCGATCTGATATTGATGAAGGATAAGTCATTAATACAAAAAAAGCGGACAACCCCTTTAATTTATAGAAGGAATAATAGAGTCATAAGAAAAGATGCTGCAGAATTGTTAGCAACTAGTTACTACAACAGACATGTCCTATTGAAAGGGGTTTTCCAAGACTTTAATACTGCATAGGTCATCAGTATCCGATCTGTGGGGGTCCGACACCCGGGACCCCTGCCGATCAGCTGTTTGAGGAGGCACCGGCACTCGCAGTAGTACCGCAGCCTTCTTGCAGCTTTCCCTAGGCTGAGTGATATCACGTTCATCTGTCACGTGGCCAAGGAGCAGCTTTGTCCCATAGAAGTGAATGAGGCTGAGTGCAATACCAAACATGGCCACTATACAATGTACGGCGCTGTGCTTGGTGAGCGGACAGAAGGCTGCAGCACTCCCAGGAGCGCTGCTGCCTTCGCAAAAAGTTGATCGGCTGGGGCCCCGGGTGTCAGATACTAGGTAAAGGTCTCAGAAAATCCCTTTAAGTTAAAAGTTAGCTTTTGTCTGCTTGCTGTCAGTGAATGAGAACATTCTTGTTTAATTTCAGAGGCTGAAAGTCCTGACACACCTTGTCCTACTGTGCAGCGTGTTACACTGTATCGGTGCAGGAAATCCACACGTCTCAGTTCTGCCCTCGATCACTGGGGCTCCACCCTGATTTAGGGCGTGTGATGCGATCTGATACAAAATTGCACATCACATGTATTGTAAATACTGCAATTTTGATGGCATTTGGCCGTGCTTGGTATTGCAGCCCCATTCACTTGAACGAGACTGAGCTGAACCTAACCAATGACCATGAAGTCACTGGCTTACGAAGAGGCTGCTGCGCTCGCCAGACAGTGACAGCCGATTGGGGGATAATTTATCTTTTAGACTATAAGACGCACTGCACTATAAGATACACTTAGGATTTGGAGGAGGAAAATAAGAAAAAAAAATATTTTCCGTCAGAACCCCATTCTTCATCAGACCTCAGATCAGACCCCGAATCCACACCAGAACCCCAAATCAGACCCCCCATTCTTCATCAGACCTCAGATCAGACCCCCCCAGCCTCCATTAACCTTAGATAAGACCCTCATCAGACTCAGATCAAACCCCTAATCAGCCTCAGATCGGACCTCCCAGCCCCTATCAGCCTAAGATCCGACCCCCATCAGCCTCAGATCCGACCCAATCAGCCTCAGATCCAACCCCCCCATCAGCCTCAGATCCGACCCCCCATCAGACTCAGCTCCAAACCAATCAGCCTCAGATCCGACCCAATTAGCCCCAATAAGCCTCAGATCAGCCCCATCAGCCTCAGATCCAACCTCCCAGCCCTAATCAGCCTCAGGTCCGACCCAATCAACCAGCCTCAGGTCCGACCCAATCAACCAGCCTCAGGTCCGACCCAATCAACCAGCCTCAGGTCCGACCCAATCAACCAGCCTCAGGTCCGACCCAATCAACCAGCCTCAGGTCCGACCCAATCAACCAGCCTCAGGTCCGACCCAATCAACCAGCCTCAGGTCCGACCCAATCAATCAGCCGCAGGTCCGACCCAATCAACCAGCCGCAGGTCCGACCCAATCAACCAGCCTCAGGTCCGACCCAATCAACCAGCCTCAGGTCCGACCCAATCAATCAGCCGCAGGTCCGACCCAATCAATCAGCCGCAGGCCCGACCCAATCAGCCTCAGGCCCGACCCAATCAGCCTCAGGTCCTACCAATCAGCCTCAGACCCGACCCAATCAGCCTCAGACCCGACCCAATCAGCCTCAGATCAGGACCTCCAATCAGCCTCAGATTGGACCTCCCAGCCCTAATCAGCCTCAGATCGGATGCCCCATGCCCGATCAACCTCAGATTGCACCCCATCGGACTCAGATCAGACCCCAATCAGACCCTATCAGCCACACTCAGCCTCAGAACCGAACCCCCCAGCCCCCATGAACCACTGATCGGACGCCCAATTGGACCCTATCAGCCTCAGATTGGACTGCCCAGCTGCCATCAGACCTCTGGTCAGATGTTACAAAAAAAAAAAAAACAACCTTCCTTGCTATGGACGGTGCTGCAGATCCAGGACACACTGCTCTATTGCTTCTTCAGGCATAGTGCGCACCTACATACACTACGTCCTGCCGCTTTGCCCGGTCAGAACACCACAGCAGGGCCTGGAAGAAGACCAGGGAAGGCGAGAAGAGCCAGTGCAGCGCTGTCCTCATCTCCCGTTGCCTCCCGCATGCTAATGACCACTTCCATAATGGAGGCAATCATTAGCATTCGGACTATAAGACGCACTTTTCCCCCATTTGGGGGGGAAAAAGTGAGTCTTATAGTCAGAAAAATGATATTTTTTTTTCAAAAAAGTTCTTTCAACTTTGTAATATATTTTATTACTTGATTCCTGACCGTATTCAAGACCTCCGCTTGCTGTGAGTGAATGAGAACATTATTGAATACACTGCAAGGACTGAAAACCTGTACAGACCGAATATCTCACAGTCACAGCTGAGGATATGCTACAATGGTATCCAGTCTGCAGAATCCTCTATGGACTGATCCATTGTAGCAGACTATCAAGACAGGAGAGCTCTGTGCTGCTGGGTTCAGGATTGTCTAGACTGGACGCAACTGGAACAAACCCTCAGCTGTGAGAAGTCTTAGGTCTGTACACATTTATAGCCACTGGATGGGCACAAGAACGTTCTCCTCTGAAGAAAGCAAACAGAGATCTTAAAAATGTCGTCACAATATATAATAGAAGCTCTCAGTTATTTCTATGAAAATGGAAACTCCCTTTATGGCAACACTATTGCCACTGTGTCAGTCTTCACTGCTGTACTGGCATTCCGTTCCTGAACCTGGAAGCTCAGGATGAGCACAGTTCTTGTGGAATGTGCATGGAAAACAGAGGAAGCTGAGACTTCCTGGACTCTCTGCGGCCCCGTCACATGTATTAACTCTGATCACGTGTTACGGTCAGCGCTAAATAGGGCAGGTTAGCGGGCGCTATGCTAAAGTGGAACTCCGAAATCGCCTCCACATGTTCCCTCTCATTGCATACTTTCGCTGTGCAGTAAAGGGCGGCTTTAACTCCTGCATTGCTGGAGGGTCAATCGCCCATCCTACCATCACCGTGTTTGCCAAGAGCAAATAAAAACGTCTTAATCTGCAGTTCAGGCGCTTTGCAAGCGTTAACCCCCGGCGGTCTGCTGGGGACAGCTGCATGCAGCGAGCGCTCCTGTGATCGCTCAGCAATGTCACCTCAGGAGACAGAGGGTGGAATCGACGTCTGCAGGATCCTCACTGCACAGGAAGTAGCTCGATTTCTGCTTGAGAGAAGAAGAAGAAATGAAGTCTGACCCCCCCGGGCCCCGGAGCCAGCAGAGCCGGAACCTGACGGATATACCACATGTATCTGGTAGATTTCTAATCCTGATGGAGGAGACCGAGGGATCCCTTCCTAGGAACTGGGGCACGATGGCTCCACTGCACATCATCACATGCAATACTAAAGTGACCCTATGAGGAAACAAAAATGCCTATAATTTGGGGTTATCCCCAAAAATTCAACACGAAAACATGAGTGCAAACAGAACTCCCCACCCTTAAAATGTCGTAAGACTACAACTCTCAGTCTACACAGAAAGACAGAGGCTGAGATCACTACAATTCTTACAGCGGTTATCTCTACAACTCATACTGTTGAGAGACTACAACTCTCAGCATGTGCAGACAGCCCAAGCTCCTTAGGGCAGTGACCTCTGGACCTCTAGCTGTTGAGCGACTATAACTCCCAGCAGACTGGGACAGCCAGAGCCTGTGACCGCTAAAATCCTTATGGGAGTGATCTCTGCAACTCATACTGTTGTGAGACTACAACTCCAAGTATGCACAGGCAATCCAAACTCCTTAGGGCAGTGACTTCTGGACATCCAGCTGTTGAGAGACTACAACTCCTAATGTTCCCAGACAGCCTAAGCCCCTTAGGGTATCATCTCTGGGCCTCTAGCTGGTGAGAGACTACAACACCCAACACGCTTAGACAGCCAGAGACAGTGATCTCCAAGTTCCTGCTGTTGTGAAATGAAATTACAACTACCATCATCGTGAAAAGCCAGATGCAGGAATCTCTAACCACTAACTGTTGTCAGACTACAACTCACAACATGCACAGACAGTGATGTTTGGATGTCCAGCTGTTGTGAAACTACAACTCCCAGCATACCTTTTACAGAAAGAAGCAGCGATCTGCAAATTCTGACTGTTGTGAGACTACAACTCCCAGCATGCCTGGACAGCCAGAGGCAGTGATCTGCAAGCTTCTCAGAGCAGCGAGCTCTGGACCTCCAGCTGTTTTTGAAACTACAACTCCCAGCATGCATGGACAGCCAGAGGCAGTAAAGCTTCTTACAGCAGTAAGCTCTAGGCCTCCTGCCGGTGAGAAACTACAACTCCCAGCATGCCTGGACATTCAGAGGCAGTAAAGCTTCTTACAGCAGTAAACTCTGGACCTCCTGCCGGTGTAAAACTACAACTCCCAGCATGCCTGGAGATTCAGAGGCAGTAAAGCTTCTTACAGCAGTAAACTCTGGACCTCCTGCCGGTGTAAAACTACAACTCCCAGCATGCCTGGAGATTCAGAGGCAGTAAAGCTTCTTACAGCAGTAAACTCTGGAACTCCTGCCGGTGTAAAACTACAACTCCCAGCATGCCTGGAGATTCAGAGGCAGTAAAGCTTCTTACAGCAGTAAACTCTGGACCTCCTGCCGGTGTAAAACTACAACTCCCAGCATGCTTGGACATCCAGAGGCAATGATCTCCTACCTCTAACTGCTGTGAGACTACAACTCCCAGCATGCATGGACATCCAGAGGCAATGATCTCCTACCTCTAACTGCTGTGAGACTACAACTCCCAGCCAGAGGCTGATGCAATGACGGGCCGCGGTCGCACTGAGCCTCATGGCTGTGACATATGTACATCAAATGCTCGTCCAGAAGAAAGTGTCCTTGCTGTCAGTGAATGGAAACATTTGTAAGACGCTTGTCCTTTTATATCCGTTCAGGTTTTTTAGCCTCTCAAGAAATGTTTCCATTCACTGACAGCAAGCAGAATACATGAAAACAGTGAGGAATGCATATTATTATTTATAATTCGATTATGTAAAAATCAGAAAATTCTTTTTAAATTGAGAAATTCCCATTTCTTACTGGTCGCTCAAGATGGCCATTCGAAACTATGGTCTGCATTTTTTCCAGAAACAACGCCGCCCCTGTGGGCCGTGTCTGGTATTGCATCTATCTGTGACAAAAGACACCTCCCAGTGGTCTTAAAGGGCTTGTCCAGCACTAGGGAAAGTTGGCAGCTTACTAATGCAAACAGCGCCACCGATGCCCACAAGGTGGTGTGTGGTACTGCAGCTGAGTCCCATTCACTTCTCTCATGGGGGGAGGTGTTTTGGCCTGAAGGCCGGCCATGTTTCCCTAATCCTGGACAACTCCATTTCCAGCAAGAAGCATTTAGCGCCTAGCCATAGTTTTCTATGATGGGAGATAAGCGTCCACTGGGGCACCGCTTATCTCTGGACAAACAAAAGGAAAAAAAATAAAATCTAACCTGTCCAGTTTTTTCCCAGTGGGGGCAGTTTTTACAAGCATTCGGTATTTGCACCTTCCTCGCCATGCCCAGGTCCAGACGACTCTCCTTCCTGCGCTGAAAGAAGAGAAACACACTTAGAAAATAGCTGGGGCCTAACGAGAAAAGTCATCACCCAGCTTTCCCAGGATCCTGATCAGCAGCAGCCTATTAGGCAACAGTCCCACCCCCTGCCTTAGGCAAATTGCCATTCAATTGTCTGGGAAAGCTGAATGACCTTCTCAATAGGAGCTGTCATGGCGGCCATATTGGCTGTCATCCAGCTTTCCCAGATGCAGATATCCATATAAACCGTATACACAGCATTTCTTCAGTTCTGATTGTGATTGGATGTCAGGAGAGAACGAGGCTCCAATGTGACCGGTGCAGTACCATTAGCATCACACTGTGTCCACCCCCGGGAGCCGGGGGGAGATCTATTGAGACCACCGCGCCCCACACCCACCCTCCACTGAAATACCTGAAGTGCAGCTATGCAACAATAAAGGGTTAAACCGTGGAGCCTACAGGCCTGAGACTGTCAGACCATCCAGGGAGGGGGGGGGTCAGCCCCTTCCATTATATAGGTTCATAATGTCCCAAAGCAGCAGGGAGCAGGCTGCCCCCCACCCATGGGAGGGGAAAAGGCTGCCCCCCAGGGAGGAGGGAAGGGAGCGGGCTGCCCCTCTGAGGATGAGTCAGGGAGCAGGCTGTCCCCCTCATGAGGGCAGAAGACAGGAGGCTGCCCCCATCCCCAAGGAGGAGGGAGGGGGCAGAGAGCAGGCTGCCCCTCTGAGGATAAGGGAGGGAGGGGGCCAGGAAGCAGGCTGCCCCCTGAGGGGGGTGGCAGGGAGCAGGCTGTCCCCCTCATGAGGGCAGAAGAGAGCAGGCTGCCCCTTCCCCCATGGAGGGAGCAGACGGCCCACCCTCATGAGAGCAGCAGGGAGCTGGCTGCCCCCATCCCCATGGAGGAGGGAGGGAGGGGGCAGGCAAGAGGCTGCCCCCCTCAGGGGAGAGTGTCAGGGAGCAGACTGCTCCCCAGGAAGGGTGGCAAGGAGTAGGCTGAACCCCTATTTATTTGTGCCATCCTAGCCAAATAAATGGCACGTCGATGGGCTTGCAATCAAATGACTGGAAGCTGCAGAACATCTTAGGCAGCAGAGCCGTCAGTCATCATTAGCATAGCTCAGATCCAAACTAGAACAGAACCGCCCCCCCAGCAAACATGTCTCCCCAAGATGTTCTGCAACATCCATTGACCTTCCTGCAGTTCTTGGAGTCACGCCCTGGCCCCGTGAAGACGTTCTGCAGTGTCCTCTCACCTTACAGTAAATCTCAAGCCTTCCTTTCTATTTACCTGGTCCTTAGTGAGACATTGTGAGTCCGGTTAAGTAGGAGGACAACCAATATGGCTGCCGTGCTATTTTCCATAGGAGTAGGGCTAAGATTCAGTTTGTTGCCCTAGCCTTGTAGCATTTAGAATTGCTTATTACCTCCCAACACCCTTCCCCTCCCCCAAACCTAGAGGGGTTGTTTGTCACCCATCTTTGGGTATATGCTGCAGGCAGTGAACCCAGGGCTGCATATTTGTCCGCTCAGCTAAACCTGGATGACCAACAACACAGTGGCCATTTCGACAGCCACCCAGCTTTCCCAGGAACGTAACAGCCGTGGATTTCCTGGCCTTTAAGGTGGAAATGTCATTTAAAGGGCCTTGAAGCAACATAAAAGGAAGCTGCAGAACCTCTTGGGGAAGTAAAACGCTGATCGCCACTCTGCTCGGAATTAACGTACGGTGAATTTACGGCTAAAATTTCATCTCATAAGGCGCTCGTGCCTTTGCATAAGACGTGCATCATCATCTATGCCCCGTTATTAATAATAAATTTACTATTATTAATTACAATTATGGGAAATATGCAAAAATCCATTAAATCAAAATAAAATAGGCGGAGGAGACGGAAAGGCTTCTGGACATGCACTCATTCCACAAGTTGCATGTGATTGACCGATTTTTATAGCCTCTCATTAACTAACATTGCAAAATTATTTGCCCCCCTCCTACCTAAATCTCTTCACCCCTCTCCAATCCTCCAGGCCTAGAAGTATAACCCCCATCATGGACCTATCACTCTTCCCTATGTATTATACTAAGGGATAAAGAAGTCTACTGTGTGTATCCTTCCGCCATAGTGAGCAAAAAATAGTCCCCTTCACTTCTAATTCTTTTTATTGCTTTCAAAGTCTCTCCCACAGCCGGCGGAGCCTCCTTCTCCCCTTCCGTGGAGGTTTCCCGGTGACTTTCATTCAGGTGCCTCTATTTCCACATCCTTTACACACACAAAAAAATTCCCCTCACAATAAAAAAAAAAGAACCTGATATCAAGGGGCGTAGAGATTGCAAACCCCAAACCCACGTACGAGAGAGAGAGGAGCTGCACCTCAACCAAGCGTGGACAAACGGAAGCGCCGGCTTTCTTTTGACTGACGGCCCTCTCAACCAATGGGAAGAGAGATCTCCATCCAAAATTACCCAGCGTCCAATAGGGATGTCGGAAAGGCGGGAATAGCCCGCGCAGCGGGTTAGGTTCTGCCCTCAGCCGCTGTGGCTGTGAGGCAGAGTGTGGCTGTAGTGCGGGCGGCGATGTGACGGGAAAGTTGTCGCTTGTTTTGTGGGTGACTCGGTCGGGCGCCCGACGCGGACTTCTCATTACCGGGGATTAATTATCGCCTCTTTTAATTAGACTTCGCGCCTGGTGACTACTACCTTCGCCCATTTTTATTTTATTATTAGAATTTTTTTTTTTTTTTTTTTTTACCTCAGAAGGTCTCCCCTCTAAATGCCAGCAGCTATGCTAGAGAAGGGGACAGAGGGGTCGGCCAAAAGGAGGGGCAGGAATAACGCTGCCAGCAGCAAAAGTTTGACGGCTCCCAATGGCAATGGCAGCAACTCGTGGGAAGAAGGCAGCAGCTCGACCTCGTCCAGCGATGATGAGCACGGTAAGGTGGTAGCCTCGAACTGTCCCCCTCCCCGCCCTGCACCCCCCTCCTCCGGGGTCTGCCAGTCCTCACCCTCTACCTATCCTCTCTTCCAGGTGGCGGGGGCATGAGAGTGGGCAGCCAGTACCAGGCTGTGGTGCCAGAGTATGACCAGGGTAAGTTCTGCACTATTGTGCTGCTGCCAGTGGTGGAGGTGGTAGCCTAGAACTCTAGTCATGTGCTCGCTTCTAAGGGGGGACATCCAGGGGGGCTAGCTCTTCCTATGGCTTGTCTGATGGGTGACATGGCTGCTTTAAGGAATGGATTGAATGGGAATTAAAGAAAAAATAAACATTTTTTTTGTTTTGTTTTTCTTGTTGCATGGAGAATAGCAGAAGACATGCATCCTGGGAGGGAGAGGATGCACCGTCTGGTTTATTTGTTGTTTAGTTAATGTGATGCAAGGTAGTAATGTGTGGAGTCACTCAGCTTTCCCAGGTGACAAGGGGGATGGGCAGCCACTTAGTTTTCCAAGACAATGCATTTCCCCAGTCTGATGAGATTAGATAGATTAGAGGGAGAGAACGGCCAGGCACCCAACTTTCCCAGACTCCCAAGCCTCTTAGTTACATGGAAGGGGAAGGTAGTCACCCAGCTTTTCCAGTTTCCTTAGACTCATAGCTAAAAGGAAGTGAAGGATAGTCACCCAGCTTTCCCAGACTCTTGAGACTTCTAGTAACGAGGAAGGGAAGAGTAGTCACCCAGCTTTTCCAGTTTTCTTAGATCAGGCTTCACCAATGCCAGTTGTTCTGAAATGACAGCTCCCAGAATCCTTTGACTTCTATGGGAGTTACAAGAACAGTCGAGCGTGCACGCTGGGAGTTGTAGTTTACTTTCACAGCAGCTGGAGTGCCAAAGGGGAGATCGCTACGAGAAAGAGGATAGTCACCCAGCTTTCCCAGAGTCCTGAGCCTCATAGCTACAAGGGAGGGAAGGGTAGTCACCCAGCTTTACCAGTTTTCTTAGACTGCAAGCTATAAGGAAGAGATGGATAGTCACCCAGCTTTCTCAGAATCCTGAGCCTCATAGCCATAAGGAAGAGACAGATGGTCACCTAACTTTTCCAATTTTCTAGGCCTTTATACCTGTAAGGTAAGAAAAGCATAGCCACCCAGCTTTCCCAGCTGCCCGGTGGGTAAGGGGAAGTCACCCAGCTTTTTCAGACTTCTGTGGCTCATAGCTAGAAGATAGAGAATGGGAAGTCACCCAGCTTTCCCAGAATCCTGAGCCTACAAAGCAGAGAGCTTTTCCGTATTTCTTAGACTCGTAGCTGTAAGGGAAAGTAGAGTAGTCACCCAGCTTTTCCAAAGTTGCAAGGGACAGTGGGTAGACATCCAGTCTTAAAGCTGTAAAGAAGAGAAGTCACCCAGCTTTTCCAGGCTGCTGAACATAATGGAGACTAGATAGACACTCGGCTTTCCCAGAGCATAAGTAGTTGCCCAGCTTCCCCAGAATCCTGAGCCTCGTGGATACAATGGAGAGAAAGGCAGTCACCCAGCTTTCCCAGATTCATGAGCCTCATTGCTACAAGGAGAGATGGGTTGTCACCCAGCTTTTCTACAAGGTGGAGAATTCCCAGGCACTCGGCTTTCTCAGACTCCTGAGTTCGTCACCCAGTCTAAAATTAACCTATATAAAATCAGGAATCTGGGAAAGCTGGGTGACTACATTGCTACTTACGCAACTCGTTGCTGTTAATATGTTGGCTGCCTGAATCTATCTGTTTCTGGAAAAGCTGGGTGACAACCGATATGATATCCATTATATCTAAGCCAGGGGTTGTCACTCTGCTTTCCTAAGCTTTGCAGGCCTTCAGTCGGCGGTAGAGTGGGGGATGGGTTAGTGTGCAGGCGGACGGATGTGCTTTTCAGGAGTCTGGGAAAGCTGAGTAGCAATCCCCATAAGAGCTGCGATAGAATCTACGTAGTCACCCAGCTTTCCCAGGAACAGATCTACCTAAAGCTGTAGTGATTTAGAGCTAATTCTTTCACTACTAGTTCCGGTTTAGTCCTCATTGTGTATTGACTGGTGAGACGTTTGGAGCCGCAGGAGTAAATTCTGATTAACAAAAAAACAAAGCAAACGTCCCGAGACGAGCAGGGTGGTAGCTTAAAACTCTCCAGCACTTGCTGCCACGCTGCAGCTGTTTCCTCGTGTCATCCCCTATGTGGACAGCAGGGGGCACCATCCTAATCTGCAGATCCATCCCCCCAATATCCACCATTACTTGTATTCACTCTGGATTTATAAACTGATTGAATAAGTCAAAAATAATAATAATAAATCGACTTCCCCCTCCCTAAAAAAAATACGGTATCTGGCCAGGCTCTGGATGAGACGGGGGGGAGGGGGTGTGTATGTTGTGTTTTTATATAGTATTTGTATATGTTTTGGTTTTGCTGCAATGTTTATTTATTTTTTTTGCAAAATAACAAAACGGCTGTAAAAGTAGCAATTTTGTATCTGTAAGCAGACCCAGCTTTCCCAGAAGCCCAGGAGTCCCTGAACGGACTAGGTTACGAGTCCTTGCTGTATGACATCACTGCCGTCAGTCGTGATCGTGGCTGTGGGTGGGGGCTGCAGAGATTCAGTCACACCTTGTGCCTGAGGGGGGTGAATGGTTCCTCCTCCTCCACAGAAGAGGACACCACTGCTATCAACGCCGAATTATGGATTTGCCTCAGGAATCCATCGGCTGTTATCTTGGGGGGGGTTTGTAAGACTGTAACTTGAGGGACATTTGCTGCCTGGCAGCTCCTTGTACAGTTTTTTTTATTTTATCTTATTCATAAGTAGAGCTGAAATAAGGAGCTACCTACTGTTCAGAGGGAGAAACGCAAGCGAGGAAAACGCGTCCTGCCAATATAGACCGGGGTTCAGGGCGCACGGCCGGCCGGCTGCTTGCGCCATGCAACTCCTTGTAAATTTTGCACTAGATTTTTCCTGTATTTCCGTGTGGAGTGCGACTGTTGTCTGATCCAAGTCGCTGACCACTGCAGGGAGGTAATGAGACTGGCTGGCTGCCAGGCCATAGGCCGTAATGTCGGCGGAAGTCGTCGTCTGGCCCAGGCCTCGTTGCCTAGTGCTGGTTTTGATGAGAGTACCGCCATTGGAGAATATCTATATCTGTATATATTCCATAGGATAATCTCCCTGAGCTGGCCTGCAGGAGGGTTTGTTTTTTTAATTATTTTCCTAATGCCGTGCGCTACACACCTTGGTGGATGGAGGGTGTTGACTTTGCCGGAAGGTGCACTGCCTGCTGGAGAAGTGCACTGACTAATTGATAGACCTCATGTTTTTTTTTTTTTTTTTTCTCCCGATTATTCACTTTGCATTGTCCTACATAGGAGACTGCATTAACCAGTTCAAGGCTGGAAACTATTCACAAAGCTTTATTTATTTATTTATTTTTCCCCCTTTTATTTCACGACGCCGGCACATATTGCACGCCCTCCTCTCGCTTTTCCAGTGAGGCCCTCTTTTAAGCTATGCTAATGGCGTCAGCCCGGGCCAAGACAGATTCAATCACTTGTTCTCAGCAGAGACTCCTGCATTGTATTTCTTGTGAGCTGTGACAACTACCCGCCCGCCTACTTTACAATATGGCGAGCGAGAGCGTGTGCTGGGGGGGGGGTTTGCAGTCGTGAATAACTTTTGTACTCTTTATTGCTCACTATAAGCTACTTGCAATTGTGTCCTTCCTTATATAATTCTGTTTATGTTGCTGTACATGGAGAGTATTGATAGCCCGGCCACTACGTCCTCTTTACTGTTTATACCGTGTAAACACCTGTTATTTTGCTAGATATATAGGATTTTATGGAATTGTGGGGGTTTTGTGCCCCCCCCCCCATACCATTGTTTCACCTTAAAGGGGTTATTCCCATATTGAATATTTATGGCATATCAATAGGAAATACCATACACGTCTGATAGGTGCTGGTACCTGCACCTATCTCAAGAACAGGGTCCCAAAGGCGCATGCGCAGCATCTTCTCAGTTCACTGCTATGGGACTTCCCAAGATAGCGGTGGGCCATAGAAGTCAATGGAGAGCGAATCACAGAAGCATGCCCACTTCTTATTTGGCCACTATGGGACTTCTGAATAACAGCCAGCGCCCAGTTATTAGTGCCCCATAGCAGTGTATGGAGAGTGGCAAACATTTCGGCATAAAAACTAAATATCAATTATGCCTAAAGTTACGCAGATAAATACGTTTTTTGTTTTTATCTAAAAAAAAATAAAAAAATTTTCATTTATTTTTTTTTATAACTTTTATAATTTTTTTTTTTTTTCTTGAGTTTCTTTAGGTTTAGCATACATCTGTAGACTTTATTCTGTGTGCCTCTACCACACAGTTGTTAGGGGAGCGTGCAGTGTACAGACAACACCGGAGTCGTCTCTAGGTCCCCGAGGCTAAATGCACAGGATTCCCAATTGCGTCCCTGAGGAAACGGATGACGCCATCAAATGTGGGAGTTCTGTTTGATCATGTCTTAGTCGCTCCTGCCCGAGAGGTTTACTGGGTTCAGGGTATTTTCTAGGGATAGGCCATCAGTATCGGGTCGGTGGGGGTCCAACTCCTTGTCCTACTGCTGAAGGGAGCACACACCCCACCCCCACTGTGCATTTAGAATTGGACCTTTTTAACGTCTACTGTAAAAAATGTTGGCAATCATTAAAGGGGTGATCCCATGATTAACATAAAAAATTAAAATCAGACATCATATAGTACATGACAATCTCTTTCTAACAAAGCTAGAACCAGCCCTGTACCTCACATGGATCCAGAGATCTCCACGTTCATTGTTCTGATTTATTTCAAGCGCAGCTCAGGGGGTGTGTGCTTTCTGCTGCAGCTCTTTCCCTATCACAGCTCAGGGGGTGTGTCCTTTCTGCTGCAGCTCTTCCCCTATCGCAGCTCAGGGCATGTGTCCTTTCTGCTGCAGCTCTTTCCCTATCACAGCTCAGGGCATGTGTCCTTTCTGCTGCAGCTCTTCCCCTATCACAGCTCAGGGGGTGTGTCCTTTCTGCTGCAGCTCTTCCCCTATCACGGCTCAGGGCATGTGTCCTTTCTGCTGCAGCTCTTCCCCTATCACAGCTCAGGGGGTGTGTCCTTTCTGCTGCAGCTCTTCCCTATCACAGCTCAGGCGGGTGTGTCCTTTCTGCTGCAGCTCTTCCCCTATCACAGCTCAGGGCATGTGTCCTTTCTGCTGCAGCTCTTCCCCCTATCACAGCTCAGGGCATGTGTCCTTTCTGCTGCAGCTCTTCCCCCTATTCACAGCTCAGGGCATGTGTCCTTTCTGCTGCAGCTCTTCCCCTATCACAGCTCAGGGGGTGTGTCCTTTCTGCTGCAGCTCTTCCCCTATCACAGCTCAGGGGGTATGCCTTTCTGCTGCAGCTCTTCCCCTATCACAGCTCAGGCGGTGTGTCCTTTCTGTTGCAGCTCTTCCCCCTATCACAGCTCAGGGGGTATGCCCTTTCTGCTGCAGCTCTTCCCCTATCACAGCTCAGGGCGTGTGTCCTTTCTGCTGCAGCTCTTCCCCTATCACAGCTCAGGCGGGTGTGTCCTTTCTGTGCAGCTCTTCCCCTATCACAGCTCAGGCGGGTGTGGTCCTTTCTGCTCAGCTCTTCCCTATCACAGCTCAGGCGGGTGTGTCCTTTCTGCTGCAGTCTCTCTCCCTACCACAGCTCAGGGGGTGTGTCCTTTCGCTGCATCTCTCTCCCTCCACAGCTCAGTGGTGTGTTCTTTTCTGCTGCAGCTCTTCCCCTATCACAGCTCAGGGGGTGTGTCCTTTCTCTGCAGCTCTCTCTCCCATCACAGCTCAGGGTGTGTGTCCTTTCCGCTGCATCTCTCTCCCTATCACAGCTCAGGGGGTGTGTCCTTTCTGCTGCAGCTCTTCTCCCATCACAGCTCAGGGGGTGTGTCCTGTCTCTACACTTTAAATAATCCAGGTGCTGGTTTTAAGAAAATGTCGACTAATTTTCATGGGGCAACCCCTCTAAATACTGATGGCCTATTCTCGGGCTAGGTCATCACAGAGGGCAGGGGCCACGACGCCCGAGCAAATTCCTTGCCCCCTGTCGCAGTTCATACAGTCGCAGCCGTGCGGGCAATTGTACTTGATGCTGCCGATCGCTCCTATGACTGCGCCCCTGCAAACATTGACGGGGATGTGGGGCTCGCTAGAGGGGTGCAGCCCCGTCATTCTGCTGGGACATCAGTCTTTCAGTCGCATGGAGAGATGAAAGGACTGGGTGGTATGAAGTTCCATCAGTACGGCATCTGATCTGATAATCCAGCATTTGCCTCCAGCTCAGATCCAGTTGACTGGAACCCAATTATGAGATTTTTCCCCTGATCTGAATTGTGGTATAATTTAGCATTTAAGGGATTTTCCCATCTCAAACAATGGGAGCATATGGCTAGGATGTGCCGCCATTGTCTGATAGGTGTGGGACCCGCAGCTATCTCATAAAGAGAAGGAGAATGGAAGTGGTGGCCACATAAGGGCGATGCGCTACCATTCATTTCTATGGGGATTCTGAATATGGCGCACGGCTATTTTCGGCGTGTCAATAGGACCTCTTGGTGGTGGCTGCACCCGTCCCTGCCGGTCACTACTTTGCCAGCTTTGTTTTTGGCTGCGTTTGAGATGTCTGGTGCACCAATCCGACAATGGGGGCATGTCCTTAGTCCAGGTGTTTTATTTCTTGCACCAGCTATAAGTCCCAGGTTTATCAGTGGCTTTAAAGACGATGGACACACGTGCTCACTCTCCTGGCAGGCAGGACTCTGTATAAAAACCCTCCGTTCACTACAGGCAGTCAATAGAAGTAGCTTTTTGCCCTATTTGACCAGGGAGAAACAGAGCCTCGGCAGTAGCGTGGCAGTATATACACCTCCTTCTTCTGCAGAGGAAGCTGCCAGAGGGGGAAGGTGACTGATTCTGTTCAGATCCACAGATTATGTGCGGTATTATGTCTCAGCCTTATTTACAGAAAGCAGACCTATTACGGTATATTTTTCTAATAATGGACAAGCCCTTTAATGTCTTTAAAGGGGTTATGCCACTATAGATGGTATGGCAGCAGCGCTGGGGGGGGGGGGGGTGAAAGCACTGCTAGAAATACTACAAATTACTTGTGATTAAGCTGCCATTAACAGCCTGAGGGGAAAATGCGATGACGATTTGATGTGATATGATTTTGGTGTGGATTTGATTGAAAACTGTTGCATGTATTTGCCTAATTGGGGGTCATAGGGTCTTGTACTGGGGACATGTTAGCGTCTCTTAGAACCTGAGCGTGACCTTGTGTGCTGCAGACTATTGACCGCGTGCTCGGGGTATAACGCCATGGTGGAGGGCCGCTTGCCTCCGTCCAGAATGATTGCTTTTTTTTTTTTTTTTTTCCTCCAGAAACTATATAGATCATCATTTTTAGATATATATTTTTTATTTTTCCATACCTCCCCAGCTGTGACAAGCATCGATGTGTGTACAGACATAGGGGAATACATTGTTTATCGTACTCCGAGAGAAAAATCTAGGATGTGTCTGTGGCATTGTTCTATTGTTCAGCAGCTTTGTGCGTTTGTCTCGCCATTTCTGTGAATATTCTGACTCTCGAATATACAAAAAAAAAAATTTAAAGGGGTGGTATTGGATCTTATTGTTGAAAAGCTCCCCGTGTTTCTTGCCCTATTTGTGTGCGTTTTCCCCACCACCAAAATACCTTCAGCCCTTTGGCGTACGCTGTATTGCGGATCTTCCGCCCGCTGTGGTCCTGTACTTGTAAACCATCCCATAAAGTGATATTTTTCGAAGTTCTCTAAGGCCCTGTTCACATCTTGGTGGATGTCCTGACCGCATCCTCCACCCGACAGGATCCATTGACTTCCGTGGTCACTGACGCTGATGTGAATGGAGCCGTAGATTGCAGATAAAGATGTGGGTCCCATCTATATCTTAAACATGAGGATCCTATTGTCGTGGCATACGTTATGGCGGCAGGTTGTAAAATGCATACGTATGCAGATCTGCTTGTTGCTGTAATACAGGGGATAATGGGCTAATATTTGCGCTGATATATCTGTACAGAAATAGCGTTTTTTTGTGACACAAACTAGGAGCTTAGTCCCGTGTTCCCAGCTAATGCCTTGAGGATGAATGAATGGCCGTCGGCATCACATTTCCCACTGATTCGACCTTAAAGGGGTTTTCTGAGACTTTAATGCTGATGACCTAACCTCTGGATAGGTGATCAATATCTAATCAGTGGGGGTGCGACACCTAGTGCCCCTGCCGATCAGTTATTTGAGAAGCACCGGCGCTCGCACCGGCCGCTCGCAGCTTTTCCTAGGCCAGTGACGACACGTTCATCAGTCACGTGGCCTAGGAGAGGCTCAGCCTGATAGAAGTGAATGAGGCTGAGCGCAATACCAAGAACAGCCACTATACAGTGTACGGCGCTGTGCTTGGTGAGCACGGAGAAGGCTGCTGCACTCACAGGAGCGAGGCTGATCAGCAGGGGTCGGACCCAGAGGATAAGTCATTGGTATTAAAATCTCAGAAAACCCTTTTAAGCCTTATTCACACGTCAGTGTTTGGTCAGTGATTTCCCTCAGTGATTGTGAGCCAGATCCAGGATTGGAGCCTTAGAATCACTGTGGCCGAATAAGGCATTAGGAGGGAAATTTTATTTTATTTTTTATTTTTTTTTTTTTCGCCCAATCACGTTGGTAGCTGATTACTACAGAGTTCCCCTTTAGTTGATTTCTGCTCTTCCTTCATTCCCCTTATTTGCTGTCTTTGGCCTTAAAAAGTTGGACGTTACCTCTACAGAGGAAAGTGATTTTCTAAGGCCCCTTTCACAGGAGCGACTTTTCCGCGTGGGTGCGATGCGTGAAGTGAACGCGTAGCACCCGCACTGAATCCTGAACCATTCATTTCGATGGCTCTGTGTACAAGTTTTTTTTTTTTTTTTTTCACGCATTATTTCTGTGTTGCGTGAGAATCGCAGCATGTTTTATATTGTGCGTTTTTCGCGCAGCTCTGGCTCCATAGAAGTGAATGGGGCTTCAGTGAAAAAACGCATTGTATCTGGATGTAACCTGGACGCCGTCTGGACTGATGGTTGCTAGGAGATGTAGATTGTTAATCACGCGCGTGAAAAACAGATTGCACCCGCGCAGGAAAAAACTGAACCGCCGAACACCATCGCAGACAAAACTGACTGAGCTTGCTTGTGAAACAGTGCGAGTTTCACTGAACGCACCCTGAGAAAATTCGGAAAGCTGGCGTTCTAAGGCCTAAGGCTTCTTTCACACAAGCCAGAGGCGATGCGTGTAGTGAACACAGAGAGGACCCGGACTGAATCCCGACCCATTTGTTTCAATACGTCTGTGCACATGAGCGCCAATTTTTTATTTTTTTTTCCCTCTCTCTCTGCGTTCAGGAAAAACCCCGGCATGTTGTATATGTTGTGCAGCCTTGGCTCCATAGAAGTGAATGGGGCCTTTCTTCATACGCATGAAAAATGCATGCAGCCTGGACAGAAAAATAATGCACACACTCAGTGCAATTGCAGAAAAAACGGATTTAAAAAAAAAAAACCTGTCACAATCCATATCACTTATGTGAAAGAGGCCTAATTGTCTTCAGCCCGATGTAACAACGTGTTCCCTTCTGTGCTGAAAAGCCCTGTGCGGATGTAGAGCCGAGCATCCAGGACTGTGCCGCTCGGCAGGAACGTTACACGTCGTCTCCTTAGTGCAGAGGCCTTCAGGACGGCACAGACACGGGCAGATTGCTGAACGCTGCATTGTACTGCGTGTTCCCAGAGTGCCCTCAGCACCCGCTAAGATCCTGCCAGTGCCAGCCGCTCTGGAAGGTCTTCATGTCATGATCTTATTTTTCTATTTCTGCCATTCACTCCCATACATGGATCCTTTTTAATTTATTTTTCCTTCCCTTTTTGCTTACGCACATGAATGTATATGAAGGTTTATAGTAAGAACGAGCGCAGACAGAATGGTAGATGAAGAGGCGCGTCAGCAGAATCCACACCAGAGCTGTCTGCGTGCAGCTTCTGCTCAGAAATCTTGGATACAAGCGGAGTGCCCCCTCTTACTATCTTTTCCCTCTTCCCTTAGCTGGTCACATAATCGTCCTGAATAGAGAAATTGCAAAAAAAAAAAAAAAAATGGCAGTTCCTCCTTCTAGGCGTTATCTCTATACCCACTCCCTCTAGTAGTCAGAGCAGAAACCGCCAAGTAAAAGTAAAAGAGCCACCACCGCCAACCTCTCCTGAGTGCCTACCCAACCCCCCCCTCCCGACAGTACAACAATAGTGCTGGCTCCCTAGTGCCTATACACCCCCTGACAGTAGTGCTGGCTCCCTAGTGCCTCCCCCACACAGTAGTGCTGGCTCCCTAGTGCCTCCCCCCCACACAGCAGTGCTGGCTCCCCTAGTGCCTCCCCCCACACAGTAGTGCTGGCTCCCTAGTGCCTATACACCCTCCTGACAGTAGTGCTGGCTCCCTAGTGCCTCCCCCCACACAGTAGTGCTGGCTCCCTAGTGCCTATACACCCTCCTGACAGTAGTGCTGGCTCCCTAGTGCCTCCCCCACACAAGTAGTGCTGGCTCCCTAGTGCCTCCCCCCACACAGTAGTGCTGGCTCCCTAGTGCCTCCCCCCACACAGTAGTGCTGGCTCCCTAGTGCCTATACACCCTCCTGACAGTGTGCTGGCTCCCTAGTGCCTATACACCCTCCTGACAGTAGTGCTGGCTCCCTAGTGCCTCCTCCTGACAGTAGTGCTGGCTCCCTAGTGCCTCCTCCTGACAGTAGTGCTGGCTCCCTAGTGCCTCCCCCCACACAGTAGTGCTGGCTCCCTAGTGCCTCCCCCCACACAGTAGTGCTGGCTCCCTAGTGCCTATACACCCCCCTGACAGTAGTGCTGGCTCCCTCGTGCCTATACACCCCCCTGACAGTGGTGCTGGCTCCCTCGTGCCTATACACCCCCCTGACAGTGGTGCTGGCTCCCTAGTGCCTATACACCCCCCTGACAGTAGTGCTGGCTCCCTAGTGCCTATATACCCCCCTGACAGTAGTGCTGGCTCCCTAGTGCCTATATACCCCCCTGTCAGTGGTGCTGGCTCCCTAGTGCAACTGGCTACAGTGAGTCTTCTCCCCCATCCTACCTGCCATAGTTGACAAGAAATGCACAGTCCTGGCCCTTGTCCCTTAAAGAAGAACTCCCGACAAAAATTTTATTCCATGTCCTGCTAGAAATGTACATGAAGTAATCTGTAGTGAATGTCATTTTCTTACCAGTGTCTGAATTTGTGACTTACATCATCCTGAAGTTTCTTATCTGTGTCATGTGACCAGCAATTAGACCCACCAACTCGCACGTAGACTTATGTGTGGACAGGAAGTCTAATTCTCTATGTATTCCTATGAGACTGAAAGTGAGGCTCCCATAGGAATGAATAGAGCAGTGACTGGCTTCCTGTCCTGGGTCAGTTGGAGGTCAGGGAGTTGGTCACATGACCCAGCTACAATAAGAAGAAAGTGGAAACTCTCAATTTCAGCCTCTGATAAGAAGATTACATTCACTACAGATTATATCATGCACCTTTCTAACAGGTCAGAGAATAAAAATTTCTTTAACCACCCTAAGAGCTCCGTGCACGTATTGCAGACCTCAGACGGTGGGTCCGCAGTATACGGACACTGGCTGTGTGCACTCTATCTGTTCCTTCCTTGCAGTTATCATCTGATTAGTAAAATTAAAAAAATATTAACATGAGTTAAAAGCCGGAGTCATTGATTCCTCTTACATGGCGGACGGTGTATCCAAGTAACTGGTCTTAATTAGATTTTCAAGGTCTTGCTGATCTATAGACCATCTGTCAGACCATGTAGGGTTGAAAGGTAAATCAATTTTTGGTTTCCTGGAAATCCCCGTTTCACTTCCTGTTAAGAGACACTTTGACGCAGGTATACGGCACCGAGCAAATTTTTAATTGCTTCGTACCTCTTTGAAGATGGGGGCCTTTTAAAGATCTGGTCACGCGATTTGTAATGGCAGACGTCTCTAGCCGCGACTCCTCCATTAGAGATCACAGTAACGTAATGCTTTCATACGGCTTCTTGTATCGGCATGTATGAGCCTGGAGCTGTGATCCCCCGTGGTCCGCTCTTAGGACTTTTTGAAGGGGTTGTAGTAGATCAGGAGAAATGGTGCCACTGTTGTTTGTAGCCTGCGACTGGTATTGCAGCACCATTCAACTGGGCAGTTTTTCACTTTTTTTTTTTTAATAAAGTTTTTGAGAAGTTCTGAAACTTTCTAATAAACTAAGAGGGAAGAAGAGAACTCCTCCTGTGCTGCCAGATTATGCCCCCAATTTGTGGCAGGCCAAGTCATAAATCGGGATCATCCTCTGGCAGAACGAAATCCATGGCAGCTCGGAGCTGCAGTAGATTTGTCTGTAACTGCAACAAAAAAATGGAGCAAATTAACATAAATGTGCCGGTCCACACTCTCTCTTCATGAAAGCGGCGAGGGCGGTGTTAAAACATGGCGTTTGTAAATCTCCCCCTGTGTATTTTGATTCCTCATCTGTTTACAAGATACTTTGTTACAATTGTATCCACAAGTCTTTAGTTTTCCCTGATCGTTTGTTACACTGTTTCAGTCTAGAGTTCTGCTCCTCCAATATCCAGAATGGGGTCCCTGAAGTGAAGGGGGAGCAGCTGACCATCCGAGGCCACCCTCCGTTCACTTCTATGGGAGTTCTGAACATAGCCAGTGCTAGTCCTATAGCAGTGAATGGAAAGGTTGCCACGCATGCGCTGTGTTCTTTGGGTGCCCGTTCTGGAGATAGGTGTGGGGCCCGCAACTCTGTAGTCCTTTAAAACTGATGATCTATCCCCTGGATAGATCATCAGCATCTGATCGGCGGCGGTCTGACACCCGGACCGCAGGCCCAGTGACGTCACGACTAGTATCACTGGCCTGGGCGGGACTAAGCTCCATTCAAGTGAACAGAGCTTAGCCCCGCCCAGGCCAGTGATACTAGTTGTGACGTCACTGGGCCTGAGAAAAACACAGCTCCTGCAGCGCCGCTGCCTTCTCAAACAGCTGATCGGCGGGGGTCCCGGGTGTCGGACCGCCGCCGATCAGATGCTGATGATCTAACAGGGTTATCTGTAGGTCTCTTCAGTTATTGTCACAGGATCTAAATTCCTTAAAGGGGATATTCCCTGATTGATGTAAAGAATGCTATGTGCTACATGATGTCAGATTATCAATCTCTCATAAAGCTAGAACCAGCCCTGTACCTCACATGGATCCAGAGATCTCCTCATTCATTGCTCTGCTAGATTTATATCAAGCGGACAGCTCAAGGGGGAGTGTCCTTTCTGCTGCAACTCTCTCTCTCTCTAATCTCTCTATCTCTCTAATCTCTCTATCTCTTGTGACACAACCTCATGGCATTATGACAATTCATAATGCTGTTTGTCCCTGCCCGACCTTCTCTGTACTAAGTTGTACTGACATAATGCCGTAAGTGCTGGGACGCACAGCATTATAAATCATTTTAATGCCAGGAGGTTGTGTCACAGGAGCAGCATTCAACCATGGAAATGCCTCCGACACAGGGAGTGAACACCCTCATCTGCAACTAGCCCAACTGTCCAGTTTCTAACAGTAGCTCTGTCTGGTGGCAGTTGAAGGACGGAACTGAGCATGTGCGACCACCTCAGCAATGTTACTGAGGTGGACAGAAAAATAAGTACGAGCACAAACAGCAGGTGGCGCTATACAGAGATTGTATTGAATCCCTCCAAGTCTACGCTAAGTTTTTACTTTACGTAAAGTGACAGTTATTCAGCCTTAGATGCTGCTTTGAAAAATGTACAATCATTTTCGTGAGACGACCCCATTCTAGGAAAACCAATTAATTAACTGTGGCAAAAAGACCACAAATTAGGTCAAAGATTCACGATATAAAACTATTAGAAGTGGCTGAGACGTGCATTATTCCACTAGTACGTGGTGCGGAAAACCTCATGTTTTTTTAAAAAAAAAACCAAAAAACTCCAAGGTACTTTTTTTATTTTTAACCTGTTCATGTCCGAAGGCCTTTTTTCTGTATTTTTTTTTTTTAACCTGTTGAAGTGAATCAAGGTGAGTTGTGCTCAGGAGGAATAATTACATGGATGTAAGTGCGTCCACGTGGCCTCTCTGTTCCTAATCCCGGGACTCCCTGTTCTCAGTGGGGTTTATCTCATCCGCAGCAGGATGTTTCCCGAGGCCCATCATCCGATACGGAGCACTGAGACTTGCGGCCATTAATACGAAGCCATTGCCAATTATTCAAGCCTATAAAATATCTTACAGTGGTCGCCCCCTGTGAACGCGGCATCGTTGGTCTGCAGATGTGAGGCGCAGTTCTGCTTCTCCTCGTATTGATCATCAGGAGAACGTCTGCTGTCCCGGCCTCCTCTTCGGAGGAGAGGAGGCCATATGCTAAAATATGTATAACCTTGGCTGCTTCTAGGAAGCGAGCTGAAGGTCTGACTGCATCGTGGCTCTGAGGTTCACTTACTTCATTGGTACAAGTCAAAGAAATGCCAAAGGCAAACCAGGGAGGGCGGGTTATAAAAAGAGCAGCTAATTCATTCCCAGATATGTATATGAATTTAAAGGGGTTGTCCCACGAAAAATATTCTACAGTTTTCAAACCAGCACCTGGATTTGAATACTTCTGTAATTGCATGTAATTAAAAATGTTGCATAGCCTCTGAGTTATTCAATAGAATTAATCTGTATAGCGCCACCTGCTGTTTGCTCTTTTTCTTATGTCTTTGACCTGCTCACTTATATGGCCGCACATGCTCAGTTTCATCCTTCAACTGCTTCCTGAGCTGTGATAGGCAGAGCTGCGACACGCCTCCTGAGCTGTGATAGGCAGAGCTGCGACACGCCTCCTGAGCTGTGATAGGCAGAGCTGCGACACGCCTCCTGAGCTGTGATAGGCAGAGCTGCGACACGCCTCCTGAGCTGTGATAGGCAGAGCTGCGACACGCCTCCTGAGCTGTGATAGGCAGAGCTGCGACACGCCTCCTGAGCTGTGATAGGCAGAGCTGCGACACGCCTCCTGAGCTGTGATAGGCAGAGCTGCGACACGCCTCCTGAGCTGTGATAGGCAGAGCTGCGACACGCCTCCTGAGCTGTGATAGGCAGAGCTGCGACACGCCTCCTGAGCTGTGATAGGCAGAGCTGCCGACACGCCTCCTGAGCTGTGATAGGCAGAGCTGCGACACGCCTCCTGAGCTGTGATAGGCAGAGCTGCGACACGCCTCCTGAGCTGTGATAGGCAGAGCTGCGACACGCCTCCTGAGCTGTGATAGGCAGAGCTGCGACACGCCTCCTGAGCTGTGATAGGCAGAGCTGCGACACGCCTCCTGAGCTGTGATAGGCAGAGCTGCGACACGCTCCTGAGTTGATAGGCAGAGCTGCGACACGCCTTCCTGAGCTGTGATAGGCAGAGCTGCGACACGCCTCCTAGCTGTGATAGGCAGAGCTGCGACACGCCTCCTGAGCTGTGATAGGCAGAGCTGCGACACGCCTCCTGAGCTGTGATAGGCAGAGCTGCGACACGCCTCCTGAGCTGTGATAGGCAGAGCTGCGACACGCCTCCTGAGCTGTGATAGGCAGAGCTGCGACACGCCTCCTGAGCTGTGATAGGCAGAGCTGCGACACTCCCCTTGAGCTGTCAGCTTGATATAAATCTAGCAGAGCAATGAATGTGGAGATCTCTGGATCCATGTGAGGTACAGGGCTGGTTCTAGCTTTGTTAGAAAGAGATTGTCATGTACTACCTGTGTAATACGCTACTCATGCAGCCGCCTTCTGTAGCTTTCATATGGGCTCCTTGATTTGGAGAAGAGGGTGTCCAGTTGAGAAATATCAAATATACCATTAGTATCTGATTGGTGGGGTCCGAAGCACCGCTGCCTTCTCACAGCTCACCAAGCACAGTGCCGTACATCGTATAGAGGCCGTGTTTGGTATTGCACTCAGCCACATTCACCTCTATGGGGCTGAGCTGCGTCTTGGCCATGTGACCGATGAACGTGACGTCACTGGCCTAGGAAAGGCTGAGAGAAGGCCGTCAGAGACTGTCTTCTCAAACAGCTGATCGATGGGAGTTACCCACCGATCTGATACTGGTAATCTCTCCAGATAAGTCATCAGTAAAAAGATCCCTGAAAACTCTTTTAAAGAAACACTAAACCGGAACATTCAAACAGGAGATTTTATGTGCAGGGTTAATATATTGATGATCTGTTTTACTGGCTGAAGGGTGGGGCTTAGTCAGGGGGCAGGGCTTAAAGGAGTTCTCCCATGACCAATGTAAAAAAATGAAAATCAGACATCATATAGTACATGACAATCTCTTTGTAACAAACCTAAAACCAGCCCTGTACCTCACATGGATCCAGAGATCTCCCCATTCATTGCTCTGCTAGATTTATATCAAGCTGACAGCTCAGGGGGAGTGTCTTTTCTGCCGTAGCTCAGGGGGCGTGTCTCAGCTCACCCTATCAGAGCTCAGGAAGCGTGTCTCAGCTTACCCTATCACAGCTCAGTGGGCGTGTCTGAGCGCTCCCTATCACAGCTCAGGAGGCAGTTGAAGGATGAAACTGAGCATGTGCGACCATCTCAGTGAGCAGGACAAAGAAATAAGAAAAAAAAAGCAAACAGCAGGTGGCGCTATACAGATACATTTTATTGAATAACTCAGTGACTATGCAAAATTTTTAACTACATGCAATTACAAAAGTATTCAGATCCAGGTGCTGGTGTGAAAACTATAGAATATTTTTGTGGGAGAACCCCTTTTAAGTCCTTTTATCCTGCTGCAGCCAGTTGTCTCATAGCCCAAATCTGGACAGTGAGGAGGAACGGGAGGGGTCCCACGACACAGATATTTTTCAGTTTTAATAGTAATATGGCACAAAACAGGATTAAAGAAAAGACCTAAAGCATCGGGCCATTGAAATTCCACTGCCTGATCCCCATCTCCCCGGTGGAAGATATCAGGAGGCCCCATACATAGTAGATGGTCCGCAGGTTCATCCCACCTTTATCGGATGTACTACAGCTTTACTCTGCCGGATTTCCTATATTCGAACACTGATCAGTCCAGACTGCATTGACACAAGCTGCTGTGTCTGAACAGCCACGTACCACAGCCCAGACAGCAGGCAGATGGCCAGTACGCACCGTGCCTGGGTCTGTATCAGGTAGACGACCTGTTAAATTATTTAGAAAACTTTATTCCGTCCTCGCTGAGCTCAGAAGCAGATCTTGCAGTGACTACATAAATCTTGTGTGTTTCCTAGTTTGGAGAGGCGTCGGGGGCCGTACTAGACAGCAGCTGGGAGCAGGGGGTTTGCACAACAGACGGGTGCACTGCTGGCTGCGCAGTGCAACTTCCTGCTCCTCCAGATCCCTACAGTATTCATCTCTGAGAACGGCCTGGTTAGGAAGTCGCCTGCGCAATCTTCTGCTGCTTCCCTTTGGCAGTGGACATATCTTCACTGCACGTGGTTACATTGTTTAGCTGTTTACATCCGCTGTATCATTAGTGTGAACAAGTATTACTAAATAGTATTCACCTGTAAACCTTGTGTTATATATAGTATTATGTCTAAAGTGTGATACTTTGTAAATACCTTACTTCCCGTGTACTTTCCCCAGTTACAGACTGTATGCTCCAGAGCTGCACTCACTATTCTGCTGGTGGAGTCACTGTGTACATACATTACTTATCCTGTACTGATCCTGAGTTACATCCTGTATTATACTCCAGAGCTGCACTCACTATTCTGCTGGTGCAGTCACTGTGTACATACATAACTTATCCTGTACTGATCCTGAGTTACATGCTGTATTATACTCCAGAGCTGCACTCACTATTCTGCTGGTGCAGTTACTGTGTACATACATAACTTATCCTGTACTGATCCTGAGTTACATCCTGTATTATACTCCAGAGCTGCACTCACTATTCTGCTGGTGCAGTCACTGTGTACATACATTACTTATCCTGTACTGATCCTGAGTTACATCCTGTATTATACTCCAGAGCTGCACTCACTATTCTTGCTGGTGGCAGTCACTGTGTACATACATTACTTATCCTGTACTGATCCTGAGTTACATCCTGTATTATACTCCAGAGCTGCACTCACTATTCTGCTGGTGCAGTCACTGTGTACACACATTACATTACTTATGCTTTAAATACAGCATAATACAGTATGTAACACAGTGACTGCACCAGTAGAATAGTGAGTGCAGCTCTGGAGTATAATACAGGATGTAACTCAGGATCAGTACAGGATAAGTAATGTATGTACACAGTGACTCCACCAGCAGAATAGTGAGTGCAGCTCTGGAGTATAATACAGGATGTAACTCAGGATCAGTACAGGATAAGTAATGTATGTACACAGTGACTGCACTGTTCAGACTTTGTGGAAGTAGATGATGTCGCTCGTTATCTGTAACCTATGCTTAAGAGTCTTAAGTCTTAAATATTTTAGTGTAATGTGTGTGTGTATATATAATGTTATTTTTTTATTTTATTTTATGGTAACCTAACCCCCTGGCATCTGTCACCTTGTTCTGGTGGAGAACCTTTCCCTGGTGTCACATACTGACGTATTACCAGCACCGTCAGTCATTGTGAGTGATGAGATGTCTTCTCCACCAGAGCTGTTGTTGCTCGTGGCCTCGCCCTTTGTTGCAGCAGCCGGAGCATAGTCTGTAGGATGATTACCTGGATGTAGTTCCTGACTCGCTAATGAATATCTATTTGAGCTGCCCATAAGCATTAGATTATAATCTGCAGATTCTGTAGTTGTGCAGATCAGCGCTTCCTTGTCAGCATTGCTCCATTGTACAGGCTGCTGATCACATGGCCGCCGCTCCACGATGCAGATTGTCTGCCCTCTAGAGGCAAGAGCCGGAACTTCTGCCTATAATTTCTGAGATTTAAGATGTGTTCAGTCACTGTATAGTGAAAGTCCCGAGATAACCTTAGTTATCTGCTGCATAATGTATCCGTGCCGTCCTAGACATATTACAGCATTATTTTATGTGTTCTTCAGTCACCTGTTTCCAAGCTGGAGCCTTATGGTATACACAATTTATCTGTAGTAGACAAGGTATCGGCTTTTATAAAATTACATTGTATATAAAGGTGCGGAAGAAGATGCTGCAGCTCAGCGTGAACCGATATTTCTCCGTTTATGACATTTTCAAGTCCACATTCAAAAGAAAAATCTCTGGTTTTATGCACCTAAGGCTCAATATTGTATAACTAGAGATATTGTATAACTGCAGGCAGGTCAGGCAGGAAAATTTGGTTTACTCGTAGCAAGTTCTGTCTCCGTATTTGCAGATATAAAATGTATTTGTCATGTGTTTTTTCTTTTTTCTCTTACAGAAGTAGCAAAAACTTGCCAGGAGCGAGAGAATCTGGGCATGCTGGTGTGGTCACCTAACCAGAATCTATCGGAAGCGAAATGTGAGTGTCCCACCCTGTATAACTCAGTCTACAGCTATTATTGAGGAATAGGGCTGCGTTGCAGGTTGGATCCTGTATTAATGCTTGTGGGCCTGTCGTTAGATATTCAGTCTTCAAAATGTGGATTTTCAGTTAAAGGACCCTAAATAGTTCATGTCTATAAGGCTAGTTTCACACGAACGTTGTGTTTTGCGGTCCGCAAATAAAACGAGAGAGGCCTGAGTCTTATTTTCTCACCTTTTACAGCAGATAAATGTCTGTGCTGCATTCTGTACTCTGCCACTAGATGGCAGTCAGGGGCTGTGCATGAATCCCATTGCACACTATGGTGATGGGTGTCAGGCTGCAGGGTTCAGTCCCGAATTACACATTACTCTAACATTAGGCTCTGCACACAGTTAAAGGGGTTTTCCAGGAGTTAATTACTGATGACCTAGCTGATGGGACCCCCACCAGTCGGCTTTTCCTAGGCCATTGACGTCACGTTTATCGGTCACGTGGCCTAGGAGCAGCTCAGCCCCGTTCAAGTAATTAACTCCCGGAAAACCCCTTTAAAGGGGTATTCTTATCTTGGACAATGGGGGCATATCGCTAGGATATGCCCCCATTGTCCTATAGGTGCGGGTCCCAGTGGGACGAGAACGGGGCCCCTAAAGTGAAGAAGTGCGCACCGCGCAAGCGCGGCCCGCTCTCCATTCACTTCTATGGGGCCGCCGGAAATAGCCGAGCGCTGGCTCGGCTATCTTTGTCGGCTCCATAGAAATGAATGGGAGCGGTGGCCGTGCATGCGCAGTGCGCTCCCATTCATTTCTATGGAGCCGACGGAGATAGCCGAGCCAGCGCTCGGCTATTTGCGGCGGCCCATAGAAGTGAATGGAGAGCGGGCCGCGCTTGCGCGGTGCGCACTTCTTCACTTTAGGGGCCCCGTTCTCGTCCCACTGGGACCCGCACCTATAGGACAATGGGGGCATATCCTAGCGATATGCCCCCATTGTCCAAGATGAGAATACCCCTTTAACCATTTCTAGTTTACCCTTTGCTTTGTTTGGAAATCGATGGAACAATATTTCCATCTTTGCTGTAACAGTTTCTGAAGTTTTCAGTCCCCTCCACTTCTTTGGACAGTTTGGCATTGGGTCCTTACATTAAATTTTATGCATCATGCAGCACTCTTAAAGGGGTTGTCTCACTTCAGCAAGAGGTATTTATCATGTAGATAAAGTTAATACAAGGCACTTACTAATGTATTGTGATTATCCATATTACTTCCTTTGGTTGGATTCAATTTTCCATCACATTATTCACTGCTCGTTTCCATGGTTACGACCACCCTGCAATCCATCAGTGGTGGTCGCGCTTGCACACTATAGGCAAAAACACCAGCCTATGTGCGCTTCCATGGTCCTGGCCACCAGAGAGGGCGGTGCTTTTTCCTACAGTGTGCAAGCACGGCCACCACTGATGGATTGCAGGGTGGTCGTAACCATGGAAACGAGCAGTGTATAATGTGATGGAAAAATGAATCCAGCCAGCAAAGGAAGCAATATGGAGAATCACAATACATTAGTAAGTGGCTTGTAGTAACTTTCTCTACATGATAAATGCCACTTGCTGAAATGAGACGACCCACTTTAAGGCAGTCGCCATGTCAGGCCTTACTATGGTAGTCTTCAGTTTAATAGCACATTCTGAGCATTCAGACTGATGCCCTGTTGCAGAAAATCTAGAAAAGTCTGTGTGGAGGCTCTGACTTATTCAGATCGTCATCATATGACCTCACCTCATGCATTAATCTCGCCTCTGTCTTTGCTTTTCAGTGGATGAATATATTTCTGTTGCAAAAGAGAAACACGGCTACAACATGGAGCAGGTAATGAGCTGTTTCTACCTGGTTGCAGTGTTAGGCCTGGTTTAAACGTGGCAAAAAAATCTGCTGTGGTTTTTGGTGGTGTTCTGCAGCAAAAAGCATGTGTTTTATATGCGTTTTTGCCACGGAAAAGCCAGCAGATCACCCTCTCCATTACAAAGGGTGAAATCCACTTGACGGGCTGCCGATTTCAAATCCTCGATGCCGCACCTTTTCTGCTGCATTTTATTATATGTGGATGAGAATTGAGAAATTCTAATCTACTTTGCTGGTACTGTACAACACTGCGGGTCTGCTGCACGAAAATCCATGATGGCAAATTTGCAGCTAATCAGTCACATGGGACCCCAGCTTTAAAGAGGACCTCTCCCCGCTCCTGACATTCCTGCGTTCCCCATGTAATAACAATTCTGGAGCATCTATTCTTATGTCTCTATGTTGTGCCATTCCTTTATTATTTCTACTAGAAGTTATGAATGAATTGCTAGCAGTCTGCAGTAAGGGTACAGAGGGGAGGTAACCAGTTGGGGGTGTGTCCCTGCACAGTCTGACAATGGCAGCACTGATTGGATAGAATGCGTCTGTGCAGGGACACACCCCCAACTGGTTACCTCCCCTCTGTACCCTTACTGCAGACTGCTAGCAATTCATTCATAACTTCTAGTAGAAATAATAAAGGAACGGCACAACATACAGACATAAGAATAGATGCTCCAGAATTATTACTACATAGGGAATGCATGAAGATATTAAAACAGACATGTCAGGAGCGGGGAGAAGGTCCTCTTTAAAGTGGTTCAAAGTGGGCTAGAAAAAAGATGAGCCTTCATCCATTCGTCACCGCGTTTATTCTGGCACTTACTGGGATTCTCTGGTCTTTGCTTCCTGATCCAATCTCGACACCCCGGAAATGTCTGGGGACGTCCGCTCTGCCAATCACTGGCTGCAGTGGCGACCTACCTCGTTTAGTGATTGTCCAAAGCGTTCCCTTCGTGAGGTAGAGACTAGCGGGGACTCGGTAAGCTTCATAACTGGAGCGGTGGGGGACTGGTGAGCGAATAGTCTGTTACAGGTTCCCTTTCCTACACTATTACAGCGGCTGTGCAGGGAACCGTCGTTGCTCTGCATTCATGCAGCAGGACTGGTGAAATCCCTGGCATCCTGTAGCCAGTGCACGCAGAATTTGCCGCCAGCACCTAACTTGTTGGCTTGTCTTTTCTCCCCAAATTGTAGCTTTCAGGCTTTTGCAAAAAATGCATCTCCTACCTTGCCTTAGCCACGTGTGGCTAAGAGTTGGAGACGCAACAGGTTGGAGATTAGTGATCGGAGCGGCCCATAAAGTGTACAGAAATTTGTTTATCCCTTCTTCCAGTGTACCTATGCATTTATAATGTGCTGATGCTCCAGGCCGTCATTATATCAAAGGAACCCGGATCTTATTAGTATCACGTTACTTATCTGCATGCAGGTGACCTCCCATGTTAAGCTCTTTGGCACACTTGTAAAATGCTAGATCACTGGACGGACCAGAGTCGCGTGCGTCTGTGTGCAAACATTGGCAGCTTTCTTCTGACACGTTGTTCACGTCCCTGCCGTGCCTTACACGATTACCCGCTTCCACCGCAGGCTCTTGGAATGCTTTTCTGGCACAAACACAACATTGAGAAGTCGTTGGCCGATTTACCCAACTTCACCCCGTTTCCTGACGAGTGGACGGTGGAGGATAAAGTTCTGTTCGAACAAGCGTTCAGCTTCCATGGAAAGACCTTTCACCGGATCCAGCAAATGGTAAGAACCACGCAGGGAAGATCTCTCCGTGAGCTGTGGGTTAGACTGGTACTACGTAGGGGGGCACGTTATACACCATTGCTTGCAGGGCTACATTATATACATAGCATTGTAGGGTGTTGCCTGCAAAAGTTTCTGCACCTTCTCATGGCTGTAGCAGTAGTATTACAGCTATATGGCAAGCTACTGAGGTGGCCATGTTGTTTTGCAGCGTCCCCCTGTATAGGAAAGAGTAGTCTGCTGCACTTTCCCGCGCAGTTGAAGAAAGTGTGCCGAGGCATAGATGGCCAAAAGTGTCATTTGATTGACAGTTGATTGGAACCCTCAGGGATTTTGATATTGATGGCTTATCCTTAGGATAGGTCATCAATATCAGATGGTTCGGGGTCCGACTCCCGGCACCCTGTCTGAAGAGGCTGCAGCGCTCCGTGAGCACTTAGGCCTCTTCCTAGATCAGTGACGTCACCCGACATGGGTCACATGGCGTAGAAGCAGCTCAGTCCCATTCAAGTCAATGGAGATTATCTGCAATACCAAGCACAGCCACTATACCGTGTATGGCGCTGTGCTCTATAAGCTGTGAAGAGCACATCGGCCTCTTCATGCAGCAGATTGCTGGGGGTGCCTGGAGTGGACCCCTGCTGATCTGATATTGATGACCTATACTGAAGATAGGCCATCCATATCAAGTTTCTGGACAACCCCTTTAATGTATATGTTTGATCTTCCCTTTGATTGTATAAGAGGGTATCCTGCGATGCTGAAGGACTCTAGGACTCCCCCGGGCTGGCTGACTACATACCCTGTTAAGTAGTACTGGGGCATACCCGAACAATTAGTATACAGACTAATTTACTAGTGCATGGATATATTTCTGCATGTTATGGTTAAAAAAAAATAAATAAATAAAAAATAACCCTTTGGAGTTTAATAAGAAATGTAATAAAGCTATGCTAAATAAAAAAAATAAAACCTCAAACTAATATATATATATTATAGTAAGTCCCAAAACCTAAAATAAGACACACAAATTTTGCATTAGCAAGAACACATTAACCTGTACAATGCAGTTCTGCCATCATTTAGGATGGTCCATGTATGCCGTAAAATAAATAATTAAAAAACTGCAGCAGGATTGCTTTATTTTTTCCCCCTGAATTTTTACCAATAAAAAAACATAGATTAATGTAAGTTGTAATCAGGGGCGTAGCTATAGGGGAAGCAGCTGCTTTGGGGCCCAGACCCACAAGGGGCCCCCTCAGGAGGGAGACTAAAAGATTTTATTGTCAGGGCCCCCTCAACAGTATTATACAATGACATTATATACAGTGACACTATAGGAAACGGATGGAGCGGCTGTCAGGCCTTGTCTGGGAGAGCTCAATCTTGACTAGCCACAAGAGTGACGGTTGCATGTGAGTTGGGAGTTGCGAAGAAGTTTCTGGGGGGGCCCCGTTCAAAAATTTGCTGTGGGGCCCAGTTAGTTGTAGTTACGCCACTGGTTGTAATGTTACTAGCCCCATCCTCACAAGGCATCAGAACATGCACTTGCACCAAGTTTATCCATCTGTGCCAGCACAGACTAATTGCCTGACAAATCTTTGCTTAAAGGCGTTGTCCTATGAAAAATATTCCAGCACCTGGATCTGAATACTTTGTAATTGCATGTAGTTAAAAATGTAGTATGGCTGCTGAGTTTGCCAATAAATTGTATCTGCATAGCGCCACCCTGCTGTTTATTTTTCTGTCCACCTCACTGAGAAGGCCGCACATGCTCACTTCCATCCTGCAACTGCCTCCTAAGTTGTAATAGGGAGAGAGCTGCATCAGAAAGGACACATCTCCCTGAGAGAGACAGACTGCCAGCTTGATATAAATCTAGCAGAGCAATGAATGGGGAGATCTCTGGATCCATGTGAGGTACAGGGCTGGTTCTAGCTTGTTAGAAAGAGATTGTCATGTACTATATGATGTCTGATTTTCATTTTTTACACTAATCGTGGGATAACCCTTTTAAAAGGGTGATCCCATGATTCATGTAAAATGATAATCAGACGTCATATAGAACTTGACAATCTCTTTCTAACAAAACTAGAACCAGCCCTGTACCTCACATGGATCCAGAGATCTCCACATTCATTCCTCCATTTGCTGTGCTAGATTCTCTCCAGGCTGGCGGCACTCTCCCTATCACAGCTCAGGGGGCGTGTCCATTCTGCTGCAGCTCTGTAGCTGTCTTAGTTGAAGAATGGAACTGAGCATGTGCGACCACATTCAGTCACTTTTCTGAGATGGACAGAGAAATTCGGAAAAGAACAAACAGCAGGTGGCGCTATACAGATACATTTCAGGTAATACCTCTGTGGCGATACAAAATTTTTAATCACATGCAATTGCAGAGGCGCTGGATTGAATGTAGAACGTCAATGTAGAATATTTTTCATGGGACAACTCGTTTTAATTCCTTGCAGCTTCCCGATAAATCCATCGCCAGCCTAGTGAAATTTTATTACTCCTGGAAGAAGACCAGGTCCAAGACCAGCGTGATGGATCGCCACGCACGCAAGCAAAAACGTGAACGGGAAGGAAGGTAAAAGAAGGATTCTGATGTGATTTCTGCTTTTGTGTAAGGAGCGCCCGCTCCCCCCCGCCTCTCACCTCCTCGCCCGCACCTGCTCCGGATTTATCAATGTACTTTCTGTTCCCAGTTCTGTATTTTACAGTGAAAAGTGTCCTTTTGTTAATCACTCCAGGAATAAGCTGAAATGGTCTTCAATTCACTGGGGGAAAATATCCATAGCAACATTACTTTCAGTTAAGCGCCGGCATTATTTGGACGGCTGGTGGCTTTGTCAATTACATGTAGGAGTTTTGCGGAGCGCGTTTTGATGCCGGCTTAAGGCGACTGAATGTTCATTCGGTCGATGACTTTGTCACCCCCATAAACAAGCATTCAATTCCCTCGAAAGAGAGAGAGAGAAGGGGGTAAAAATCTGCGGCAGTGGCAGCACTAATCTCCTGCTAGCGGGAGTAGGTAGGTCGTGCTGCCCCGTCCAGAGGAGGCTGTAGTTTAGGAATCCTCCAGTGTTCATCTTATGTGTGCGGCCAGCTGTGGCCTGTGTTCAGACAAAATTACATGGGTAAAAACGGAGAAAAACGTGGCGAATGGAAACGCTGCTTATTAAGAGGATGCTGGTCCTGCTTAAAGGGGTCTTCCGAGACTTCAATCCAGAGGATAGGTCATCAGTATCTGATCGGTGGGGGTCCGACACAGGAGCACCCCTAAAAGCAGATGTGGTCCTGTGAATGCCGTGGCCTTCTCACAGCTCACCAAACACAGCGCCATACACTATATAGTGGCCGTGCTTGGTATTGTAGTGCAGCCCCATTCACTTTTTTGGGGCTGAGCTGCTCCTAGCACTCCAGCATCCTTTAGCACTCCAGCATCCTTTAGCACTCCAGCATCCTTTAGCACTCCAGCATCCTTTAGCACTCCAGCATCCTTTAGCACTCCAGCATCCTTTAGCACTCCAGCATCCTTTAGCACTCCAGCATCCTTTAGCACTCCAGATCCTTTAGCCTCCACATCCTTTAGCACTCCAGCATCCTTTAGCACTCCAGCATCTTTAGCACTCCAGCATCTTTAGCACTCCAGCATCCTTTAGCACTCCAGCATCCTTTAGCACTCCAGCATCCTTTAGCACTCCCAGCATCCTTTAGCATCCAGCATCCTTTAGCACTCCAGCATCCTTTAGCACTCCAGCATCCTTTAGCACTCCAGCATCCTTTAGCACTCCAGCATCCTTTAGCACTCCAGCATCCTTTAGCACTCCAGCATCCTTTAGCACTCCAGCATCCTTTAGCACTCCAGCATCCTTTAGCACTCCAGCATCCTTTAGCACTCCAGCATCCTTTAGCACTCCAGCATCCTTTAGCACTCCAGCATCCTTTAGCACTCCAGCATCCTTTAGCCCTCCAACTGTTGTGAAACTACAACTCCCAGCATGCTCTTTCCACTTGTGTGGGAGTTTAGAGAGCAGCGAGCAAGTGTGCATGATGGGAGATGTAGTTTCACAATATCTGGAGTGCCGGAGGTTGCTGACCCCTGTCCTAGGCCATGGGACCGATGAATGCGTAATCCCTATTGCGGACGCCAGTGCCTTCTCAAACAGCTGATTGGGAGGGGTCTCGGGTGTTGGGCCCCCCACCCCACCGATCAGATACTGCCTAAGATTACAACAAAACTGGATTTGTGCGTTTTTTTTGGTTTTAGTCTTTTTCAGTACAGTGCCACACTTCTCCGTAGGTTGTGTCAGGAATTGAACGTGGCTGAGCTGCAGTACCACAAACAGCCTGTGGACAGGTGTGGCGCTCCTCGTGCCAGAAAGCCGTTATGTTTTTCTAATCCTCTACAACCCCTTTAAATTGTCTGACAGATCAGTTTTCCGCTTACGTTGTAATGGCTGACAAGCAGCAAGCCGAAATTGATTCGGTTAATTTTTGCATGTACGTGTTGTATGTATGCGTATTTGTGAGAGATTTATTTAAAAAAATCATTTAAAAAAATGTAATTTTTTTTTAATTTTATTAGTGGAGACGAGATGGAAGAGAACAATGGCAACAACCCGATTGATATGGAGGTCAATCCGCAAAAAGAACCTAAAAAAGAGGCAAGTAATACGAGGTCTGCTGTGAGCATATTCAAAGGGGATCTGTCTGCTTCTGTTATCAAATGCACTCTGCATTGTGCTATTCCTCTTTTACTCCTCCTGGAAATGTGTGTAAATCTATTGTGCGTTACCAGTAAGGTATATCTCTGCACTGATTGGTCTGTGTATGGAAATGTACCATGTATTAGAGGAATGGTAACACATACAGTACATTTCCAGGAAGAGTGACAGAGGAACAACACAATGCAGAGTTCTTGGTAAAGAATCTCCAGAGTTATTTTATGGCGAAAGCAAATATTCAAAGGGTTATTCTCATCTTAGACAATGGGGGCATATCGCTAGGATATGCCCCCCATTGTCTGATGGGTACGGGTCCCACCTCTGGGACTTGCACCTATATCGAGAACGGAGCGGGGAGCGCTGTGCGTGGAGGACCCTGGGTTTCCCAGGGTCCGGCCACCAACAGGCGTACCTCCCCCGCTGCTCCCATAGAAATTAATAGTAGCGCATTCGCAGCCACCGCTCCCTTTCATTTCTATGGAGCCGACGGAAATAGCTGAACCTGCGCTTCAGCTATTTTTGGCGGCCCCATAGAAATGAATGTAGGGCTGCTGCGCATGCGCTGTGTGCCCTCCTTCACTTTGGGGGCTCCGATCTTGATATAGGTGTGGGACCTGCACCTATAAGACAATGGGGGCATATCCTAGCGATATGCCCCCCATTGTGTAAGATGGGAATACCCCTTTAATGAAACGGATATCTCAGCCCTTATTTTAAGGGGTTTTCCGGGTTTTTGTGTAGATGACCTATTCTCAGGATGGTCCATTGACTCCCGGCACCCCCGCCAATCAGTGGCTCCAGAACTGCACAGCTCCATCCCTTGTGTTGTGGACGGAGCTGGTTACTGCAGCGCTTGTGGAAAATCCCTTTAATCATTGCAGGTTCAGAATGCCAGATATTTGAAGGCAGCAGCGTGGTCCCTAATTTAGATGCAGCTTTCCTCTGAAATGATTTCTGCGGTAATTTTGCATCTATAAATGGAAGCACGAGTCCTTGCTTAGAACGAGGGAGATGCATGTGTTGTGTTTAATTGTCAGCAGGCTTTTGTGTGCTAATGGTGAATATTCATCTCTCGCTGCTCTCCACATATTCTACGTTCACCAGCTACAATCGAATTAGCGGATCAGTCGCTGATGAGGAAGCTCGTTATGCAACGATTTTCCTTTTGTGCTGTAATTCAGCATTTATTCTGCTAAAAGTATCTGAAAGTCAGACTGTTAGATAACAGCATGGCCATAATTGAAAACACCATCCAGGGTCAAATATATGTCCGGTGTAGTATCAGTTTTATTATCGGTTCTAATAAAAGTATCTAATTTAGTTCTCACATGACATGCATCCTGTATTATACTCTAGAGCTGCACTCGCTATTCTGCTGGTGCAGTCACTGTGTACATACATTACTTATCCTGTACTGATCCTGAGTTACATCCTGTATTATACTCCAGAGCTGCACTCACTATTCTGCTGGTGCAGTCACTGTGTACATACATTACTTATCCTGTACTGATCCTGAGTTACATCCTGTATTATACTCCAGAGCTGCACTCACTATTCTGCTGGTGGAGTCACTGTGTACATACATTACTTATCCTGTACTGATCCTGAGTTACATCCTGTATTATACTCCAGAGCTGCACTCACTATTCTGCTGGTGCAGTCACTGTGTACATACATTACTTATCCTGTACTGATCCTGAGTGACATCCTGTATTATACTCCAGAGCTGCACTCGCTATTCTGCAGGTGCAGTCACTGTGTACATACATTACTTATCCTGTACTGATCCTGAGTTATATCCTGTATTATACTCCAGAGCTGCACTCACTATTCTGCAGGTGCAGTCACTGTGTACATACATTACTTATCCTGTACTGATCCTGAGTTACATCCTATATTATACTCCAGAGGTGCACTCACTATTCTGCTTGTGCAGTCACTGTGTACATACATTACTTATCCTGTACTGATCCTGAGTTACATCCTGTATTATACTCCAGAGCTGCACTCACTATTCTGGCAGGTGCAGTCACTGTGTACATACATTACTTATCCTGTACTGATCCTGAGTTACATCCTGTATTATACTCCAGAGCTGCACTCACTATTCTGCTGGTGCAGTCACTGTGTACATACATTACTTATCCTGTACTGATCCTGAGTTACATCCTGTATTATACTCCAGAGCTGCACTCACTATTCTGCTGGTGCAGTCACTGTGTACACACATTACTTATCCTGTACTGATCCTGAGTTACATCCTGTATTATACTCCAGAGCTGCACTCACTATTCTGCTGGTGCAGTCACTGTGTACACACATTACTTATCCTGTACTGATCCTGAGTTACATCCTGTATTATACTCCAGAGCTGCACTCACTACTCTGCTGGTGGAGTCACTGGGTACATACAAGATGTCATGCAGAATAAGTAATGTATGTACACTCCACCAGCTGAATAGTGAGTGCAGCTCTGGAGTATAATAGAAAACGTAATGCTGGATTAGTAATGTATTATACTCCAGAACAAAGTCGCAAAACCATGTGTTACAACTTTGTAATGCCATATCCCTGGCATAGGGAGAGGATAATTGTCCTCCTAAATTTTTATGTGAAATGAAAGGTCTCTGGTAGACCTCTTTTCTTGAATTTGCACCTTATACGTTTTTTTTGTTTTTTTTATGTGGACAGGAGCCAAAAAACGATACCATCCCTCATGTGAAGAAAGATAAACATCCATCACAGGCCAAGAACAGAGCAAAGAGGAAACCTCCCAAGGGAATGTTCCTTTCCCAAGAAGATGTTCAAGCAGTTTCTGCAAACGCCAATGCTGCTTCCACACTGCTGAGACAGCTGGATATGGAGCTCGTGTCCATAAAGAGACAGGCGAGTGCCAGTACCCAGGGATCGCACGGATTTTACAGCGGCCATTAAAAAGGGATCTTTTTACTGATGACCTATGCTCTGTATAGGTCATCAGTATCTGATCGGTGGGGAGTCAGACACCCGGGATCCTTGTCAATCAGCTTTTTGAGAAGGCGCCGCAACCTTCTCCGTGCTCGCCACAACGCTGTCTTTGGTATTGCAGTTCAGCCCCATTCACTTCTATGGAGTGGACCTGCGCCTAGGGAAAGCTGCAAATAGGCCGTGTCTCTAGAGATAGGGGAGCAGGGTCCCGCCCCTATCTGACACTGATGGCATATCCTAGGCCAGGCATGCTCAACACTGCGGTCCTCCAGCTGTTGCAAAACTACAACTCCCGACATTCCCATGCATGCTGGGAGTTGTAGTTTTGCAACAGCTGAAGGGCCGCAGGTTGGGCATCCCTGTCTTAGCTTATTAAAGGTTTATTGATGACCTATCCTAAGGTAGGCCATCAGTGCATGGTAAGTTAGGGGTCCAACCCCGGAACTCTTGCTCCTCATCAGAATGACTTGTTTACAGCACTTAATGTGGTCCAAGGGTTACAAGGATTGCAAGTCTTAAAGGGATATACCAGCTTAGTGTGTCTCTTTTGTTCTGCTGATCGTAGGGTTCCCGGGGTCCTGCTCCCATCAATTACACAGTAATGACTTTACCTAGAGATTGGGCATTAATGTTAAAGGCTAAAATTCACATTCACTCTTTTTGTCTACACCTTAAAGGGGTTTTCAGGGTGGGCCATCAGTATCACATTGACAGGGGTCCATCACCCTGCACCCAGGTGCCAGAAGTCAGTGGCAGGACTACACCGCTCCAGCCATTGTGTAGTGAACAGAGCTGGTAACTGCAGCCCATGGATGTGAATGGGAGCAGCACTGCAGTTACCAGCTCCATCCACGACACAGGGGGGGGCAGAGCTGTATGCTTCCTGACCGATAACTAAACAGCTGATTGGTGGAGGTGACTGGTGTCAGATCCCCGCTAATTTGGTATTTATGGCCTATCCTGTCTATATTGATAATGGTATCAAAATTCTGGACAGCCCCATGAGAACATTTATTTATTTATTTATTTATTTATTAATTTTTTTCTAAAATAATTCTCCCTTCTCTTTAGATCCAAAATATTAAACAGACAAACAGCGCTCTGAAGGAGAAGCTACAGGGAGGAGTGGAAGAGTTAAGGATTCCTGAGGTAAGTGCAGGCCTCCGAGCCTGAAGTGTTGACTGTTTTCTATCAGGGTGTTTGTCTTGTAGTATCAGGGCTCTGTTCACACATGCATCGTGGCTTCTGCTCCTAAAGGATCCGTCATATGGCAAATCCTATTGACGTCTGTTTTTTGACAGCAAGAATAGCGCTGCATACTGGTGGGATTACCGCAAGTGAAAATAGCCTGATGGGTGTATTAGGGCTCATTCACACGACCATCGGTCCGCAGTTTTGCGTAACTGGTGCGAACCCATTCATTTCAGTGGGGCCACAACACACAGTCTGCTGTCTGCATCTGTCGTTCCGTTCCGCGGCCCCGCACAAAATATAGATCATGTCCTATCCTTGTCAAGAATAGGCATTTCTATAATGAGGTTAATTTATTTTATTTTTTTTTTTATTTAGGTTGCTCAAAAGTTTAATGCCCGCTGGACAACGGAGGAGCAACTTCTCGCCGTACAAGGTAGTAATAAATGGGCAACCCTATGATAGTACTGTATCAGCTGTGCACTGTTTTTTGTTGTTTTTTTTTTTTTTTGCGCAGTCCATTTCCAGGGAGTTCTTGCACCTCCTAGGTCTTGGTGCAAAATCTTTACCATCCTATGTCATATATAACACTGTTGACCTCTTGTAAGGCCCCATTCACACGAATGTATATTACAAATATACGGGGGCCGCCCGGCGTGTGTTCCGCAGCGCTCGGAACACACGCCAGGCGGCCCCATTGAAAATGCCTATACTTGTCCGTGCATACGGACAAGTATAGGACATGGTTCAAATGAGCCGCGGCATGGAGCTAGCTCTCGGTCCCATAGAGGTGAATGGGGCCGCATCTATTCCGCAATTTTGCGGATAGATACGGCCCCATTCCATACGGTCTTGTGAATGGGGCCTAAGTCATTGGGTGAAGGCGCTCTCTGCAGTATAAGTTACACGTGTAACAGTGTAATCAACCTTCTATGAATCCTGCATCTGATTACTCATTTTTACGTTTGGCCTTGCTGTGCCCAGTTCTGCTTCTTACTTTGTTCTTTGACCCGCAGCCATCCGAAAATACGGACGCGACTTCCAAGCAATCTCTGACGTCATTGGAAACAAATCTGTGGTTCAAGTGAAAAATTTCTTTGTGAATTACCGTCGCCGCTTCAACATTGACCAGGTTTTACAAGAATGGGAAGCTGAGCACGGTAAAATTGAGGAGAATGGAGAATGCCTGGAGAAGCCAATGAAGTTACCAGATATTGCTATTAAGATGTCAGATGAGGAAGAAGAGGTAAGATGCACTTGGGGTCTTGAACCCTACACTCGCCCGCTTCAAAGCTTTCCTCTGGAGCTAGTAGGACATGTCCTATCTTTGGCCGTATCTTGCGTATCATAGTCAATGAGTCCGCAGCAAGGAGAGCACATGGCCAGTGCCTGTATACTGTGGACCCGCCGTTTGCAGTCTGCAATATGGGCATGGTGTCCTTATGTTCGTGGGCTTGAGCCCTAAGCCACATTCTTATCGGTAAGATAAGAATTGAGCTATAATGAATATTTAGGAGGTCAGAGATAAGGAGACGTCAGCTGATCTGCCTGACGGGAAACAGTAAAAATTCATAGCCTTTAAATCATGTTTAAGCCCTGTTTTAATTCTGGACGTCTGTAAGTGGTTAAGGCCATATGGATGTGTAATAGAGGAGAGTCTCCCAACTAAGGGAGAGCCATCAGTGTATTACATAGGTGGCCCCTTGATATTCACTCACCTGTTTTCTGCTACCTGGACAACCCTTTAGGCCCCTTGTGTGTCATGCACCGAGTCCGCATCGCAGCTCCTGGCCTGAACTCCCGGTACTGACGGGGTCACATAGCATTATACAGATTTATAATGCCGTGTAACCCTTACACTTCTGGAATGTATTGGATAACACTAACAGCATTATGTCAGTGTCATGTAATACATTCCAGAACTGTAAGGGTTACAAAGCATCATAACTCAGTATAATGCTATGTGACCCCCCGTCAGTGCTGGTAGGTCAGGCCGGGAGCTGCGTTGCGGACTTGGTGCGTGACACATGCTCGTCTGCAGGGAGGCCTTAATCGAGGGCTAATAGGCGCCCATTCAAACCACGAGGACAGCTGATGTGCCGGGTCCCTCTGTTACAAACGCTACTACAGTGGTTTTATTATTTTAAATAATTTCTTACATTTTGTCTCCACAGGCCGCTCTTCTAGACGTCAGATTCACCCCTGCTTCATGAGACAAAGAACTGTTTAGTGTTGACTACTTAATTTGCCCAGAATTTCAGGTATTACAAGAACTCAGCCAAGCACCCGCGTCATGCTTTGTGGACAAGCAGCTACTTACCAAAAAGGCAAATAACTTCCAGCCCTCTGAGAGATCTGCCTTAATCATCTCTAGCTACCCTCACACACACATCCGCACTCTGCTTCCAATCTTAGTAGCGAGGACAGAGCCTAAACTTGGAACAGTGTGACCTCCTTCTTCAGCCTGTAAATAACTCGCCGACCGTTCCCCCTACTCTTCACCTTCCCCCCCCCTGAGTCTGAGACACGTTCCCGGCTGCCAGATGACCACAGTCCCGGCTGTACAGATGCTGCATGCACAAACTTGTTTTCTTTGCTTTTTTTGGATGTTGTTAAATTAGTTTAGCATTAATGAAGACCTCCTTCTTCCCCCCTTCCTCTTGTACACAGGAATTGCCCTCTCCTTATTTTGCTTTATGGACAAAAACTCTGCAACCGATCGTCTGGTTCTGTGGGGGGTTGATATGTGTGGACACCTTGCAAATCTCGTTTAGTGAATTTTTTCCGCCATGCTGGTTTCTGGGTGATGTCTCTTAGCCAGTTATCCTTTTGACCGTAGCTCGGGAGGGAGAGAAATCTGTTAGTTTCCCTAAATATTAGGGAATTTGTTCGTTTTTTTTTATTGTTGTGTTTTTTTGTTTTTTTTCATTATATAGATTTTTATTTCTTTAAGATATATTTTTTAATTTAAATAGCTGCTTCTCGTCCTCATGTACAATTCACTTCTTCGCAAGCAAAATATCACAACTTTGCTCCGTTTGCTTCCTCGGATCATGTAAAATAACCGTAAGGCCTCTTTCACACCTCGGTGGTCTGTGGGCTCCACGGACAGCACACATAAGTGGTTTCCCACGGAAGTATACTCTGTTTTGTCCGTGATTACGGATCCTGCACGCACATTATAGTCTATGGGTCCGTGAAAACCACAGATGCCACACTGATGCCCTCCGTGTTTAGTCCGGGATTTTCACAGATCCGTTGCTAGGCGATGCTCTGGAAATTAATTTCCAGCTTAGCCGTGTCCTTGAATTCGATTGACACGTGGAGAGCAAAAAAACGGCACACGGATCAAACACAGACTCTTCACGGATGTGTGAATGAGGCCTAGGAGTATTTTGAACTTGGACGACATCACATCCTATACTCCAGCCACACCAAGAGCTGCTTTTAAACCTTTTTTGTTGGCGTTCGGAGTCAGACTGCGCTTCATTGATGAAACCCAATGAGGCTTAACGGCTTGGTTCTTTACAGTCTGCAGCTTCAGGAAACCAGTGGGAACTTTGAGTGCAGCTTTGGCTGTGAATGGAGCACAAAAGGCAATGTAACTGAAAAGCTGAACAAGATGGGTCATTTTGCTTTACTGTACATTTTGCGTAGATCTAAACTGAAGTGCGGATTTCCTTCTGAGCATTGACATGCGATGTCCAGGTGATCCCGCTTGCAATCCATAGTTGTTGCACATGTAAAGTTGATATCATGTCTATAATTTTATTCTTTATACACATCTGTAACGTTACAAAACTCTGGAAACCAATTTACTCCCCTTCGTATCTCCATGATGATAGTTAATACAATTTTTTTTTTTTTTAATGTTTTTTGTTCTCGCTTCATAATTTATTTCTCCTACAGATCGTGTTTATTTAATCAGTTTTTTTTTTTTTTGTTTGCATGCTTGTCTTATGTGCCTTTACATTTTACTACTGGCTAATGTACTGTATTGGCAGGTATATTAAGTTGTCTTTTTTTTTTTTTTTCTTCCCTCTTGTATTGTGTGGCTATTCTTTCCGGTTCAGAAAATTTAATATATTCAGAAAATATTTCTATTGTATGCAAGAATTCTGGAAGCGAACGTTATATTTATTTGACATTGGTGATTACCTGTAAACTCTATACAGAGTTGTCCCTGGGATCTGTCGCTGCGTTGTACTGTTAAAGCAGATTTGTTAGGTCTCTGTCTGAGGGCAGTGTAGAGTAGGCAAGGAGGCGCTGGTCTTGGGGTTAGTTTTCTGTGATATAATGCAGTATTTTAATGTAAAAAGTAGTGAAAAATGCGGCCAGAACTCGGAGGCTGTGAGTACTGCTCCCCCCCCCTTCCCTACACATTGACCACTGTATACAATTTGAGACGAATAAAGCTGTCGGTCATTGTATGGGCAGCAGGAATCGGGACAGTCCGAGTGATCCGGGGAAGCAGGACTCGTGGGCTGTCGGTGGGGAAGCAGGACTCACAGGCTTTCTCTATGAGGCGGTGGGGAAGCAGGACTCACAGGCTTTCTCTATGAGGCGGTGGGGAAGCAGGACTCACAGGCTTTCTCTGAGGCGGTGGGGAAGCAGGACTCGTAGGCTTTCTCTATGAGGCGGTGGGGGAAGCAGGACTCACAGCTTTCATGAGGCTGGGGAAGCAGGACTCACGGGCTTTCTCTGAGGCGGTGGGAGAAGCAGGACTCACAGGGGCTTTCTCTATGAGCGGTGGGGAAGCAGGACTCACGGGCTTTCTCTATGAGGCGGGGGTGGGAAGCAGGACTCACGGGCTTTCTCTGAGGCGTGGGGAAGCAGAGGACTCAGGGCTTTTCTCTATGAGGCGGTGGAGAAGCAGGACTCACAGGCTTTCTCTATGAGGCGGTGGGGAAGCAGGAACTCACGGGCTTTCTCTATGAGGCGGTGGGGAAGCAGGACTCACGGGCTTTCTCTATGAGGCGGTGGGGAAGCAGGACTCACGGGCTTTCTCTGAGGCGGTGGGGAAGCAGGACTCACGGCTTCTCTGAGCGGGGGAAGCAGGATCACGGCTTTCTCTATGAGGCGGTGGGGAAGCAGGACTCAGGTTTTCTCTGAGGCGGTGGGGAAAGCAGCGTGTCCCCCTTTGTCCTATGCTTCTCTCGGATAGAGACCTGACAGATCCATTTAACACCCCCGAGTCACAAAGATGAAAATGGGACTTTCTTCCATTGAGATCCAGTTATTTGTGTTCCTTATAGTACAGTTGGTACCGTTCTCCACTGCTGAGCTTTTAGCTGCCTTTCTTACATCTTCAGATCATGCTAAGTAACTGCAAAACGACTCCAATCCCACCGAGAGCTGCTTTCAAAACTCTTCTGTTGGAGAGATTGTTATTCAAGTGGTGAATACAGATTGTACCATCCGGTCCCATTCTCTGCTGCTGAATCTCCTTTCTTCTCGTACAATGTACTTGTAATGGAGCTCTGGTTTGCAAATCTAATATTTCATATTTTAAGGCTGGGTACGCCAAACTTGAGGTGACAAGTCTAAAATCTGCATTTACACCAGCCAATAATCGTCCAGATTATCGGGAACAACCTTTCCTGCAAATGGCCATTCCCAACAGTCTGCCCAAGTAAATGTGCCGCCGATCACCCGAGGAATGAGCGAAACACTCGTTCATCAGGTGACCCTGTCCATGCAGGCACATCAATCATTGTTTCTGGGCAGCAGATGGTTTGGTCTAAACAGCGATCTGCAGCTCGGAAACCATGAATCTGTATGGGGACGAGGGATCACAATAGCGACCACACATCCTCATACTGTGAAGGAGATCGCTGCATGTAAATGCAGGTCTTCACCTCCACTGAACAAGCAGCTGATTACTGGGAAGGAACGCTTCCTTTCTAACAATCGGCTGTAGAATCATTCCGTCTAAATCCACCTTAAGTCCCTCTGTTTTTTACATTTATTAATAGTCCATTGTTTTAACATCCTGCAGATACAGAATATACACACATACATGCATACATAGAGTACATACATAATATACATTGAGCTCAATTGAGGCTGTATGTCCTGACAGAGGACGTGCCTGCAGCTGCTCTGACTGTTCCTTTCTTTGAGACCCCCCCACTCCCCATTTGCAAACCAAAGTCTCCAGCGATGGCTGAAATGGAGAGGACAAGAAGATGAAGCATGCCTATCACTCTCTCCATTAAAGTCTGTAGGAGTTGTGAAAACAGCCCTGCTTGCTGTCATTGAACGTAAACCCTCACCTATCATCCTTGTGATATTGATGACCTATTCTGAGGATAGGTCAGCGATATACGTAACCTGGACATATGTAACCTCGGGCAGTGTGAAAAGTAGCTAACTGGAGGGGGGAGGGCTGCTTTAGATGCTGCTATCTCCTAAATGATAGCAGCTAGAAACATGCAACTGGTCTTGTCTGAAAGCTGGCAGTATAGGCTTTCATACAAGGACAAATTGACAGCTATCGGCCAAGCAACAGAGGATAAATCACTGTTAGAAATCAAGTCTGGAATAATCCTGAGTAAAACCTGTTTTTACTTACATTTTCAGCTGCATTCACAGCATCCCAATTTCTATCAGTGATATCTTTCTCTGTCCTGAATATATTGCTGTCATTTTGGTATTGTCTGAAAGCTTGGAATGTCTCCTTTCAAACAAGATCATGTCTCTAGCTGCTACCATTAGGAAGGCAGCAGCATCTAAGGCAGCCCTCCGCCCTCCAGTTAGCTACTTTTCCCTCTGCTGTTGCTGGACTCTGGCAAAACAGTTAGGGGGTTAAACCTCCCAGCAAGAGGGAAAGGGTTTCTAGCCGGGGAGGAGACCATTTTCCCCCTATATTTCACGTTCTATTATTATTATTTTTCTTATAATGTAGAGCACAAAATAAACCTCATGTAGACTGTAAACCTTATTCTTCCATTTCTTCTTTTTAACACCAGGAAGAATAGTTCCCATTGAGCGGAGGGGTCGTAAGACTGACTCCCCTGAGTCTCTGTAAGTTCCTATTAGCATTAACTTAAAATTCTGGCCTAATCGATCGGCCATTTTTGAGAATATCGATGTGAAGGGTTAATGTTCTATTCTGGTGAATTCAGGAAAAGTATACTTTATAATGAGCTTTATTTATCACGGCTGAAAGTTTTCCTGCATTTATAGACTGTGTGTGAACGTTAACGGATTATATCATTTGAGCACAATTCACTTACAGCAAGAATATGTGGAAGACGGACCCTAGTACAATCCTGTCTCTGAGTAATGGTTCACACGTTTCCGACCCTCTTTTATTCCTGTTATCTTATTGTGTATAATATCTTATTCTATTTATTATTCCTTCTGTAAGGAGCAAAGTGCAAATATTTAATTAGATGTTTTACTATGTTTTTGGATGTGCCCGTCCTTTATATACATCATATAGTTGACAAAGGCCGTGCAAAACCCCACTTTAAGGGGTTTTCCTGGACTTGGCTATTGATGACCTATCCTGAGGACAGGTCAAATCGGTGGGGGTCTGACACCTGACAACCCCACAGACAGAGCTATTTTGGACTAGCTTTAGAAACTGTACAGTGAATGGGAGCTGAGCTGCAGCACTCTGGAACCTTCTGCTTCCGGCTCCATCCACTGTATAGTTTCCAGTTGCTGGGGGTGCCAGACCCCCGCCATTCTGAGGCTAGGTCATTAAAGGGCATCTGTCAGCAGTTTTGTACCTATGACACTGGCTGACCTGTTACATGTGCACTTGGCAGCTGAAGACATCTGTGTTGCTCCCATGTTCATATGTGCCCGCACTGCTGAGAAAAATTGTTTTATTATATGCAAATGAGCCTCTAAGAGCAACGGGGGCGTCACCATTACACCTAGAGTCTCTGCTCTCTCTGCTACTGCCGCATCCTCTTCACTTTGACAGGACCAGGCAGTATAAATGTGATCACACCTGGCCCTGTCAATCAAAGTGCAGAGGGTGCGGCAGTTGCAGAGTGAGCAGAGCCTCTAGGTGTAATGGTAACGCCTCCATTGCTCCTAGAGGTTCATTTGCATATATGAAAACATCATTTTTCTCAGCAATGTGGGCACATATGAACATGGGACCAACACAGATGCCTTCAGCTGCTAAGAGCACATGTAACAGGTCAGCCAGTGTCATAGGGACAAAACTGCTGACAGATGCCCTTTAATATCGAAGTCCTGGAATACCCCTTTAAAATGAACGTCCACCTTTATCCCCTTATCGTCCACCAATTTGATTAAGTTCGCAATATATCTTTATAGCCTTGGGTGCTACATTTTGCTGATACAGTGCTCCAAATCCCCTGCATAGACGTAGAGCCTTAATCTACCCCTAGAGGGAGCGTGCTGGGCCATTATTGGTTTCAATGTAAAAGCTGTATGCAGTGAGCTCCCTCTAGTGGTGGCTGGAGGAGCTGCGTCTGTGCAGGGTGTTGATCTTGCAGGCTCAGCCATAGGATCATTACTGCGTGGTTCACCTCTTCTACTTAGTATTGGGAGGTCAGGGACTTGAAAGCAGGTTCATCCAGCGGACATGGCTTTCCAGCACAGTTAATGTAGGGGGCACTTTAGGTTGTTGTCTGGAGTCTCTATGCAGGGATCCCCTTCTCCGGCAGCGCTCTTAAAACGTTTTATGAGATTTTTATAGTTTTTGGTTTTTTGTTTTTTTTCCCCCCAAGTTTGCATCAATTTTTTTAAAAAATCAATCGACTTGACAACTGAGAACAAATTTTGTCGTGCTTTAAATCCGGTGCTTCTGACACTTTCGGAATAATGAATACTAAGGAGCCGCTTTCGCTTTTGAACGTCGTTTTGCCGTTTTACATCTACACAGTCGCTTGCAAAATGCTTTGTTTTTTGCTGCACTTGTACTGATTTGGGACTTACTTACTCCAGTCACATCCAAAGCCATGGCATTCGGATTAGCCGCCTTGGCAGCAGTAAAGCGCTACTACAGTACATTGTAATAAACGTAATGTTTCAAGCACGGGGATGTGAAGTCGTTCGCTTTGAGAAGAAAAGGAAACTTTTTTAACTGCAGCTCCGGATGTGACTGGAGTATACCGCACCAAGCAAGTAAAGTTGGGTTAGAGTATTCGCAAGGCCGCTTGATGATTTATACTTTAAAAATGATGATCAAAGGCCGGGGTTACATTAGGAGTCGATGTCCTGCACCCCCTGGAAATAAACTCGTTCTTTCTTAAAACGCATCTGTTCAGTTCCTATAAGAAGCAAAGCACAATGGCCGTTCGGCTTTGGAAGACGGGGAGGTAAGATTAGGACCAGGGGAATGCTTGTTTTTGGCCAGAACGTCATCCCCAGTCATTTGATAGCAAAGGATGATAGGGGTTGTATTACCTCCGCAGCAAATCATGGCACCAAGCACTGGTGACCCCCCCCCCCCCCCCTGGGCTTTAGACTATGCATGTTGTATAATAGGGTGTTTACATATACGAAAATTGCATTTATACCTGCGATGCTACCTGATGCTTACGATTTGCTACAGATGTACAGGACAAGAACAACATGCAATACTTGTAGAAAAAAATAGACGTGTAAAATACGAAACTAGGCCCGGAAGGGGTTAAACATGGTGTGTTGTGATAGATGTGTTGTCGGTAAACTTGCCTTTTTTTTTTTTTTTTTTTTATTTCTGTTCGTTTCCTTTTCTTTGTGAGATGAATGTCCATTGCTTATCAAACCTGCGTAGTCACTGGTGATTTTTTTTTTTTTTTTTTTTTTTTTTTTTACTTTTAATATTTTACTGTTAAAAAAACAAATAGTGGAAGCTGAATTTATTTGTGATCTTACATAATTAAATATATTCTTTATACATGAGTAGAAGCGTGTTCATTTTATTTCAGAGAGGCTAAATCTAAAGTTGAATTTTTGCATAAAGGATTGTATATTAGTGTGTATGTAAAAAAATATATATATATATATATATATATATATACTGGTATATCTCTTAATATTATAAAAATGAGTGTCCGTCCATTCTCTATGCACGACCAAACTACTGGACCGATTTTCACCAAATTCGGCACACAGGTACATCAGGTGTCCGGGAAGGTTTTAGACCAGGTCTCAGCTCTCTAGGACGTACCGTTCCCGAGATATTCCCGAAATATGAACTCCATTAGCCAATATTAGCATTTCACTTCAAATTCCAACTACCATTTTCTCCACATGCACACAGGTTTCCATAACAACCTAGCCAGGTAATTAGCAGCCAGCTGAGGAGCTCAGTTAAATAACAACCCAGCCATTTCTATTTGCTGCTTTAAAAGGGGCAGAGCGCTGTGGATGACACTGTTAAAGGGGTATTCCAGTTACCATAAATATAACTTATGTTTTAGACTAATTTTACACTAAAACCGTTCAGTAGTAATAAAAGATGTTTTCTTCCACTGCTACCCATTGCGTGTCCTCATAAATTACCATGGCATCGACCTGTAATTCAGGCTGCCCCTAAAGAAGGACTTAAAACCCCCTCCCCAGGTCTCGCTAAGTCACGCCCCCTCCCACTCCGCAGCAAATGGGGATTGAAAAAATGAAGATAAAAATCAACTTCTGTCCAGACTTTGCTAACAATGTAGCCCGTTATGGGGGGCATGTGGGACTGGGGTCAGAGGACTTTCTACTTTTGCAGGGCGCTGCTCCGTTCGCCCGCTGTCCGCCCTGTAAATTTCCGGCGCGCGCTATGCAAATGCATAGCATCGGAACAGGGAGGAGGAGACGCCAGGGATTCTCAAAAGGCGTCTCCTCGGAGAGAGGTTTCCGCGCGCTGGAACTTTACAGGGGGACATCGGGCAAACGGAGTGGCGCCCTGCAAAAGTAGTAAGTCCTCTGACCCCAGTCCCACATGCCCTCCATAACGGGCTACATTGTTAACATTGTTAAAGAGCAGTATTTTAAACATATTTCATGAGTTGCATATATTCTAAAGCACAGTATAAAAAAAACTTAAATGAGGTATTTGAAAAACACTGATCAAAATTAGAGAACACATTCAGACACCTGCAAGTTGGTGGTGTTAATATGGAACCTGGTGCTAATTTCCTTGATTATCTGACAAACTCTGTATAAGGGCCCTTGCACACAACCATGGAGCACGGTCCGGGACGGTCCATGAAAACCCAGACCGTGCTTCTTCTGAGGGCAGGAGCACACAGCGTTGCTATGATGCAGTCGCGGTTCCTGAGGCCGACGCTGTACAGTGATATACTGTACACACTCATATAGAGTGTATCACTGTACAGTGGCGGCCTCAAGAAACTCCTGCCCTCAGAAGGAGCATGTTCCAGGTTTTCACGGACTGTCCCGGACCGTGCTCCACAGTTGTGTGAATGGGCCCTAACTGGCAGCCAAACTGACTTTGCAAGATGGTAAGCCATTCCAAAGTGACTGAAGCCCTCCGTCAGCAGGTTGTCAAGATGAAGGCCAAAGGGGCGACCCTATCAGCCATAGCAAGAGAAGTCGGTCGTTCCAAGTCTTTACAACACCACAAACTCATTCAAGTCCCCCAAGAAGGCTGGTCGTCCACGAAAGACAAATGCAAGAGAGGACAGGATAATGCAGAGAATCTCCATGGACAATCGGTTCAATACTGCAGCTTGAATTGTTGGCCAGTTCAGCACTGAACACGGTAAGGATCTATCTCGTCATACAATGTCTTGACGTTTGGACTGAAAGCCCGCTCTGCAGTGACCAAACCTCTCATTAGCAGAAAGACTCAGAAGGCTGAGGAGCATGTTGTGTGGACAGAGAAGAAGTGCTCCAGAGTTCACTTTAGTGATGAAAGCAAGTTTAATTTATTTGGGTCCGATGGGAAACATTATATTCGTTGACAAACTAGGGAAAGTCTGAACCCAAAGTGTGTAAAGAAGTCAGCGAAAGGTGGAGGAGGAAATATCATGGTTTGGGGAGTGTTTTCAGCAGCCTCTCATACAGCTACATGGCAGAGTGAATGCAAGTGTGTATCAGAACCTTCTTCAACCACACGTGGTTCCTTCCTTGCGTTTGTCACTCAATCAGCCAGCAATGTTCATGCATGACAATGTCCCCTGTCACACAGCAAAACGGGGAAAGCAGTTCCTGGAAACAATGAAATGGCCAGAGCTCAGAGTCCTGATCCAAACCCAATAGAAATCCTCTGGAAAATCCTTGGATTAAGTTATGGCCAAGAAACCCACTACAGTCACCGAACTGTGGAAGAAACTGCAAGAAGAGTGGAGCAAAATCCCGGCAGAGCCGTGAGAGAGACGAGTGATGTCCTGTGGCCGCACATGTGCTGAAGGCCTGGACACTTCCTACTGACCGGTGACTGTTGTAACCTTGTAATCTTTCTCTGTGCCACAGTCATTGCTGTTCTCTAATGTTCATCATTGTGTTTTTTGCAAAATAAAGATTTTTTTTTTGGTTGAAGTACTTTGGTTATTTTGTTAAACGCTGTTCTAGTGGCATGGTATACCCCGAACAAAAAATCCTTCAAATGTTGACCAATGAAGATTTCATTATTTATGAAAAAAAAAATCAAGTGTTCATGAATTGTTCTCTAATTTTGATCTCCAGTGTGTGTATATATGTGTGTGTGTATTTATATATATATATATATATATATATATATATATATATATATATATATAAATTCTTTTGTGCTGCCATCTAGTGTTGAAGGTAGGGTACTGCTATATTTTGAAGTTGTTCATTTAAGTGTAGGTTGCCATGGGGATCCAATTAACCTCGGATCCAAATACTTTCTCTGCGGTTGAAAGCAGTTGACATCCTAGAATGAGAATGTAAAAAAGCTACTGATACAAATAAGAATTGGAGCAGATCTGTAGCCCCAAAAATGAGCATCTATGTGCAATGTGCGCATGAATACAAAAAGGCTGCAATGACTTACGGGGGGGAAGTGCAATAATCCAGGATTTTCATACAATGGAAGAGGCAAAAAGGAAAGTGCTTTCAGCTGACCGGACACAGCACACTGTATTTTTTAAGATTCATAGTCCCTGTTCCAACATGTTTGTTTGGAAAGGGTTTCCCGATGGGTGCGCACTGTTATACAGATCTCTGCTTGCTGGCAGTGGATACAAGCATTCTTGGGCTTAAACACATACACCCTAATGGAGAATTTCGATCAGGGGTGCACTTAGTCTTTCTGCTGCCTGAGGCGAAAACTGAAACGACGCCCTCCCCCCTCCAATGCCAATTTCTTAACCTAACCCCTTTGCCACAATGAAAGTGCTCATTGCCCGTGGCCCTTCTGCTGCCCTCCTCTTGCCCCTACCTGGTACTGCCTGAGGCGATCGCCTCACCTGGCCTCATTGGTGGTGCACCCTGATTTCAATTTATTAAACTCCCCCTCCTTCCTTTTGACTATGCCCTGTAAAACAAGAATGTTTCTGTTCACCAAGAGCATGCAACCAACTGGTCACCTCCCCTCTGTACCCTTACTGCAGACTGCTAGCAATTCCTTCATAACTTCTAGTAGAAATAATAAAGGAATGACACAAGACATAGAGACATAAGAATAGATGTTCCAGAATTGTTATTACATTGGGGAATGTATGAAGCTATTAAAACAGACATGTCAGGAGCGGGGACAGGTCCTCTTTAAATATTGAAGGTCTAATCTTAGGACAGGCCATCCACATTAGGTCTGTAATAAGTAAGGGTCGCGGTTCACCGGTGGCCGTTGCATCCCCTACATCGTTTCCCGGACACAGCGCCATACATTCTGCAGTGGCTGTACCTGATATTGCAGCCAGTCCCAAGTGAATGAGACTGAGCTGCAATACCAGACATGGCCACTCCAAAGTGTATGGCGCTGTGCTTTAACAATAAGAGCTGCTGCACACGGCCGTAGTTCTGGTTCACATCCGCTCTGCATTTTTTGCGGACCCATTCATCTCCACATCCGTAAGTCCGTTCGGCAACCCCGCCAAAAATAGAACATGTCCTATTCTTGTCCGGTTAGGACATTTCTGCAGGAGAGAAAAAAATGATGCCAGGCTCTCAGCCGGTATCCGTGTTTTTGCCGATTGAAAAAATAGATACGGTCATGTGCAGGAGGCCTGACGGGAATGTGGCATTCACGGATAAGATGCAGCGCCTTAAAGCAGCTGTTCATGTGGGTGCCGAGAGTTGGACCCCCACCGACCTGATATTGATGGCCAGTCCCCTTAATGCTTTTGTTCCTGTTCCCAGATCTTTCCGATTTGTTATATTCCGTCCTTTGCTGCTGGGTAAATGTTCCATTACCAAGAAGAGCTGTGAAAAACAAGAATTAACCACTTATCTCTTCCATTTGATAATGGAGAGCAGCGCGCGTTACAATGTGTTCCCTCTGCCAATAATTAGAAGCATAGAAGCTGCGGTGATGGCAAGATCACAGGGAGCCCCAAAGACTGATGGGAAAAAAGTAGTAATGTCGTAGAGATTTCACAGTGATATCACAGTACAGGGATAATAAACACAGTGATGTCACAGTACAGAGATAATAAACACAGTGATGTCACAGCACAGGGATAATAAACACAGTGATGTCACAGTACAGAAGTAATAAACACAGTGATGTCAAAGTACAGAGATAATAAACACAGTGATGTCACAGTACAGAGATAATAAACACAGTGATGTCACAGTACAGGGATAATAAACACAGTGATGTCACAGTACAGAGATCATAAACACAGTGATGTCACAGTACAGGGATAATAAACACAGTGATGTCACAGTACAGAAATAATAAACACAGTGATGTCACAGTACAGGTAATAAACACAGTGATGTCACAGTACAGGGATAATAAACACAGTGATGTCACAGTACAGGTATAATAACACAGTGATGTCCAGTACAGGGATATAAACACAGTGATGTCACAGTACAGAGATAATAAACAGTGATGTCACAGTACAGGGATAATAAACACAGTGATGTCACAGTACAGGGATAATAACACAGTGATGTCACAGTACAGAGATAATAAACACAGTGATGTCAACAGTACAGGGATAATAAACACAGTGATGTCACAGTACAGGATAATAAACACAGTGATGTCACAGTACACAGTGATGTCACAGTACAGGATAATAAACACAGTGATGTCACAGTACAGAGATACACAGTGATGTCACAGTACAGGATGATAATAAACACAGTGATGTCACAGTACAGGGATAATAAATGACACAGTACACATAATAAACACAGTGATGTCACAGTACACACAGTGATGTCACAGTACAGTAAAAACACAGTGATGTCACAGTACACAGTGATGTCACAGTACATAAACACAGTGATGTCACAGTACAGGGATAATAAACACAGTGATGTCACAGTACAGATAATAAACACAGTGATGTCACAGTACAGGGATAATAAACACAGTGATGTCACAGTACAGGGATAATAAACACAGTGATGTCACAGTACAGTACAGTGATGTCACAGTAATAATAAACACAGTGATGTCACAGTACAGTACACAGGATAATAAACACAGTGATGTCACAGTACAGGGATAATAAACACAGTGATGTCACAGTACAGGATAATAAACACACAGTACAGATAATAAACACAGTGATGTCACAGTACAGAAATAATAAACACAGTGATGTCACACAGTACACAGTATATAAAACACAGTGATGTCACAGATGTCACAGTACAGTACAGATAATAAACACAGTGATGTCACAGTACAGGGATAATATGAATAAACACAGTGATGTCACAGTACAGGGATAATAAACACAGTGATGTCACAGTACAGATAATAAACACAGTGATGTCACACAGTAATAACATGACAGGATGCACAGTACAGCACAGTACAGTGTGCACTGTCACAGTGCATTTTTTGCGGAAATGAATGGGTCAGCATCACAGTATCTGCACAAAAATACGGACATGTGAATGGAGCACTTAGGCACAGTCATGCACACGGCACAGTGTAGACACACATCCGCAGTGACCAGTACTATAATTGCACTAGTAAAAACACAGTGATGGACATGCACTATAATTTTTTTTGATTCAAAGAGGACCTCTCCCGTCTCCTGACATGCTTCTTTTCATAGCGTCATGCATTCCCCCATGTAATAACAATTCTGGAGCATCTATTCCTTATGTCTCTATGTTGTGCCATCCCTTTATTATTCCTGCTAGAAGGGACACACCACCAACTGGTTACCTCCCCTCTGTACCCTTACTGCAGACTGCTAGCAATTCATTCATAACTTCTAGCAGGAATAATAAAGGAATGGCACAACATAGAGACATAAGAATAGATGCTCCAGAATTGTTATTACATGGGGAATGCATGAAGCTATGTCAGGAGCGGGGAGAGGTCCTCTTTAAGTTCTGAGGCACGGACAGAAAGCCAACAGAAGTGCTCAGTAGTGCTTCCATGGACTTCCGTTCCATGTCTCCACTCCGCACTGCAATGTATCCGATCCATTCAAGTGAATGAGTCCACATCCGTAATACACGGCCGGTGCCCGTATATTGTGGACCGGCCGTTTGCCGTCCGCAATACGGACACAGTTCGCCTACTGTCACGTGCATGAGGCCTTAGACTGAGCTCCTCTCCACTTCCACCTCTGCATATATTATACTGATCTGCTGTTAATTCTTTGTCTTCTCAGTGATATCATATATCTTGGTGTTAGTGATTTATTACAAGCCAGGCTAGGCCATTCTATATCCTACATGAAGCAGAAAAATGGAAATATCGTCGCGGACGTGAGGCCAGCTTTATACTGCTACAGCGCAGCGATCCCACAGAATACGTCACCTCTGCCAACACTCCCGCCGGCCCATACCTCCTGCCTGGAGCGAAGCCCTGAGGCGATGTGCTACAAATATCCAATGATGCAACCGAGCGGTCCTCCAGACAGGTCAGGAGAGGTGACGGCTCCCTCTTAAATTCAGTGACTCATAGGCACAATGCGGAGTTGTAAGAGAAGATGCTCCAGAATCGGTATTTCACAAGTATTTATTATAACGCACGTCTCAAGAGGTGACAGGGCCTCCTTAAAGAGGAGCTGTCACCTCTCCTGACGTGTCTGTTTTACTAACTACTTGCATTCCCCATGAAATTCTGCAGTACCTCATAATATAATTCTATATCGTGCCTTCCCTCTATTATTCCTACCAGAACTTTATGAATGAATTGCCAAAGATGTAACTGGGTGTTACCAGTTGGGGATGTGTCCTTGCACAGTCTGACCACTGGCAGCACTAATTTGGTTACTGTCTGACTGTGCAGGGACACGCTCCCAACTGGTAACATCCACATGGACCTTTATTGCATACTGCTGACCATTCATAAACGTCTTGCAGGAATAATAGAGGAATGGCACAACATAGAATCATAGGAAACGATGATTCACTATTTTTACTGCAACGCGTCCCTTAAAGGGGTTGTCTCATCTGTGAAGTCGGCGGCATATTGCTAGGATATGTAGGACCCACTCCTATCTCCAGAACAACTGCGCATGCGCCGTGTGCTCTCCATTGATATCTAAGGGACTTCCAAAAATAGCTCCCTCGGCTTTTTTTTGGCTTCAGAGACATCAGCACCTCCACTTCCGAGTTCAATGGCGTCATCAGCGCATGCACACTATATATCTGCGCTGCTCAGCAAGCAGTGGCAGATCTATATTGCAGATGCAGAAGACAGGGCGAGATGTCTTTCCCTGTCAATCAACCTTCAGAGGGGGGCGTTCCCTCGGCGCTTCAAATGCTAATTTGCATACAGATAAAAGTCCACTTACCTCCACAACTCTAACAGGTACAGAGTAAAGAAATACATTGTTTTAATCAGCATGATCAACCCTATCGGGCAGTATGCCTGCTTTAATAGGGTTGATCATGCTGACAGGGCTGCTGCAAAATTCTGAGTCGCTCCACAACAGGAATTTTTGTGAAATATCCTGGGGCAACACAGCGATCTTGGACAAAAGTTGCGCTTCCAAGGATCGCTGTGTACCTGTGCAGCCCCTGAAATGAATGGGGTCTCAGCGCGACTCGCAATATGCCGCAACCCTCGAATCTCAAAAAAAAAATCAAACCCCAATTAGTTTCAAGGGCGCACTGCTACACAGTGATCTTTAGTTATGCAACAGGTGTCACAGCCAAGATCGCTGTGTAGCCCCAGCCTTATTTGTGAGGTATGAACACTTTTGCGATCAAGATCCAATGGGGCTCATTTACAAAGACCAACTTTTTACGGTTTACGGTCTTTGTTTCTCCTCTGTACTGTCAGGAAAATTTGCCTAATTTATGAGGAGGCGTGCACCTTGTCACATATTAGGCGCACCTCCGGCAGTGCGTGCTCCTGGCCCCTGACTGGAATAGTTCTCACTCCTCTTATACGCCTATTTTCAGGGCTGAAAGATAGTAAATTTTCCAGAGCCGTTAGAACTCGTGGTCATTTTTATTCACTTTTAGTGCTTTTAAAGGGCATCTGTCAGCAGTTTTGTCCCTATGACACTGGCTGACCTGTTACATGTGCACTTGGCAGCTGAAGACATCTGTGTTGGTCCCATGTTCATATGTGCCCGCATTGCTGAGAAAAATGATGTTTTAATATATGCAAATGAGCCTCTAGGAGCAACGGGGGCGTTACCATTACACCTAGAGGCTCTGCTCTCTCTGCAACTGCTGCATCCTCTGCACTTTGATTGACAGTGAAAACCTCATCACTCCCTGGTCCTATCAATCCAAGTGCATAAGGTGCGGCAATTGCTGAGAGAGCAGAGCCTGTAGGTGTAATGGTAACGCCCCCGTTGCTCCTAGAGGCTCATTTGCATATATTAAAACATCATTTTTCTCAGCAATGCGGGCATATATGAACATGGGACCAACACAGATAGGGGTGCACCACCAATGAGGTCAGGTGAGGCGATTGCCTGAGGCACCAGGTAGGGGCAAGAGGTGGGCAGCAGAAGGGGCATGAGCTGAAGGGAAGGGGTTAGGTTAAGAAATTGGCATTGAGAAGGGGGGGCGCCGTTTCAGTTTTCGCCTCAGGCAGCAGAAAGGCTAGGTGCTCCCCTGAACATAGATACCTTCAGCTGACAAGTGCACATGCAACAGGTCAGGTACAAAACTGCTGACAGATGCCCTTTAATCCAATCATTCCTCCTGTTGTATTTTATGACCGGTGAATCATGAACTGCAAGTCAAGCAAAAAAGAAAAAAACGGAGCACGCCCTGTTTCTACAAATGGACGGTTGTTTTAATACGAGCGTTTAAATTATATATCGAAATTGTTAATCTGCTTGGCGAATAGCTACCTCTTTTTATCCAGCATTCCCCTGTGGCGGATACCATCTTTATACATTGTATAGAATGCCACCTTGTAGTAAAGCTACATCGTTACATTTAAATTAAATTTCTGCCTTTTTCCTTTCTGTCATCCATAGACTGCTGTGCAAAAACTGCCCTGCCTGATCTTTTTTTTTTTTTTTTTTTTTTTTCCTCCTTGGGCTCAACCATTACCATTTGCAAAAGGGGGTGAGCTCTGCCTATACTCTCCTTTTCATTCTTCCAGGCAATCCATTAAACAAGCAATACCCCTGTGCACTGGTGGCACCCAGCCGGAGTACGGCAGCCTATGGGCGCTATGCTGTCTGCTATAGAGTCTGCAGCTGCAGCATCTGTTCCTCCCCTGACCCCTCACCACTGCAATGGCCTCATTCCTACCAGCAGCCTGCAGATAACATGCTTACCAGCTCCCGTGCAACTAGTATATGCCAGATGCCCGCTTAGCCCATGCCTTACCTGGTCATGTACCTGTATCCCGTCACATCTTCTGCTTGGCTTGCAGCTCACTTTTTCACTGGCATTCATTTATTTTAATTTAATTTTTTTTTTCATTTTACAATGGAATCTAGAGACCTGGGGCTAAGTGCCAGCGCCGAATTCAATAAAGTGAGGAAAAGGTAAGCGAGCTCCGGCTTATTCATAGTGATGAGTGACCTTAGTGCTCTGGGTAAGGTTCTGGGGAGATGGGGGGGTGGGGAGCACTTGAGGAAAATGAACTGCCTTGTATGTTTTTTCACATGCCTCCTTGAGTACGGCTGCACAATATGCACTCGTTCCCTTCCCCAGTGCCCATGTTGGCACAGTGCACGCAGGGATGGAGGAGTGCTGCAAAGGAGGTGACACGCTGTGCCAGCTATGGGGCAGGTGAAATAGTCATTTTTTTTGCTGCCTGCGAGAGAATATTGAAAATAGATCATCGTGCCATGCATAAAAAATACATAGATCATTAAATCCGTGTCCCCCCCCCCCACCTAGCTAATGATACCGCAGTGTTATAGCTGGGAAAAGATCCTAGTGATAGGCAATGAATGGAGGGAAACGGATCCAGCATTTGGGGATGGGGGGGGGTTGGATTGATGGGAAAGGAAGTGTGTGAATATAGGCTTAGTCAGTACGATGACTGCATGAAAAAATAAATACATGACTGAGCATTTCAGGGATATCCGTCAGGTATGATGTGCCACACAGGGGGGGGGGCGGGAATCATGGCACAAATATTCATGACTCTTATCCTGAAATGGCATGCTAGTAACGCTCCACTGCCCGGGTGCTGTTTCATCCGAGGAAATCGAGACTGCCGGATGAGGATCGGGGTGGGGGTGGGTTGGGGGATAAGAATGAAATATATTGTCTTAGGAATGTATCGACTATTAATATCGGAAGGATTTGAGTAGTTGAGCAATGGCCGGTAGTTATTATAACTCAAATATCTAACATTTTTGCAGTGCAAAATAGGGGGGCAGTAAGTCCCAAAAGTAAGTGTATACCGTTTATTTTACATTTTTTAAACATTTTTTTTAGATTATTATTTATTTATTTATTTCCTGATTTATTTTTCATTTATTTGAGTTTTATTTATTTTTAAATGTTTTTTTTTTATTTATTTATTTTTTCTTATTTTATTAATATATATTTATTTATTATTATTATATTATATATTTATTTTTTTATTATGTAAATTTGCTTGCGGTTGATCGGATTCATTGTGCACAGGGCTGGATTATTGAAATGATGTCCACCATGCCCTTTTCTTACTCCGTATAGAAAATGGCTCATTGACGGTATAGCGTAAATGTGGTTGACGATGAGATAGGAATTTTTCTTAATTTCGCCAAACGAAATATGGATGTGGTGTTGGGGGGGGGGTGTTGTAATGAGACTGGTCTCGTTGGACCCGGTGCTGCATGATATTAATGTGTGAGTATATGAAGTAATGAGACGGCTGTAGAATGTAATTGGGTGTGCAGTAATGCTGCTGGAAGCTAGAGGTCTCTGCTTTATTGGAAGAGGCACATCCTGTACTCCTGCGCTGGATCATTTATATAGCAGCAACCTGTTCTGCAGCGCTGTCCAGCTGCCGATCACATCAGGCAGGGGCGGACTGGGAACTTAAAGTGGCCCTGGAAAAAATACTAATGCGGCCCCGCTTTGTAGTCGGGTCCAAATTGAGAGCATTATACCGCCCCAACAGAGCCAAATACCACAGTTCATCACAAAATACTGCCAGCAGCACAAAATACATCCCCAAAATCTTCCACTGGCCGGCGTGAGGAGGACTCAGGAGGACTCCTCGGCATCGGCCCACTGGGAAATTTCCCTGTAAGGCCTATGGCCAGTCGGCCCCTGACCTCAGGTACCTGTCTCCAGTGTAGGACTCGCTACCTCATCTCAGACATGGGGACAATACCACTTTGGAGTGTGGGAGGAAACCCAGGCAAACACAGGGAGGACCTACAAACTCCTTGGTCAGATTCAAACCCAGGACCCCAGTGCTGCAAGTCACCAGTGCTAATCACTGAGCCACCGTGCTGCCCACTCTTGGTGCGGTCTTGAAATCCGCTCAGCAAAAGTCCTCAGCCCCATGAGCTGAAAACAATAGGAGGTGGTTTCAGCGCAGATTCAGTCTGTTTTTTAGTACTGAATCCGCTCTGAAACCCGTGCCTGAAATCCTCCATCTGAATATACCTGAAGGCAGCAGGGCTATTCCCTCACATCCGCCTCTGAGGCTCCATTGCAGATTCTGTTACACATACCAGAAAAAATGCGCTACTTTGTTCATTAAAATGCTGGCCCCCCTGAAGAAAAGCCGTCAGACCCCGTTATAGTCTGTAGTGTTTGTTGGGCGACGCTTGTTGACTGACGCAATTGACAGAAACAGCACTTCAGAAAATTAAAACACAGATGAGAACCCAGCCCAAGGCTAGCTGACCGGCAGTATTCTTGCTTTGCTATTTTTTTCGGCCATGCTCGGCTTCATTCATACATTTTAAACCCGTTCCTTATGGGAAGCTGTTTGATTACCAGTCCAGAGCTTGCTCTTCTGTGTAGACATGAGGCGTAAACCACCGGGTACATCATCAGCTATCAAATGCCTCCTGGCGGCTTTTAGGCAACCCTTCCCCACCTAGCCCTATCCTCCTTATCTAGGGAACTAGCAGTGCTGTGATTTAATAGGTGAGTCCCTACAGTGATTAGCTGCTGAGTTATAAAACTCCCCTGACTCACACTAATTGCCTATGTTATCTGTATGTCCTGTGTGCAGAACCCCCGGTGTATCCTACGTAATGCTGTTTTACATTGTTGCTCTCCCCTGACTCACACTGCCTAGCAATACTCTCTGTGTGTGCTTTGTACAGAGCATTCAGTGTATTCCTATGAGATGCTGCTGCACACTGCCCTCCTCTAACTCATACTATGTGTGTCTGCTTTGTACAGAATGTCCAGTGTATTCCTATGAGGTGCTGCTACACACCGCTCTCCTCTAAGTCATACTATGTGTGTGTGCTTTGTACAGAACATACAGTGTATTCCTATGAGATGCTGCTGCACACTGCCCTCCTCTAACTCTTACTATGTGTGTCTGCTTTGTACAGAATGTCCAGTGTATTCCTATGAGATGCTGCTACACACCGCTCTCCTCTAAGTCATACTATGTGTGTGTGCTTTGTGCAGAACTTACAGTGTATTCCTATGAGATGCTGCTGCACACTGCCCTCCTCTAACTCTTACTATGTGTGTCTGCTTTGTACAGAATGTCCAGTGTATTCCTATGAGGTGCTGCTACATACCGCTCTCTTCTAACTCATACTATGTGTGTGTGCTTTGTACAGAACATCCAGTGTATTCCTATGAGGTGCTGCTACACACCGCTCTCCTCTAAGTCATACTATGTGTGTCTGCTTTGTACAGAACGTCCAGTGTATTCCTATGAGGTGCTGCTACACACCGCTCTCCTCTAAGTCATACTATGTGTGTCTGCTTTGTACAGAATATCCAGTGTATTCCTATGAGATGCTGCTACACACCGCTCTCCTCTAAGTCATACTATGTGTGTCTGCTTTGTACAGAATCTCCGGTGTATTCCTATGAGATGCTGCTTCACACCACTCTCTTCTAACTCATACTATGTGTGTCTGCTTTGTACAGAACGTCCAGTGTATTCCTATGAGGTGCTGCTACACACCGCTCTCCTCTAACTCATACTATGTGTGTCTGCTTTGTACAGAACGTCCAGTGTATTCATATGAAGTGCTGCTACACACCGCTCTCCTCTAAGTCATACTATGTGTGTCTGCTTTGTACAGAACGTCCAGGGTATTCCTATGAGGTGCTGCTACACACCGCTCTCCTCTAAGTCATACTATGTGTGTCTGCTTTGTACAGAATCTCCAGTGTATTCATATGAGATGCTGCTACACACCACTCTCTTCTAACTCATACTATGTGTGTATGCTTTGTGCAGAACGTCCAGTGTATTCCTATGAGATGCTGCTACACACTGCCCTCCTCTAACACATACTATGTGTGTGTGCTTTGTGCAGAACATACAGTGTATAAGATTCTGTTTGTGCAGAACATACAGTGTATTCCTAGGAGATTCGGTTTGTACAGAAAGTCCAGTGTGCTCCTATGAGATGCAGCTTCAGACTGTAAAAACTAACAAACAAGTTTGTCTTCCTGCAGCTACCACTAGGGGGGGCTCAGTGCTTAGTCGTTTATATAATTACCATTGACTGCAATGGAAGCTATAATCATTTATTTGCACTGAGCTCCCCCAAGTGGTGGCTGCATGAAAATACACTGTTTAGACATCGGGAACCAAAGGAGTTCAGTGCCAGGCCCCATAGCAGTCGAGTGGTCTGCCTCCATTGAAGATACGCCGCTGGTCATGCCCGACAGGGGCATTTGTGACTTATTGGCTTATGAGTTTGACTTAAAAGGGTTTTCTGACATTTTACTACTGATGACCTAGTCTCAGGATCGGTCACCAGTATCTGATTGGTGGGGGTCAGACACACGAGACCCTAGCTGATCAGCTGTTTGAGAAGGCACCAGCCTTCTGTGAGTGCCATGGCCTTCTCCGTGCTCACCAAGCAAAGCGCCGTACATTGTATAGTGGCTGTGCTTGGTATTGCAGCTCATCCTCATTCAATTTTATGGGCTGAGATGTACGCAGAGCCTGTGACCGCTGAATGTGTCGCCACTGGCCCAGGAAAAGCTGAGAGAAGGCCTTGGCACTCACAGAAGAGCCGGTGCCTTCTCAAACAGCTGATCGGGTGTCGGGCCCCCACCGATCAGATTCTGCTGACCTATCCTGAGGTTAAGTCATCAGTAGTAAAATCCTGGAAAACCCCTTTAAAGCCATACCAAGGCCGTTCAGCCCCTATAGATATCGTGCCTATAGAAACAGGCTGACAGTCACAACCCCTTCGGGAATTTTTTTTTATCCTCCCTGCTATAAATATAGCCCTTATTGCAGGTAACCTTAGTACACATGAAGGAAACAAGTCTGCGCAGTGACCTTCGTACCGACAACAACCGAGACCTAAACGAACCTGTCGGGGATTTTCCTGCTTATAGTTCCCTATATGTTGTTGCCTTGGCTTCATACTGTAAGTCCTGTATGATCTTATAACGGGGTCTATAAGGAGGAAATGTCTATTTTCTGAGCCCATTAAAGCAGTTGCAAAACCACAACTCTCAACATGCCCGTAGGCTGGGGGTTATAATTTTGCAACCGCTGGAGTGTCACTGGTTGCAGACTACTGCCTTAAAGGACACGTCCATGATTTTTTTTTTACGGATCTCTTTCACTTTCATCTCTCTTGGAGCAAGAGGAGAGGGGAAGGGAGAGTTAATGACTAAAAACTAAAAGCAGTGGCCCCCGAAAGTGAAGGAGAACACACTTGCGCATGCGCGGTGTGCTCTCCATTCATTTCTATGGGAGTTCCGAAAATAGCTGAGCGAACACAGTCGAATGAATTGAGAGCACACCGCGTAGGTGCGGCCACCATTCCATTCAGCTATTTTAGGCAGCCCACGTATCTTTGAAAGTCCCATAGAAAGGAGTGGAGAGTGCACTGCGCAGGCGCGGCCGCCTCTCCATTCACTGCCAAAGATAACCGAGTGAGTGCTTGGCCATTTTCAGCAGCCCCATAGAAAGGAATGAATGGCAGCTGCGCATGTGCGGCTGTTCTTCACTCACTTTGGGGGTCCCATTGTGGGACCCTCACCTATCTGATATTGGTGGCATATCCTAGCCATATGCATATGCTATCAATGTCTATGATGAGATAACCCCTTTAACCTGACTTCTTCACCTGCTGCTTGCCTGCACTCACTACTAGGGGAGCTCCTGTTCAGTACAATACCACCTGTATAAATGTGTATGCAATGAGCTCCCCCTAGTGGTGACTGCAGGCATACAGAATGTTCTCATTTAACCCTATGACTATGGTTACTTATACTCCAGTTACATCAAAAGCTGCATTCAGATTTCTGCTGTTTTTCCTGTTTTTTTTTTTGTTTTAATACAGAGATGCCCAACCTTCAACAGTTGCAGAACTACAACTCCAAACATGCCATGATAGCTGTAGGCTGTCCAGGCATTCTGGGAGTTGTAGTTTTGCAATAGCTGGAGGGCCGCAGGTTGGGCATCCCTGTTTTTATACTGTACATTGCAGAATCCCCCATCTCAATCCCTGCTGGTTCAGTGTCTGTGCAGAGCGCATCCCTGCTGCAAGGGATTCTGGGAGATGATGGCTTTGCACATTAGATGTGAATAGCGCACCGCTGCATTACAGGGGGCTTGGCTAGAGGTGTGTCTGTCAGCTCAGTGCTGACTGATTCCAAGCTGTAACCTGCAGAATCAGGAACTGAGCTTTGTGACTGCAATATGGTGTATGATCCAGATACAGGGGTGCAGCTATAGGGGTGCAGAGGCTGCAATCACAATCTGGGCCCTAGTGCCTGAACGTATTAGAGTCTCCTCTGCCACCAGTATTATACATGGTGCATAGACCAGGAGCTCCAACAAAGGCCTCTACTGCCCCCTACAGTAAATTATACTCATAACTAGGAGTCCTGTGACCACATAAAAAGATGGCAAAGCTTTTAAAGAAGACCTGTCCTCCTCCTGACATGCCTGTTTTAATAGCTTCATGCATTCCCGCATGTAATAACAATTCTGGAGCCTCTATTCTTATGTCTGTATGTTGTGCCATTTATTATTTCTACTATAAGTTATGAATGAATTTCTAGCAGTCTGCAGTAAGGGAACAGAGGGGCGGTAACAAGTTGGGGGTGTGTCCCTGCACAGTCTGACAATGGCAGCACTGATTGGATAGAGTGAGTCTGTGCAGGGACACGCCCCCAACTGGTTACCTCCCCTCTGTACCCTTACTGCAGACTGCTAGCAATTCATTCATAACTTCTAGTAGAAATAATAAAGGAACGGCAGAACATACAGACATAAGAATAGATGTTCCAGAATTGTTATTACATGGGGAATGCATGAAACTATTAAAACAGACATGTCAGGAGCGGGGACAGGTCCTCTTTAAGTAACTTCTCATATTATAATTTATAGTAAGGAATACATTATTCTTTATAATACCGGACAATATGGGACATTTAGTGTCACATGAAGAATTATGTAAAACAATAACCAAACTATTGGTGCATAGGCCAGCCCAGTGTTATACCTACCATAGCTACTCACACCACTGTTAAAGGGCCGGGCCCCAAACTCCCGTCATAGCCTCATAGAATATAATAATAGCATCCTGTCTACCTGGAGCTGCCAGTAGAGGGCGCCCACTGCATACAGATTTATATAGAGTTCAGGAGGAGATGTCTGAATCCATATGCAGTGAGCTCCCCCTAGTGGTGGCTGCAGGCAACCAGTGTCAGAATAAAAGGAGCTGCAAATAGTAAAATAAAGGTTTGTACCCACCGCCGGCCCGATCTATTGTCTCTTTATCTCATGGCAGAATAGTAAGCGCCTTCGCATTTGAAATTTGTTATTCTCTTGTTCCTAATAGTAACAATGTCTCCTACATATTTTGCCTTCTTGCTGCCCCACTCCGGATCTGCTTCTTCAGCAATGACTATTCTGTGTCTTTTTAGACTCTCAGCCCTAAAATACATGCATGGGGCTTTCCTGAAACCTCTGCGTCTGGTTTTAGAAAGATTTCTTCTGTTTTTTTTGGCTCCAATAAAGCGGCTCAGCTTAAAAGGTCACTCGGCTCAACATCATCTAACTTCAGATGACCCAACTCTAATTTTATTTTTCCTTTTATGTGACTGATGAAAGAGGACAGGCTTTCTTCTATTACCATTTAATATAGCCGGGCCCCAGAGGAGGATTATTGGACGTATCGGGGTATAGGTGGCGGCCCTCCATGACCACAGATCTGTCCCTGTACATTTAGGGTATAGGACTTTACACTGTCTCTGCACTTTTCTTCTTTTTGCTTTTAAAGGTTTATTCCCATCTTAGACAATGGGAGTTTATCGCTAGGATATGCCCCCATTGTCTTATAGGTGGGAGTCCCACCGCTGGGACCCGCACCTATATCGAGATCAGAGGGGGGAGAGCTGCGCCTGGAGGACCCCAGGTTTCCCGGGGTCCGGCCACCACCAGACGCAGCTCCCCCGCTGCGCTCATAGAAATGAATGGGAGCGCACCGCGCAAGCGTGGCCACCGCTCCTATTTGTTTCTATGGAGCCGACGGAAATAGCCGAGCCAAGCGCTCGGCTATTTTCGGCAGCCGCATAGAAATGAATGGAGGGCGGCTGCGCATGCGCAGTACGCCATCATTCACTTTGGGGGCTCCATTCTCGATATAGGTGAGATGAGATGAGAATACCCCTTTAATTTATTTATTTTACTAATTTACTTTTTGGAACTGCAGCACAGAGTATTTCAGAAGAGGGCGGAGCATTTCTAAATTTACATTGATGGCCCATTGTTAGGGATAGGCTATAAGGGGGCAATACGTGGGTTCCTATGAATGGGACTGAATATGGGAAGAGGATGCAGGACCAGACAGAGCCACCTATACAGAGGAGCCTCCATGCAGTGCCCGAGCCCCCTGATGGTGACGCCTTAATACCCTATACTGTAATTTCCTACATAAAGCAGCATGTGACAGCGGCAGTGCCGTGAAGTAACGTGGGGATGGGATTGTTGGAACTCACAGATGGTAGGGTAGCTTTTTTTAATAGTGAAAGTTACAATGGCCCCCAGCAGCACAGAGTATTACAGGAATCAGGAGAGTGATGTGCTGATCTTCTGGCAGATCACAGACTAAGGGCTAATGCACATGAACGTGTGCGTTCAGTGCCCATGCTGTGGACCGCAATTTGCGGTCCACATCGCACGAGCACTGACAGTGGGGCCGTCGCATCTGACGGTCCACACCGCAATACAGTAGTGCATTCGCTACCTTTTTGCGGAGCGGAGGCACGGCCAGAAACACCACAGAGACACACCATGGTGCTTGCTTGGTGTTCCGATCCGTGCCTCCGCTCCGCATCTCAGTGATTGCGGACCCATTGAAGTGAATGCGTATGCGGGCCACAATACGGGCACAGGCTGGCACCGTTCGTGTGCATGTATTTTGTGGTCCACAAAAACGGATAACGTCCGTGTGCATTCTGTATTTTGCGGAACGGAACAGCCGGCCCCTAATAAAACAGTCCTATCCTTGTCAATTATGCGGACAATAATAGGACATTTTCCATTTTTTTGCGGAACGGACATACGGAATCGGAATGCACACGGAGTAACTTTTGTTTTTGTTTTTTTTTTTGCGGACCCATTGAAATGAATTGTTCCGCATACGGTCCACAAAATAAACGGAATGGACACGGAAAGAAAATACGGTCATGTACATGAGCCCTAAAATTTACAAAGCTTAAGAAGAGTACTCTGGCAGCACAGAGTATTTCAGGAAAGGGTCCACAGCAACACATAGTATTTCAGAAGAATAAAAATCTCCACTTTTTTTTTTCTTCAGAGACAAAATTTTGTGCTGATTAATTTCCTAATACATCTTCATAGCAGTCAGTGCTTTTGTATGCTACAAAGCTCCAAACCCTCCTACATGTGTCACACTGACTGCCTGCAGTCACCACTAGGGGGAGCTGCCATGGAGCTCAGCTGATAAGCAGTGTGCTCTGAGCTCCCTCTAGTGGTAGATATTCACTTTAACATGTCAGCGCAGAGCTAGACTGTTCCAGATTTTTGGATTAGAGGCACGGGACACAGACGAGGTCTGGAAGTCTGAACAAGTCCAATCTGTTCACCAGTGACTGGTCCCAAGCAATTACATCTTCATGGATCTTTCGCTTATATGTATGCGTATATACAGTATATTATGTATGCTACGTTATGAATATACCTTTGATTGTCTTAATCATTTCCACTTTAAGAGATGATGACGTTGATGGCTGTTAATTACCTGGGTTATCCCCTATGTTAATTACATGGTTGTGCAAATGTTCCATTTAAGCCGCGTCCGATCACACAATAGAAGGCAACACTGAGGATGATCGCAGTCCTTACAAGATCCAGGAGCCAGGCCGGGGGTCCTCCATACCTGTGAGTGGTTACCTGCATTTACTGACCTAACTCTGCTATACTGAGCAGCTCAGGTAATGGCACTTCACGTGTGGGTGTGTATTTTATATAGAAGGCTCATACATTATAAACTGGGCACGTTCCACCAAAAAAAAAAAAAGTTAACGGACGTGTCCCTCCAGCAGAAGGCTGTGACTTTATAGGCATACAGTGACATACATCGATAGATAATCATCCGTCATAATGCTGAAAGGACACTCTTTTGACATACTCTGGATACATAGGGGTTCTATGACTACATCCAACGTATGTGCCGGTTTCTTTGGCGCCAAACGTGTTATAACGAGATATGAGGAGAGCCTTCAATGTGCTGATCTAGTACAAATTACGCCAAAAACACGACAAGTTAATACACCCTTTAGGGGTTTTTTCACTTTTATGTAAACAGCGCTTAATCTTTGTGTAATGAAACGTTTTGTAACATTGTGTTCTACTTTGTATTTCACTGTGTCAAAACCTCTGCTTTCAATCAGCGAATGTAGATATTCCTGTTTATATGCAGAAGCTGAAAACTGGTAATGACTTAAAGGGGTTATCCAATGATTGAAGTAAAAAATGAAAATCAGACGCCATCTAGTACATGACAGTCTCTTTCTAACAAAGCTCGAACCGGCCCCGCACCTCACATGGATCCAGAGATCTCCACGGTCAATTTCTCTGCTAGATTGTTTCAGCCTGGCAGCTCAGGAGCCATGTCCTTTCTGCTGCAGCTCTCTCCCTATTACAGCTCAGAGTGTATGTCCTTTCTCAGGGAGGAGGGTTGTCCTTTCTGCTGCAGCTCTCTCCCTATTACAGCTCAGAGTGTATGTCCTTTCTCAGGGAGGAGGGGTTGTTCTTTCTCTGCAGCTCTCTCCCTATTACAGCTCAGAGTGTATGTCCTTTCTCAGGGAGGAGGGTTGTCCTTTCTGCTGCAGCTCTCTCCCTATTACAGCTCAGAGTGTATGTCCTTTCTCAGGGAGGAGGGGTTGTTCTTTCTCTGCAGCTCTCTCCCTATTACAGCTCAGAGTGTACGTCCTTTCTTAGGGGGAGGGGTTCCTTTCTGCTGCCAGCTCTCTCCCTATTACAGCTCAGTGTGTATGTCCTTTCTCAGAGGAGGGGGTGTCCTTTCTGCTGCAGCTCTCTCCCTATTACAGCTCAGAGTGTATGTCCTTTCTCAGGGAGGAGGGGTTGTTCTTTCTCTGCAGCTTTCTCCCTATTACAGCTCAGGGTGTATGTCCTTTCTCAGGGGAGGGGGTGTCCTGTCTGCTGCAGCTTTCTCCCTATTACTGCTCAGAGTGTATGTCCTTTCTCAGGGGAGGGGGTGTCCTTTCTGCTGCAGCTCTCTCCCTATTACAGCTCAGAGTGTATGTCCTTTCTCAGGGAGGGGGTGTCCTGTCTGCTGCAGCTTTCTCCCTATTACAGCTCAGTGTGTACGTCCTTTCTCAGAGGAGGGGGTGTCCTTTCTGCTGCAGCTCTCTCCCTATTACAGCTCAGAGTGTATGTCCTTTCTCAGGGAGGAGGGGTTGTTCTTTCTCTGCAGCTTTCTCCCTATTACAGCTCAGGGTGTATGTCCTTTCTCAGGGGAGGGGGTGTCCTGTCTGCTGCAGCTTTCTCCCTATTACAGCTCAGAGTGTATGTCCTTTCTCAGAGTAGGGGGTGTCCTTTCTGCTGCAGCTCTCTCACTATTACAGCTCAGAGTGTATGTCCTTTCTCAGGGGAAGTGGTACTGGTTTGAAAAATGTGGGATGTGCTTTATGACACAAGCCATTTGAACCTCTCACAGCTGAGAGTTTGCTACAGTTGTATCCAGTCTAGGAAATCCTCTGTGAGCTAAACGCATCACCGACGCTGATCCTTCTCTGGTCTATCTGGTTTGTTACAATGTTTCAGTGCAGGTGAGGGCAACTAAGTCGCAGTTCAAGCGGTATAGGTCATCCTGGACACAATTGTAACAAAGCCTCTGCTGTGAGAAGAATTAAGGCTATTCAGGGGTGCGCCTCCAATGAGGCCAGGTGAGGCGACTGCCTCAGGCGGCGAAGCCTGGAGACAAGTGGGGGCGGTGGCAGGGCGGTGAAAAATGAGCGCTTCCATTGTGGAAGTGCTCATCTCTCTATAGTCAGCTGTATCATAGATTTGATATTGTGGCACATGGACTGCTAGAAGATGCGCCAAATTCAGCGCATTTCACTTCAATAGACTTTAGACTAAGACGGGCGTTGGAGAATGTTTTTCAAGTTTTTTTTCATTTAGTTGCCAGCACCACCACTTAAAATTCCAGTTATGTAGACATATAATCTTCTATGTGCAACTGCAAGGGGAACTCCAGAGATACTGTGAAAGAAAAGATCACAGCACATTCCTTGCTGCCTCTTATACCGAAAATTATGTTTACTGATATTAAGAGACGTTACTCGCCGTAGACTTCACCCCACCGGTTTACTTACATGAGACTTAAGTGTTTGAGAGGGAATACAATAGTAATTAATGTAATTCCCCTAACGGGACAATAACTGAGGGTTTTCAGCCAATAAAATGCAGCAAAATGTGCTCAGACTGGAACGAGTATGAGTTAATGAACTACAGTTAGGATTATGGGAAAATCTGGGTTATGAGAAGTGCATCCCCTGCCTTCCCCATGCTTCATGTCTACATAGCCCTGAAGTCAATGTTGTACCAATGCCGACACTATGCCTATTTCTCTCAAACCACAAATGACCCAGTGCTAATCGCCCCCTAGTGCCTAAATGAAGATAATTTCCTGCTAGATAATTTCCTGCTAGTCTGCAAGTGTGCGTATTGTTGTCTCATTCCTAATAAATACCTCTGGACCATGTACAAAAATATAACTAATACTGCTCTTATGTACAAGAATATAACTACTATAATACTGCTCCTGTGTACAAGAATTAAACTACTAAAATACTGCTCCTATATACAAGAATATAACTACTATAATACTGCCTCCTATGTACAGGAATATAACTACTATAATACTGCTCCTATGTACAAGAATATAACTACTATAATACTGCCTCCTATGTACAAGAATATAACTACTATAATACTGCCTCTATGTACTATAACTATATAATACTGCTCCTATGTACAAGAAATATAACTACTATAATACTGCTCCTATGTATACAAGAATATTAACTACTATAATACTGCCTCCTATGTACAAGATATAACTACTATAATACTGCCTCCTATGTACAAGAATATAACTACTATAATACTGCCTCCTATGTACAAGAATATACTACTATAATACTGCTCCTATGTACAAGAATATAACTACTATATACTGCCTCCTATGTACAAGAATATAACTACTATAATACTGCTCCTATATACAGAATAACTACTATAATACTGCCTCCTATGTACAAGAATATAACTACTATAATACTGCTCCTATGTACAAGAATATAACTACTATAATACTGCCTCCTATGTACAAGAATATAACTACTATAATACTGCTCCTATGTACAAGAATATAACTACTATAATAACTGCTCCTATGTACAAGAAATATTACTACTATAATACTGGGTCTTCCTATGTACTAGAATATTAACTACTTATATATACTTGCTCCTATGTACAATGAATATAACTACTATAATACTGCTCCTATGTACAAGAATATAACTAACCATAATACTGCCTCCTATGTTCAAGGCATATAACTACTATAAATACTGCCTCCTATGTTCAAGAAATATACTACTATAATATGCTTCGTATGTACAATGAGATATAACTACTATAATACTGCTTTATGTACAGCATGGAATATAACTACTATAATACTGCTTCTTATTGTATCAAGAATATAATACTATAATACTGCCCTCTGTAAATAGAATAAACTCTCCAAAAATAACTCGCTCCTATGTACAGGAATATAACTAACTTAATACCTGCTCCTATGTACAAGAATATAACTACTATAAATACTGCTCCTATGTAACAAAGAATAATCTTAGGCTAATAAATACTGTCTCCTATGTACTATAAGAATATAAACTACTATAAAATGCCTCCTATGTACAAGAATAATAACTACTATAATATGCCTCCTATGTCACAACGAATATAACTACTATAATACTGCTGCCAATTACACTAGAATACTATATAATACTGCTTCCTATGTACAAGAATATAACTACTATAATACTGCCTCCTATGTACTACTAAGAATATATACTACTATATACTGCTCCTATGTACAAGAATATAACTACTATAATACTGCCTCCTATGTACAAGAATATAAACTACTATAATACTGCTCCTATGTACAAGAAATATAACTACTATATATACTGCTCCTATGTACATAAATATATAACTACTATAATACTGCTCCTATGTACAATATAACTACTATATATGCTAACTATACTATATAATACTGCTCCTATGTACAAGAATATAACTACTATAATACTATCTGCTCCTATGTACAAGAATATAACTACTATAATACTACTGCTCCTATGTACTATTTATAATATAACTACTATAATACTGCTCCTCTATGTACTAATAGATAATATCTATAATACTGCTCCTATGTACAAGAATATAACTACTATAATACTGCTCCTATGTACAAGAATATAACTACTATAATACTGCCTCCTATGTACAAGAATATAACTACTATAATACTGCTCCTATGTACAAGATATAACTACTATAATACTGCCTCCTATGTACAAGAATATAACTACTATAGATACTGCTCCTATGTACAAGAATATAACTACTATAATACTGCTCCTATGTACAAGAATATAATACTATAATACTGCTCCTATGTACAAGAATATATAACTATATAAATACTTCGCTCTATGTACAAGAATATAACTACTATAATACTGCTCCTATGTACAAGAATATAACTACTATAATACTGCCCTATGTACAGAATATAACTACTATAATACTGCTCCTATGTACAAGAATATAACTACTATAATACTGCTCTATGGTACAAGAATATAACTACTATAATACTGCTCCTATGTACAAGAATATAACTACTATAATACTGCTCCTATGTACAAGAATATAACTACTATATATACTGCTCCTATGTACACAGAATATAACTACTATAATACTGCTCCTATGTACAGAATAATAACTACTATAATACTGCTCCTATGTACAAGAATATAACTACTATAATACTGCTCCTATGTACAAGAATATAACTACTATAATATACTGCTCCTATATATACAAGAATATAACTACTATAATACTGCCTTGCTCCTATGTACAAGAATATAACTACTATAATACTGCTCCTATGTACAAGAATATAACTACTATAATACTGCTCCTATGTACAAGAATATAAACTACTATAATACTGCCTCCTATGTACAAGAATATAACTACTATAATACTGCTCCTATGTACAAGAATATAACTACTATAATACTGCCTCCTATGTACAAGAATATACTACTAACTACTATAATACTGCCTCCTATGTACAAGAATATAACTACTATAATACTGCCTCCTATGTACAAGAATATAACTACTATAATACTGCTCCTATGTATACAAGAATATAACTACTATAATACTGCTCCTATGTACAAGAGAATATAACTACTATAATACTGCTCTACCTATACTATGTACAGAGAATATAACTACTATAATACTGCCTCCTATGTACAAGAATATAACTACTATAATACTGCTCCTATGTACAAGAATATAACTACTATAATACTGCCTCCTATGTACAAGAAAATATAACTACTATAATACTGCTCCTATGTACAAGAATATAACTACTATAATACTGCTCCTATGTACAAGAATATAACTACTACTATAATACTACTGCCTCCTATGTACAAGAATATAACTACTATATATACTGCTCCTATGTACAAGAATATAACTACTATAATACTGCTCCTATGTACAAGATATAACTAACTATAATACTGCCTCTATGTACAAGAATATAACTACTATAATACTGCTCCTATGTACAAGAATATAACTACTATAATACTGCCTCCTATGTACAAGAATATAACTACTATAATACTGCTCCTATGTACAAGAATATAACTACTATAATACTGCTCCTATGTACAGAATATAACTACTATAATACTGCTCCTATGTACAAGAATATAACTACTATAATACTGCTCCTATGTACAAGAATATAACTACTATAATACTGCTCCTATGTACAAGAATATAACTACTATAATACTGCCTCCTATGTACAAGAATATATAACTACTATAATACTGCTCCTATGTACAAGAATATAACTACTATAATACTGCTCAAGAATCTACTATGTCCTACAAGAATATAACTACTATAATACTGCTCCTATGTACAAGAATATAACTACTATAATACTGCTCCTATGTACAAGAATATAACTACTATAATACTGCTCCTATGTACAAGAATATAACTACTATAATACTGCTCCTATGTACAAGAATATACTACTATAATACTGCTCCTATATACAAGAATATAACTACTATAATACTGCTCCTATGTACAAGAATATAACTACTATAATACTGCCTCCTATGTACAAGAATATAACTACTATAATACTGCTCCTATGTACAAGAATATAACTACTATATACTGCTCCTATGTACAAGAATATAACTACTATAATACTGCTCCTATGTACAAGAATATAATTACTATAATACTGCTCCTATTGTACAAGAATATAACTACTATAATACTCCTCCTATGTACAAGAATATAACTACTATAATACTGCTCCTATGTACAAGAATATGACTACTATAATACTGCTCCTATATACAAGAATATAACTACTATAATACTGCTCCTATGTACAAGAATATAACTACTATAATACTGCCTCCTATGTACAAGAATATAACTACTATAATACTGCTCCTATGTACAAGATTAACTACTATAATACTACTCTTGACAAATAACTACTATAGATACTACCTCTATGTACAAGAATATAACTACTATAATACTGCTTCCTATGTACAAGAATATAACTACTATAATACTGCCTCCTATGTACAAGAATATAACTACTATAATACTGCTCCTATGTACAAGAATATAACTACTATAATACTGCTCCTATGTACAAGAATATAACTACTATAATACTGCTCCTATGTACAAGAATATAACTACTATAATACTTACTGCCTCCTATGTACAAGAATATATAACTACTATAATACTGCTCCTATGTACAAGAATATAACTACTATAATACTGCCTCCTATGTACAAGAATATAACTACTATAATACTGCTCCTATGTACATACAAGAATATAACTACTATATACTGCCTCCTATGTACAAGAATATAACTACTATAATACTGCTCCTATGTACAAGAATAAACTAACTACTATAATACTGCCTCCTATGTACAAGAATATAACTACTATAATACTGCTCCTATGTACAAGAATATAACTACTATAATACTATAATACCTCCTATGTACAAGAATATAACTAACTATAATACTGCTCCTATGTACAAGAATATAACTACTATATATACTGCTCCTATGTACAAAGAATATAACTACTATAATACTGCTCCCTATGTACAAGAATATAACTACTATAATACTGCTCCTATGTACAAGAATATAACTACTATAATACTGCTCCTCTCCTATGTACAAGAATATAACTACTATAACTGCTCCTATGTACAAGAATATACTACTATAATACTACTAATACAAGAATATACCTATGTACAAGAATATAACTACTATAATACTGCTCCTATGTACAAGAATATAACTACTATAATACTGCCTCCTATGTACAAGAATATAACTACTATAATACTGCTCCTATGTACAGAAATATAACTACTATAATACTGCTTCCTATGTACAAGAATATAACTACTATAATACTGCTCCTATGTACAAGAATATAACTACTATAATACTGCTCCTATGTACAAGAATATAACTACTATAATACTGCCTCCTATGTACAGAATATAACTACTATAATACTGCTCCTATGTACAAGAATATAACTACTATAATACTGCTCCTATGTACAAGAATATAACTACTATAATACTGCCTCCTATGTACAAGAATATAACTACTATAATACTGCCTCTATGTACAAGAATATAACTACTATAATACTGCTCTATGTACAAAATATAACTACTATAATACTGCTCCTATGTACAAGAATATAAACTACTATTAATACTGCTCCTATGTACAAGAATATAACTACTATAATACTGCTCCTATGTACAAGAATATAACTACTATAATACTGCCTCCTATGTACAAGAATATAACTACTATAATACTGCCTCCTATGTACAAGAATATAACTACTATAATACTGCTCCTATGTATAAGAATATAACTATTATAATACGCTCCTATGTACAAGAATATAACTACTATAATACTGCCTCCTATGTACAAGAAATATAATACTATAATACTGCCTCCTATGTACAATATATACACTATAATACTATGACAATAACTACTTATATTTACAAAGAATATAACTACTATAAATACCTGCTCCTATGTACAAGAATATAACTACTATAATAACTGCTCCTATGTACAAGAATATAATACTATAATACTGCTCCTATGTACAAGAATATAACTACTATAATACTGCTCCTATGTACAAGAATAACTACTATAATACTGCCTCCTATAATATACTGCTCCTATGTACAAGAATATAACTACTATAATACTGCTCCTATGTACAAGAATATAACTACTATAATACTGCCTCCTATGTACAAGAATATAACTACTATAATACTGCTCCTATTTACAAGAATATAACTACTATAATACTGCTCCTATGTACAAGAATATAACTACTATAATACTGCTCCTATGTACAAGAATATAACTACTATAATACTGCCTCCTATGTACAATTATATAACTACTATAATACTGCTCCTATTTACAAGAATATAACTACTATAATACTGCTTCCTATGTACAATTATATAACTACTATAATACTGCTCCTATTTACAAGAATATAACTACTATAATACTGCCTCCTATGTACAATTATATAACTACTATAATACTGCTCCTATATACAAGAATATAACTACTATAATACTGCTCCTATGTACAATTATATAACTACTATAATACTGCTCCTATTTACAAGAATATAACTACTATAATACTGCCTCCTATGTACAAGAATATAACTACTATAACCTAGATATATATTTATGTAGTGAAACATTTTTATCAGAATGTTTGTAGATTGCGGTTATTTTTGCTCCCCTCCTCCGCAGACAGTTGTAATATAATAAAAATATATTTCTTTAAATAACGAGGAGTCAGTCCCATGGAGGTAGCGCTCTCTAATTACGACACTTAATCCTGCCCCAATTACTTATTTTAAATAAGTGCACTCATGAGAATAAAAGCGAGCCGACAAACCCAGAATTGGCGCCACCAGGTTAGGCCCCCTCCTCCCAGAGCTATACAAGGATAGCGCCAGTCCTGGAAGGAGTCTTGGCTCTCGCGGTGCCAGCTATCAGGTTCCCGCAGTGCTGTGTTTGCCAGCTATGTCTCACCCTACCAACTGTTTATTTTCAGATATGTGCAGCAGATGACCTCTGTCAACCTCAGGAGTAACTCGGTCCTTACGGGTTCGACTACACGGCGACAGCAAGACGCAGAAAAGCCACGTGACACAAAAATATGTGGGACTTGTCTGTAAGGTGCGGCCGCGCCACTGTTTTAGAACTGTGATTTTGATGGGAGTACACAGGCAAGTTGCAGGTCAGTTGCGTGCTGCGCACAACTTACATTAAAGGGGTTATTCAACCTCTGTAATGACCCCCCCCAATGCCCAGGCTGGCCCCTCCTATACATTATACTTACCTGCTCCACGGCACCGACGTCTCCGGATCCCCGCTCAGCCGCCACTGCATCTCCCTGCCGATGGGATCCTCGATGGATCTGCCATTTTATCATGCATCTCTGTTTAGTACCTAAAATACGTCTTGGCTCATTAACTCCTCTGCAACCCCCTCTCTTTTACCCATTAGTATATAAAGCTGGTTTACTGAAACATGGCACAACTGTTCTGTGTATTCACACATGCCATAATTACAACAAAAAACCTTGATATTCATTTTCAGAACTGGCCTGCTTGTTGACGGTTTCCATCTTTTTCTACACTGAACACAACTTGTAACATAGTAACATAGTTTATAAGGCCGACAAAAAGCCATCTGTCCATCCAGTTCGGCCTGTTATCCTGCAAGTTGATCCAAAGGAAGGCAAAAAACCCTGTGAGGTAGAAGCCAATATTCCTCACTTTAGGGGGAAAAATTCCTTCCCGACTCCAATCAGACATCAGAATAACTCCCTGGATCAACGACCCCTCTCTAGTAACTATAACCTGTAATATTATTACCTCCAGAAATACATCCAGGCCTCTCCTGATCTCTTATAGTGAACTTACCATCACCACCTCCTCAGGCAGAGAGTTCCATAGTCTCACTGCTCTTACCGTAAAGAGTCCATAGTCTCACTGCTCTTACCGTAAAGAGTCCTCTTCTATGTTTGTGTACAAACCTTTTCTCCAGATGCAGAGGATGTCCCCTCGTCACAGTCCTGGGGATAAATAGATGATGGGAGAGATCTCTGTACTGACCCCTGATATATTTATACATAGTTATTACATCTCCCCTCAGTCTCTCCTAATTTTAATAATCTTTCTGGGTCCTGTAGTCCACCCATTCCAGTTATGACTTTGGTTGCCCTCCTCTGAACCCTCTCCAGCTCTGCTATGTCTGCCTTGTTCACAGGAGCCCAGAACTGTTTAAACAGCAACGGGCTGTAATAAGAATACTCAGTTCCGTAGGCGGTCTGTGCCTGTATTGCGGACAGCAAACAGTAGGTCCGCAATATATGGGCACTGGCCGTGTGCGCTCCATATCATGGATGCGGACTCATTTACTTGAATGGGTCAGCAATAGGAACTCAGTTATAAGTGAAAGGATCCTTGCTCTGGAGAGAGGTGCAGGTCTCAGAGGTGGGTATTAGTAAATGTAGTATACAGTACTCTATAAATGTCTCAGATAGAAATACCCCTTTAAATGATACAATGATAAAACTGATTTTGTTCAATGTATAAACAGTATACAGTTAACTTCTGAGCTCCCTCTAGTGGTGACTGCAGGCAGACAGAATTTTACCATTTAATGTATTTTTCACTCTATAAGATGGACCCCCCCCCCCCCAATGGGCCTTATGGGGTGAATACCAATGAAAGCTTCCATTATGGAAGCGCTCATGAGTACAGGAGGACCGGGGAGCAGTGAATGCACTGTGCAGGCTGTGTACTCACCGCTTCCTAGTCTTCGTTGGCTGCATGCTGTGCTGTAACATGCACACAGCATGAGGACATCAGCGCACTCTGTGAACTAACGCTGTGCAATGTTGAGTCACAGTGCAGCGCGGCAAGAAGAGTGGATCTGGAGCACCGGCGTCCGGAGCAGGTGAGGTAAGTTGATTTATTTATTTTATTAACATTGGGGGTCTGATCTGAGGTCTAATTGGGGCTCTTATAAACATTGAGGGTCTGATCTGAGGTCTGATTGGGAGTCTTATAAACATTGAGGGTCTGATCTGAGGTCTGATTGGGGCTCTTATAAACATTGAGGGTCTGATCTGAGGTCTGATTGGGGCTCTTATAAACATTGAGGGTCTGATCTGAGGTCTGATTGGGGGTTTTATAAACATTGAGGGTGCTGATCTGAGGTCTGATTGGGGCTCTTATAAACATTGAGGGTCTGATCTGAGGTCTGATTGGGGCTCTTATAAACATTGAGGGTGTGATCTGAGATCTGATTGGGGCTCTTATAAACATTGAGGTCGGATCTGAGGTCTGATTGGGGCTCTTATAAACATTGAGGTGTGATCTGAGGTCTGATTGGGGCTCTTATAAACATTAAGGGTATGATTTGAGGTCTGATTGGGGCTCTTATAAACATTGAGGGTGTGATCTGAGATCTGATTGGGGCTCTTATAAACATTGAGGGTGTGATCTGAGGTCTGATTGGGGCTCTTATAAACATTAAGGGTATGGTTTGAGGTCTGATTGGGGCTCTTATAAACATTGAGGGTCTGATCTGAGGTCTGATTGGGGCTCTTATAAACATTGAGGGTCGGATCTGAGGTCTGATTGGGGCTCTTATAAACATTGAGGGTCTGATCTGAGGTTCTGAATTGGGGGTTTTATAAACATTGAGGGTGTGATTCTGAGGATCTGATTGGGGCTCTTATAAACATTGAGGGTCGGATCTGAGGTCTGATTGGGGCTCTTATAAAACATTGAGGGTGTGATCTGAGGTCTGATTGGGGGCTCTTATAAACATTAAGGGTATGATTGAGGTCTGATTGGGGCTCTTATAAACATTGAGGGTCTGATCTGAGATCTGATTGGGGCTCTTATAAACATTGAGGGTGTGATCTGAGGTCTGATTGGGGCTCTTATAAACATTAAGGGTATGATTTGAGGTCTGATTGGGGCTCTTATAAACATTGAGGGTCTGATCTGAGGTCTGATTGGGGCTCTTATAAACATTGAGGGTCTGATCTGAGGTCTGATTGGGGCTCTTATAAACATTGAGGGTCTGATCTGAGGTCTGATTGGGGCTCTTATAAACATTGAGGGTCTGATCTGAGATCTGATTGGGGGCTCTTATAAACATTGAGGGTCTGATCTGAGATCTGATTTGGGCTCTTATAAACATTGAGGGTCTGATCTGAGGTCTGATTGGGGCTCTTATAAACATTGAGGGTCTGATCTGAGATCTGATTGGGGCTCTTATAAACATTGAGGGTCTGATCTGAGATCTGATTGGGGCTCTTATAAACATTGAGGGTCTGATCTGAGATCTGATTTGGGCTCTTTTAAACATTGAGGGTCTGATCTGAGGTCTGATTTGGGGCCTCTTATAAACATTGAGGGTCTGATCTGAGATCTGATTGGGGTTCTTATAAACATTGAGGGTCTGATCTGAGATCTGATTTGGGCTCTTATAAACATTGAGGGTCGGATCTGAGGTCTGATTGGGGCTCTTATAAAACTTGAGGGTCTAATCTGAGGTCTGATTAACATTGGGGGTCTGATGAAAAATATTTTTCTTATTTTCCTTCTCTAAAACCTAGATGCATCTTATGGACAGGTGCGTCTTATAAGGCAAAAAATATGTTAAAGGGGTTGTCTCAGTTCAGCAAATCCATCTGATCTGAGGTCTGATTGGGGGTCTGATCTGAAGTATGATCTGAGGTCTGATTGGGGGGTCTTATAAATATAGGGGTCTGATTTGAGGTCTGATTGGAGGTCTTAACATTGGGGGTCTGATCTGAGGTCTGATTGGGGGGTCTTATAAATATTGTGGTCTGATTTGAGGTCTGATTGGAGGTCTTAACATTGGGGGTCTGTTCTGAGGTCTGATTAACATTGGTGGTCTGAATGGGGCTCTGGTAAGGTCTGATGAAAAATATAGATTTTTTTTATAATTTTTCTCCTAAAAACTAAGTACATCTTATGATTCTCCGCCTCTTATGACATCACACGTGACCCTTGGCATTAGGCCACAATCTGACTTATTGTAAGTCGCCTTCTGGAAGGAAATGTAAAGTGACTCAAATGTCAAGTTCCCAGACAAAGACGATAAATGATTCGCTATCGGATTATCTCCACCGAAACAATCAGTAATTACATCTTTGGTTTTTTTTTTTGCGCTGAAAACCCCCGTCCGGCGCGTTCGATGACAGTAAACGATCGCTGTGATTCATCCGATGGCGAAATACGTCAGGCCAGGTTTCCAAAACCATAAAAAATGATTTCATCTGGTGTTTTTTTTCGGACACGAAGCTTATGTAAATTGCTTTGAAAAATGCTAAACGTTATCTTAAAACGCGCCGCGCGTTTATTCGGGGCACATGATTGGCGTTCATTTTGGCAGGGGTGACATCAGGAAGAGGAATAGGTGTCCAACATGCTTAGTGAGTTGCGCCAAATGTGGTATTTTGAAGTATCTGCCCCTTTAACCCCTTGGCGACATTGGACGTACCGGTACGTCCTGGGCACGAGGTAGTTCGTGCTACAGGGCGTACCGGTACGTCCTGCATGTAAACCCGCCCTGCTCAGTGCAGGGGGGGTTACATGCTGTAATGGGGGCTGTTAAAGACAGCCAGCCACCCATAGTGAAGGCCTCGGGGGGAGCCGTGCTCCCCCCATAATGGCGATCGCTGTGATTGGCTAGTCTGTTCAGACTAGCCAATCACAGGATACGGGGGCTGGCTGTAAGGATCTGATCCCCCGCAGTCCGAAACTGCGGGGGATCAGATCCAGCTAAAAGTAAGTAAAATTTTCCCCCGGGTGCCCCCGATCCCCCCCACCCTCCTTTCTAATATCATATTTTTAATTAGCCCCAGGTACCCCCCCCCCATTTTCAGGATGGCCGAGCGGTTAAAGCAGAGTGTCAGCATACAGCTGACACTCTGCTTCAAACGGCCGGCATCGCTGCTGGCAGCGATGTCGGCCGTTTAACCCCTTCCATGCCGCGGTCCATAAGGACCACGGCATGGAAGGGTTAACAGGGAGGGCGCTCCCTCCCTCTCCCATCGGGCGCTGCAGCAGCGCTCCGATGGTGGAGCCAGTGAGAGGGAGAGAGCTCCCTCCCTCCCATCGGGACGCTGCTCTGCTGTGGCAGCGTCCCGATGGTTACCATGGCAACCAGACGCTTTCGTCCGGCTTGCCATGGTAGAGGTAAGTCTGTTCAAGCTCCTGCTAAAGGCAGGAGCTTGATCAGTCTTACAATCAGAAAATACACTGCAGTACACTATACAGTGTACTGCAGTGTATTATATAGACATCAGATCCACTGGATCTTCAAGCACCAAGTGGGTCTGAGTCAAAAAAGTGTAAAAAAAAAAAAAAGTGTTAAAAAAAAAAGTTAAAAAAAAAGTTAAAAAAAAATCCCTTTTTTTCTCCCATTTTAATTGATTAAAAATAAAGAAAACACAATACATAAACATGTTAGGTATCGCCACGTCTGTAACAACCCGCTCTATAAAAATATCACATGAGATGGCCCCCCAGGCGAATGCTGTAAAAATTTTTTAAAAAAACTATGTCAAAATAGCCATTTTTTTCCCTCTTCCCTCACAAAAAGTGTAATAGCAGGCGATCAAAAAGGCGTATTTACTCCAAAATGGTATCAATCAAACCGCCATCTTGTCCCGCAAAAACGGTACCCTAACTGAGACAATCGCCTGAAAAAATATGGCTCTCTGAAAATGGCAACACAAAAAAAGATTTTATTCTGTTCAAAAATGCATCTAATGTGTAAAACTTTCCAACAATAAAAAAGTTGGACATATTGGGTATTGCCGCATCCGTAACAACCTGCTCTATAAAAATATTAGATGAGATGGCCCCCAGGCGAATGCTGTAAAAATTTTTTTTAAAAACTATGCCAAAATAGCCATTTTTTTCCCTCTTCCCTCACAAAAAGTGTAATAGCAGGCGATCAAAAAGGCGTATTTACCCCAAAATGGTATCAATCAAACCGTTATCTTGTCCCGCAAAAATGGTACCCTACCTGAGACAATCGCCTGAAAACTGAAAAAAATATGGCTCTCTGAAAATGGCAACACAAAAAAAAGATTTTATTCTGTTCAAAATGCATTTAATGTGTAAAACTTTCCAACAATAAAAAAGTTGGACATATTGGGTATCGTCGTGTCCGTAGCAACCTGCTCTATAAAAATATCACATGACTTGCCCCCTCAGGTGAATGATGTAAAAAAAATGCTAAAAAAACTATGCCAAAACAGCTATTTTTTTCATCTTGTCTCAAAAAAAGAGTAATACCAAGCGATCAAAAAGTCTAATGCACCCCAAAATGGTACCAATGAAAACCTCACCTCATTCTGCAAAAAATGAGCCCCCACATAAGACAATAGCTCAAAAAAATAAAAATCAATGGCTCCCGCAAACCATTCCATCAAAATCTGTGTTGTAAAATCCATATGGCGTTCCTTCTGTTTTGAGTCCTGCCATGTGCCCCCACAGCAGTTTACCACAACATATGAGGTGTTGCCGTATTCAGGAGAAAATGGGTAACAACTTATGGGGTGCTTTTTTCCTGTTACCCCTTATGTAAATAAAAAAATTGGGGCTAAAGCAACATTTTATTGGAAGAAACAAAACATTTCATTTTCACAGCCAAGTGTTTCCAAATTCCGTAAAATGCTTAGGGGGTCAAAGTGGCCAGTACCCCCCTTAATATATTCGTTGAAGGGTGTAGTTTCCAAAATGGGGTCACTTTATGAGGGTTTCCACTGTAGGGGTACGTCAGGGTCTCTCAATTACAAAATGGTGCCTAAAAACTATTCTAGCAAAATTTGCCTCCAAAATCCGTATGGCGCTCCTTTCCTTCTGACCACTGCCACAAACCCATAGAGACGTTTACCACCACATATGGGGTATTTCTGTAAACTGCAGAATCAGAGGAATGAGTATTGAGGTTTAGTTTGCTGTTAACCCTTGCTGTGTTGCAAGAAAAAAATTATTAACATGAATAATCTACGAAAAAAGTGAAATTTAGAAATTTCACCTCCATTTTCCTTTAATTCTTGTGGAACACCTGAAGGGTTAACAAAGTTTGTAACAGCAGTTTTTTATAATTTGAGGGGTGTAGTTTCTAAAATGGGCTCAATTATGGGGGGTTTCATTATGTAAGCCAATCAAAATCACTTTATATCTGAATTGGTGCTTAAAAAAATGGTTTTGGAAAATTTGGTGAAAATTTGAAAAATGGCTTCTAAACTTCTAAGCCCTCTAACGTCCTAAAAAAGTAAAATGACGTTTACAAAATGATGCCAACATAAAGTAGACATATGGAGAATGTAAAATAATAACTATTTTTGGAGGTATTACTATTTATTTTGAAAGTAGAGAAATTGAAATTTGGAAATTTGCTAATTTTTCCAAATTTTTGGTAAATTTGGTATTTTTTTATAAATAAAAATGAAATATTTTGCCACAAATTTACTACTGTCGTGAAGCACAATATGCGACGAGAAAACAATCTCAGAATGGCCTGGATAAGTAAAAGCGTTCCAAAGTTATTACCACATAAAGTGACACATGTCAGAATTCAAAAAATTTGGCCCAGACATTAAGGCCAAAATGGGCTCTGTCCTTAAGGGGTTAAGCAGTTTTTGCCGACTTCTAGGTTTCAAAAACTATGCTTTTTTTTTGTTGCTTTTTTGGAGCAATGCTGGCCAATAGAAAATTATAAAAAAAAATGTCATGCAAACCCTGCAAAAAGTATCACAATTCTTCTGGCTGTCATTGGAAACAGTCAGCAAGTTTGTTGAAAAACAAACCCTTAACAGCTCAGTCACTGTTTTCATCAAGTTTCAACTGAAAGTATGACCTGTATGTATATAAATGTCAGAATATACTTCTCATTGACCTCCACTGAATATAGGCACGTTGGCCTATGCGTCACGCACAGATCACAAACATAATATAAACTGAGCGCCTATAACGCAGGAAGGAAGTTTGTTTTTCTATATATAAAGTAATTGTGCAGTGCTGGGTACAAAGAGGACATTCCCTTGAATGCAAATTATTATAATAACCTTTGTGCAGACACTGAACAAGCAGGGGTGCACCTAGACTTCCTGCTACCTGAGGTGAAAAAAACTGAAACGGTGCGCGCCCCCCCCCCCCCTGATGCCAATTTCTTAACCTTACCCCTTCCCTCCAGCCCTACTGTTGAAGACATACTTGGAAAACATTATATACAGAGCTACAGAACATACAGGGTAATACAGTGCAGCATACCTCTTCCATCCAGTGATGTCTCCTCTGATGTAGACGTTCTCTTTCCTTATCTTCTCCACTCAGACCAGACCACCATGATGACTTCTTTCAGCCATCTCTCGTCTCTGCAGAGTTTGACGGACAGACATCTTAGTTTCTTACTTTTCCATTGTCACCCCCAATACTGTGGCCTCTCTGCTCCACAAAACTATACGGCAGAAACAGTCCCCCTGAAAATACTAACACCACGCAGATAGTGCCCCCTTCAATTATCATTGGCACACAGTGCCCTAAAACATAACTGTGCCCACCAAATAGTGTCCCTGAAACTTGTAGTGCCGTAAATATAGTGTCCTCCAAAAATAATTCTGCTAAGCTGATACTGTGCCAGGGTGACTCCCAATGTAACAGTCCTCCCAAAAGTCCCACCAATAGTAATAATTCTCTGCCAGAGTGCACCATGTGGTAACAGTGCACCCAATAGTAATAATGCCCCTCATTTTGCCCCCAGAAGTAATAATTCCCCCTATAACTTGTGCCTGTACAAAAAAATACCCCCCTTATAGTACCTGCGGCATCTGCACGGAATCTGCCTCTTAGGGCTCATGCACACGAACGTATTTCCTTTCCCTGTCTGTTCCGTTTTTGTTGTTTTTTTTTGCGGACCGCATGCGGAACCATTCATTTCAATGGGTCCGCAAAAAAACGGAAGTACGGAAGTTACTCCGTGTGCATTCCGTTTCCGTATGTCTGTATGTCCATTCTGCAAAAAAGTAGAACATGTCCTATTCTTGTCCGTTTCGCGGACAAGGACAGGCATTGTTATAATGGATCCGTAAAAAAAAACACAAATGCAACACGGACGACGCACAGATGTCATCCGTTTTATTTTGCGGATCCGTGTTTTGCGGACCGCAAAATACATACAGTCGTGTGCATGAGGCCTTATTGTCCTCTGTGGGAGGATAAGCTGTGCCACAAAAGGACATATCCTCCTATCCTTTCTCAGCACGGTGTCCAGACAGACCCCACCGAAAGCCGTGTCTGGAGCCCCACAGTTTAGGCCCATTGACTGGAGCTAAAACATGAGCTGGTCTGCAGCATTAGAACTGAAAACCTGCGTAGGTTTCTGCCGCGGAATAAGCAGTGGATTTTGCCTTTGCCTAACAGCCTTAGATAAGGAGAGGTATGAATTTACAAATATCAGGTTATTTATTTTGTGTCAGTGATATACTGCGAATAGTCAACAAGAATAAGGAGACATTGGTTGAATAAGGCCACTTTCACACTAGCACTTAAGTTTTCCGGTATTGAGATCCGTCATAGGGGCTCAATATTGAAAAAAAAAACACTTCCGTTTTGTCTCTATTCATTGTCAATGGAGACAAAACTGAACTGGACAGAACGGAGTGCTCCAGAATGCTCCGTTTAGTTGCGTTCTCAGACCGGAGAGCAAACCGCAACATGTTGTATTTTGCTTTCCGTCCCTGGGGATGCGGAGCAAGACGGATCCGTCATGATCCACAATGCAAGTCAATGGGAAGGATCCGTTTTCTCAGACGCAATCTGACACAATAGAAAACAGATCCGTCCCCCATTGACTTTCAATGGAGTTCATGACGGATGCGTCTTGGCTATGTTACAGATAATACAACCGGATCCGGAGGTCAGTACACGGCACGCGATGCGGGAGACGTCCGAGTCTCCCACTTGTGTGAAAGGGGCCTAAACCACATTGCACTCACTCCCAATATATTATTAAGGTGCACCCGTTCATAAATTTGGTGCAGACACAAAGCAAAGCTAACACAAAAACAACCTCAAATGATAAATGTCCCCCTAAGTGCCTATAGCTAGACATTACAGCAGGAGGCAGCAGCGGCTCAGCTTCCTCTTGCACACCGACGTGCGCAGCCACCAATATGATTTGGTATAGATAGGTTTTATATTATACAGAGTTATATTATACTGAAGTTTCACAGAGTACATGACTTATAGGTACAGAGCAGCCCTCACACGGAGAAGCAGCAGCTCTTATACATTATAGAGCAGCCCCTATATAGATGGAGCTGCAGTGGTCTTGTGTGACAGTTTGCAAGGGGCAGCAGAGCTTGCTCTTGCACACTTAGGGCCCATTCACATGACCGTGGAGCACGGTCCGTGAAAACCCAGACCGTGCTCCTTCTGAGGGCAGGAGTGCACGGCGTCATTGGTTGCTATGACGCCGTGCGCTTCCTGAGGCCGCCGCTGTCCAGCCATACACTCTATACGGGCGTGTACAATGTATCACTGTACAGCAGCAGCCTTAGGAAGCGCATGGCGTCATAGCAACCAATGGCACTGTGCGCTCCTGCCCTCAGAAGGAGCACAGTCTGGGTTTTCACGGACCGTCCCGGACCGTGCTCCACAGTCGTGTGAATGGCCCTTAAAAGGGTTGTCCGGGTTCAGAACTGAACCCGGACATACCCAGAATTTCAACCAGGCAGCCTGCCTGACAACAGCATCGGAGCATCTCATTGCGCAGGGCAAAGGCATTTTTGCAAGTTCCGGTGACGAACCAGGCTCTGCCAGGCGGAGGCTTCGTCCGGCAGTGTGTGTTTGTAAATAAAAGAGCTCTTGCCCTGCGCGATCCAGCGCAGGGCAAGGGAGCGCATCGGAGCTTGACATGCTCTGATGCTGTTGTCAGGCTGCCTGGGTGAAATCCTGGGTATGTCCGGGTTCAGCTCTGAACCTGGACAACCCCTTTAAATGTGAACCTGGACAACCCCTTTAAATGTGAACCTGGACAACCCCTTTAAATGTGAACCTGGACAACCCCTTTAAATGTGAACCTGGACAGCCCCTTTGTATGCACTGCATACATTATTAATATTGCCTTTTTTAATGCCGTATCAAAAACACCATAAAAAATTCTAGCATTTTCTACACAACTTTTTGGGGTTGGTATCTTTTTAGACACACATTTTTTTAACATTTTATTTTATATACTACAGAGAAGCCTGTAGGAAGACATTGGTAAAGTGCCACATCTGGAGCATGCTGCAATTCAAAAATAAAAATGTCAAGGGAGCAAAAAAATAAATAAATGCCACTACATAAGAAGTAGTGTTCGGAAGGTGAAGATCTGCATGAAATCCCCACACCAAAACCACACAGAAATCCACACTATTTATCGTGGTTTTAGTGCAGTTTTTTAATGCAAATCCAAAAAAAATGACAAAACGCTTGTGCAGAGTTTTATGTTGCCCTTTTTTAAGGTGTTTTCTTTGTCAATTTTTTAAACTATAATTGACTAGATACCCCCTCCCCCTGTGATGTCACTTCCTCTGTAGAGCAGTATGGGAAAAAATGCATTGGTACAAAAAAATCGCATGCAAAAACACTGATAGTTTTTTCAAATAGGACAAAAAAACCTGATATTACAGAGAGGTCAGGGGCGCACCACCATGAGGACAGGTGAGGCGAGCGCCTGAGGCAGCACCAAGTAGGGGCAAGAGAGGGGGGCAGCAGAAGGGCCATGGGGAATGAGGGCTTTCATTGAGCCAAAGGGGTTAGGTTAAGAAATTGGAATTGGGGAGGGGGCGCCATTTCATTTTTTGCCTCAGGCTAGGTGCACCCCTGAGAGAGATAGATACTTGCCTATAAAAAAAAGGCAGGTAGTAAAGCATATTAAATGGGCAAAAACGGAGTAAAATCGGCTACAAAAATACCAACTGGCTTCCGTGAAAAACAGATGCACCAAGGATGCCATCTGTGTTGTTCATGGACCCATAGAATTCAATGGACGAGTGCAGTCCGGGGCATGGATGAAAGTAGTGCATCATGTGCATCTGTGGATTTTCTGCGGACACACAGACCGCAGAATATCACAGAAATGTGGACAAACATATTAAAATAAACGTAAAATGCCCGTAATGTCGGGCTGAAGCCACTCAACACCCCCGTCACTCCAAAGTGGTGAGCATGGAGCAAAAAATGAGGTCGACTATTTCCGAAAAACACCCAATAAACGGCATAGCTATAGTAAATGACCCCCACAGAGTAAGCCGGGTTTTTTGGAGCCTTTTTTTTTTTTTTTGCACCTCCCCAAAAATTGCACTGGCGTTCATGTACGGTGTCATGTACACTTCTTTTTATACAGGCATTTTTCAGGGGTTTTAGCTGGTTTATGTTTGTTTTTTTTAACAAAAAAAATGCCATTTCCTGATGCCACATGGAAGTTTTTGAGAAATATTAAAGGGCATCTGTTCGCACTTTTGTCCCTATGACCTGTTACATGTGCACTTAGCAGCTGAAGACATCTGTGTTGGTCCCATGTCCATATGTGCCCGCATTGCTGAGAACAATTAAGTCTTAATATATGCAAATGAGCCTCTAGGAGCAACGGGGGCGTTACCATTACACCTAGAGGCTCTGCTCTCTCTGCACTTTGATTGACAGGGTCAGGCAAGATGATGTCTACGCTCCCTGGCCCTGTCAATCAAAGTGCAGAGGGCGCAGCAGTTGCAGAGAGAGCAGAGCCTCTAGGTGTAATGGTAACGCCCCCGTTGCTCCTAGAGGCTCATTTACATATATGAAAACATCATTTTCTCAGCAATGCGGGCACATATGAACATGGGACCAACACAGATGTCTTCAGCTGCCAAGTGCACAGGTAACAGGTCAGCCAGTGTCATAGGTACAAAACTGCTGACAGATGCTCTTTAAATGGTTGCACTTTATACATTAATATAGGGGCATATACACTATATGGCAGCCCCTACATACATGGCTTTGCAGTAGTCCTCACTTTCACAGGTTGCACTGTATATGTTAATGTAGGTGCATATACATTATAGGACATCCCCTATATACATGAGTTTCAGTTTGCATCGCTCTTTCACACTGACTGTATACGGGAACATAGGTGCATACATTTTAGGGAAGGACCCATATACATGGCTTTGCAGTAGTCTTGTAGGACATGGTTTGCATTGCTCTTGCACACTCACAGGTTGCACTGTTTACATTAATATAGATGCATATACTTTATAGAACAGCCTCTGTACACATAGAGCTGCAGCAGCCTTTGGTTTACATTGCTCTTGCACACTCACAGGTTGCACTGTATACATTAGTGTAAGTGCATATACATTACAGGACAGCCAATATACACAGGGATCTTTGGCTTACATTGCTCTTGCACACTCACAGGTTGCATTGTATACATTAGTGTAAGTGCATATACATTACAGGACAGCCAATATACACAGGGATCTTTGGCTTACATTGCTCTTGCACACTCACAGGTGCACTGTATATATTAGTGTAAGTGCATATACATTACAGGACAGCCAATATACAAGGGATCACATTGCTCTTGCACACTCACAGGTTGCACTGTATATATTAGTGTAAGTGCATATACATTACAGGACAGCCAATATACACAGGGATCTTTGGCTTGCATTGCTCTTGCACACTCACAGGTTGCATTGTATACATTAGTGTAAGTGCATATACATTACAGGACAGCCAATATACACAGGGATCTTTGGCTTGCATTGCTCTTGCACACTCACAGGTTGCATGTATACATTAGTGTAAGTGCATATACATTACAGGACAGCCAATATACACAGGGATCTTTGGCTTGCATTGCTCTTGCACACTCACAGGTTGCATTGTATACATTAGTGTAAGTGCATATACATTACAGGACAGCCAATATACACAGGGATCTTTGGCTTGCATTGCTCTTGCACACTCACAGGTTGCACTGTGTACTCTGGTATAAGTGCACGTACATTAGAGGAGAGCCCCTATAGACAGGGATCTGCAGACGCCTCTGGCTCGCAAGGGGATTTCCATGCAGAGCAGAGCACATCAGAGCAGAGGAAGTAGCTAAAGGGACTTTCCAGTTTGAAGTGCGGAGAGCGCCGGCGCAGTAGAGGGAGGGCGCTGAGTAAAGGGGATTTTTCTGCACCTCATTCACCCTTCAATGTCGGGCACCTCCACAACTGCAGGAACCACAGTAAGTTGCCTCTGCCCCTGTCTCCCCCCCGGGAGGACACCCCTTGTATCATGCGGATCCCCGATCTGATACATTACAATGTAACACTGTGTGCTCGTGGGGGGGAGGACCATGGCCTTAAAGGAACAGTGCTCCTCAGTCTGAGTCTCTGGGAAGGGGATGGGGGTTTGGGTATTTTCAAAGGCCTGGGAAACTAGTTGGGTGCCTGACCTCTGGTGGGTGAGGGGTGAGGGGGCAATTGTTTTGTGTCATGCTCAGCAGTTGTGGTGGGCAAGGGGTTAAAAAGTTCTGCATAGTTGATGCTGCACTGAGAGGCTATAGGTATGAACAGTGTGATGGCCTCCAGCTTTACCATGTGTATGGATATTTATATAGGGGGTGTGTATACATAGATATACCTGCTTCTAACGAACACACTATATATATATATATATATATATATATATATATATATACACACACACACTATTTTACTACTATATATGCATATACACACACCCATTATATATATATACACATACATATACTTGTGTCTATATATATCATCATATAGACACACACTCATACATACCAACCTAAATGCACATTATCCTGATATATACATTCCAATATATATATAATCTCCATTCATACTCATCCATATTCCTACACATATATAAACACATAGAGAGGTTGTGTAAGAGATCATTGCTGATTTGTGATTCATCTTTTGCGCTCCATGATGACCTCTTTCCTGACTCATGCTGGATGGACTGGTTTTCTTGGAGTTCCATAAAATTTTCCTTTTGTATGAAATTTTTTATTTTTTTTTTAAATTAATTCTCTATTCATTGCCCGTAACCCCCGGGGTTCATGAGTGGGCTGCGGGTACATACAGATCTCGGTGTATTATTGCTAGTCTATGCCTCTTATTTATTTTGTTGCGAGGGCTTGTTTTGTAAATATTGTACCATTGCGTTGTGGTATTGTTATACATTGTTGCGATCTGTGAGCTGGCACAGCGCTGCGGATTGCTGCCGCTCTCACATGGGCTCATGAGTTCCTGAGGTCACTGGGTAAGGGATGGAAGCGTGTCAGCTGTGCGGTGTCACTGCCCGGCCCCCCCCATGACTTCGCTCCAGACGTCATGTTCCGACCATGTGAGGTAACTCTGTGAGCGCACGTTACTACTGCTCTTGTGCAATCCTTACTACCTGCCTTGTGTCAGTTTTTAGTAATCTCCTCCGTCAGAGCAGCAGAACGTTCCCTTGTCTTGAGTCATTGAGAAACCTTTTGTCCGGATGTTTCTTTTCTGGTCTTTGGGAATTTTTGCCTCCACGTTCTTTACACAACCCTGTGATATATTGGTATTATGAAATCTATGTTTCGGGGTCAGCAGTGTGTCGTAAGCTTCTATCACATGACTTCTGTCTGGGAAGTTGTTTGGGACACTATGGGGGAAGTATTTGGGAATCGCCTTTTAAGCAATTCCCTACCTGACGCAGGACGATCTAGATCAGCCCGTCAACAGGTTATATTGTGCCTCACGAGTATCTATGAGAGTGATGGTCCATCAGATGTTATGGGGGTCTCTGACATGGCTTTGGCCTTAGAAAAGGGCCACACATCACATTCCGCCACCTTCACCATGAGACCGGTGTCTGTAGTCAATCAGTAAAGGCGTCTACACATTGCCATACTCTGGGGGCCTGGCACAGGTTTGACATCCCAGGTCTCTTACCAATAGATGGGGGTCTCTGGGCTCATGCACATGGCCCTATACAGATTCCATACTGTACCTCCGTGTGCCTCTAATTTTTGCAAACCATAGGTTTTCTCTCCTAGAAGAATGGCTTCTATTGAAAGATGTGGTGCCTTGCGCCTTCTTAATATCAAACTGCAGGGACTCAGTATGCTGCCATACAGGGCACAGCACACGGCCTGACCATACATGAGATATCTGCTGGCCTAATGCTCATCTTTACCCTACATACACATGCTTACGCCTCCTGCACACGGCGGTTGCGCGGCCGTTCCGTGCATTGGGGACCGCAATGCGATCCCCAATGCACAGGCCCTGTCCATGCGGCAGCGGCGGCAACAGATCCAGTCCCATTCAACTTGAACGGGTCCGTGATCCATCCGCACCACAAAAAAATAGAACAAGTTCTATTTTTTTTTTTGCGGTGCGGAGACACGGAGAGAAACCCCGCGGAAGCACTCAGTAGTACGCCTGTGGGGGTTCCATACCTCTGTTCTGCACCACAGCCCATTGACTTGAATGGGTCTGCAGCCGTGATGCGGGGAGCTGTTTCCGGGCCGCAAAATGGGCCACAATGTGTGTGAGGCCTAACTCGGATCAACCAAGCATGCATGTGTTCTGAACAAGGAGAAGATAGAAAGCTTCTGCCAGACACCTATTTTCCTGACCCCCGCATACACATGCATACTCAGATCGGCCAAGCATGCATGTGTTCTGAACAAGAAGAAGATAGAAAGCTTCTGCCACCTATTTTCCTGACCCCCGCATACACATGCATATTCAGATCGGCCAAGCATGCATGTGTTCTGAACAAGAAGAAGATAGAAAGCTTCTGCCACCTATTTTCCTGACCCCCGCATACACATGCATATTCAGGATCGGCCAAGCATGCATGTGTTCTGAACAAGAAGAAGATAGAAAGCTTCTGCCACCTATTTCCTGACCCATACACATGCATACTCGATCGGCAAGCATGCATGTGTTCTGAACAAGGAGAAGATAGAAAGCTTCTGCCAGACCTATTTTCCTGACCCGCATACACATGCATACTCCATGCATGTGTTCTGAACAAGGAGAAGATAGAAAGCTTCTGCCACCTGTTTTCCTGACCCCCGCATACACATGCATACTCGGATCGGCCAAGCATGCCTGTGTTCGCAACTTCCAGACACCTATTATCTCCCCCAAGAAAAAAGTATAGGGCACTTGAACTCCAACTGCCTGAAACTCATCTTCCCAGACATCCGTAGGGGGAGATACGTGATTATGGGGGGAATGGAGTCTTCAGGACTTTCTGTCACACTTGTTGATGTATACGCAGACGTGGCTGATTTTTTTAAATGTTTTTTTAGACTACTTTCACACTAACGTCTTTGCTGGATCCGGCAGGGTTCAGCAAAAACACTTCCGTTACTGATAATACAACCTATCTGTTATGAACGGATCTGGTTATAGTATCTTTAACATACCCAAGACGGATCCGTCATGAACTCCACTGAAAGTCAATGGAGGATGGATCCGTTTTCTATTGTGTCAGGGAAAACGGATCCGTCCCATTGACTTGCATTGTGGGCCATGATGGATCCGTCTTGCTCTTCCTCCCAGGACGGAAAGAAAACCGCAGCATGCTGATCTCCGGTATGAGAACGGAACATAATGTATTTTGGAGCACTCCGTTCTGTTCAGTTACGTTTTGTCCCCATTGACAATGAATGGGGACAAAACGGAAGCGTTTTTTACGGTATTGAGACCCTATGACGGATCTCAATACTGGAAAATAGAAACGCTGGTGTGAAAGTAGCCTTACAGATATTTCTGCGACTGAAAATCAGCTCCATACACCTGAACTGGGATGTTTCTGCAGCAGGTGCATGGATTTCAGCTGCGTGTGGCTATATCCTAGCAATCTACAAGATAATTATGTCTCAGGGTGACTTCCATGTGTAACATCCTGAAGAAATGATCAGAGGAGGATGGAATGGGTTAATGGTAAATTTGTACAATTTCTGCTTCTAGATTTCCAGGAAGCCATTCTGTATAACTGTTGTTGCTTATTTAAAGGGGAACTCCACCTCCATTATCTTCTGAGGTGTGTCGAGGAGGCTCGTCTCCTGATAAATGAAGGTGCTTTGGTAAAGGTGGTTGTACAGGATTGAAAAAGGTTGCTGATTTCTTACAGAAACAGCGCCGCGGCTGCTCGAAGGATCGGACGATGTTGGCGGCGAGCAGGTAAACATTGAAGAGAATGGAGCGCTGCATTGTCTTCAAACAGCTGATCGATGGGGGGGTGCCGAGGGCTGGACCACCATCAATCTGATATGGATGACTAGGGATGAGCGAACTTGTGTTTTCAAGTTCGGCGTACCGGTTCGGGTTATCCAAGAATCCCGTTTTGGATTCCGCTACCACCGACCATAACGGAATTCTATGACTGAATGCACCACAGAAGCCGCGGTGAATGCCTTCATAGAATACAGTTGGGGTCCGTGGGAGCGGAATCCAAAACGGGATTCTTGGATAACCTGAACCTGTACGCCGAACTTGAAAACACAAGTTCGCTCATCACTATTAATGGCCCATCCTGAGGATTGGCCTTCACAGGGGCGCACCACCAATGAGGCCAGGTGAGGCTATCCCCTCAGGCAGCACCACCAATGAGGCCAGGTGAGGCGATCCCCCTCAGGCAGCACCACCAATGAGGCCAGGTGAGGCGATCCCCCTCAGGCAGCACCACCAATGAGGCCAGGTGAGGCGATCCCCCTCAGGCAGCACCACCAATGAGGCCAGGTGAGGCGATCCCCCTCAGGCAGCACCACCAATGAGGCCAGGTGAGGCGATCCCCTCAGGCAGCACCACCAATGAGGCCAGGTGAGGCGATCCCCCTCAGGCAGCACCACCAATGAGGCCAGGTGAGGCGATCCCCCTCAGGCAGCACCACCAATGAGGCCAGGTGAGGCGATCCCCCTCAGGCAGCACCACCAATGAGGCCAGGTGAGGGCGATCCCCCTCAGGCAGCACCACCAATGAGGCCAGGTGAGGCGATCCCCCTCAGGCAGCACCACCAATGAGGCCAGGTGAGGCGATCCCCCTCAGGCAGCACCAGGAAGGGGCAAGAGGAGGGCAGCAGAAGGGCCATGGGCAATGAGTGCTTTCATTGTGACAAAGGGGTTCGGTTATGAAATTGGCATGGGGGGGGGGGCGTTTAGTTTTTGCCTCAGGCAGCAGAAAGGCTAGGTGCAGCCCTGGGCCTTCAGTATAGGAAAGCAGGCAGCCCCTTTAAAGTGACACACATTTCAGGGCTGACCATGTGTTGTTTTTTTTTTCTGTTATTAGTACAGGCATTACTGCTGATGTTCTCTGACATGTCAGATGAAATTTAAAGGTGCAGTCCCCGCTTTAAACTTGAAGGTACACAGCAACACTGGTCGCAGAGTAGCGGTGACCCCCATAGAATGAATGCAATTGCTGCGCCGGTGACAAGAAATCCAGAAGTGTTGGACCAGTTCTCCTTCTAGCCATTGCTTTAATGCATTATAGAATACATTGTAGCTGTAAAATGTTTGCATGTAGGGGGCAGTTTTGGATTACACTACCGGAGGATGAAAAAAAGAAAGCCTGGAAAACTTATCGCCATTGAGCTGAGAACTCCGGCAGAACCTCCTTTCATCATTGAACACTATTGTTTGCCATGGATGGCTGGATTAGAATCTGCTGGAGAGCTTACCGCCATCCTGCATAGTGCGGAGACACACCGGACCAACACCAGGTGTCGTGGTGTGGGTGACGGCCATTAGGCCCATGGCCGTTCCCTTCTGGTAATTTTGGAGGGAACATTGCCAGCCTTCGGTATGCCCAGTCCTATTGCCTTTTTTGACTCGGGAGACGCGGTGTTCCAACAAGATAATGCTGCCACTCACTGCCCTGCTCTTCAGGGTCTCAGCAGCCCCCCTGGCCACTAGATCTCTCCTCCATGGAGAATGTCTGGGACTGGATGGGGCGAGTGATCTGCCATTCACAGCAGCCGACAACCACCTGGTCTGAACTACAGCTCCGAGGTGAGAGCGCTTGTAATGACCACAGGAGGATCGCCAGCCGTCTGTATGACCGCCTACCTGTATCCCTGCCACCCAGTATTAGTGTGACCTCAACATATACCCTGCTACTGAACCCAAAATAAAGGGGGCACCACCTAGGATGTGTGGTCATTGATCCAGCAGTTTATATTTCGCAGATCTTGGCTCAGTCGCATTACGTTTTCCAGGTCTGCTGTATTTACTACCATAAAAACTGGACTTGGGGTATGTACATTTGAGGGTTTGGGTCTGGAGTGAGCCCTTATTTTCTACTTGGGGAAGGGCATTTGCATTTCGTTTACTGGAAACCTCATTGCTGAAATGCCAGTTATTCGGGAGCTGCCCGTCACCCCCCCCTGTGATTTCCCCCTGGGTTGGGGCTGGGGTGGCACAGGGTGGTTTATGGCACTCGCTGCTGATACCGACCAAGCTGCTGACAGGGAAAGTTTTACTTACTTTTCATTGTATGCACTAGGGCTGGGATCGCTGTGTTGCAATGGACATGTGCCTTGGAGAAATATTAGGGGATTTTCCTTAAAGGGCCGGTGGCGCTTAAACAGCAAAGCGTCCTGTCAACAGTAAACAGGGTGTAGATTTCAGTGGAAAATGTAGAAATCGCCTTCTTTGGTAAGCAGACGTGACCCGGGTGCTGTCACCAGACTGTCGTTGGGGTCCAGTCTAACAAAAAGCTGATTGTTGTATCTATGGATTTAAGATAATTGTCAGTGCTTATCAACCCTGGAGGAGAATAGTTCTGCAATAGGGTGTGCAGTGTAACGTACCGCAACCTTGTAAAATCTAATTACATAGATGTCTAATATGTCTGTCAATGAGACAGATATGTGTGCATGGGGCCTGTATGGAAGCACACGGGGTCCCTAGCAGTATAGAGCCATAGGCACTCCATGTGCAGCCATATGGCGATACCATACAATAATGTACTTCTATTATTAGATTTCGTTTTCTTCTTATGAGCAGGGGTAATGCATTAAAGTCAAATTCCACCTGTCCTCCCTGCAGTCTGTCCGCAGACATTGGCTTCTCTAGGACATCTTGTGCCTGTGCTGCTATAGGCAGTGTACAGGCTCCTCTATATATGGCGGTCTGCGTCCTGCTGGCAGCCATGATGAATTTGAGTTCCCTGCTCTTTTATTGAATCCTCCTCGTTGTATATGCTCTATGGGAGCCTGGCTATCTGACATCTCTGTAGGGGACTTCGAGGACATCCACACACCAACAGTAGACACCATTATCCCCCTATCGGTGGCCACTTTGGACAAGTCCATTACATTATGCATTACATACATTATAATCGGAAATGGTGGTTTTCACAGTGCCCACTGAAATCAATAGGCGCCTGGTACTACATGGACCCCAGCAATCCTCAAGAAATAGGGATAAGCAATCCTCTTTTCTTGGGACTCTTTCTTCCCCTTACATATACCCCAGCGTTTTACGCATATTAGATGGTTGGCCAGTTCTGCCAAAGTCGGCCAATGTGTATGGTCTCCTTAACCCCCTAACTCTTTTGCCAGGAAAAGTAGTTACGTGAAGGGGGGAGGGCTGCTACCTCCTGAATGGTAGCAGCTAGAAACATGCAACTGGTCTTGTTTGAAAGCCTGTCATTGGCTGCTCTCCACCCCCCCCCCCCAACAACGGATGTTTTCATCCGTGCAAAAAGAGACGCGGTGGTGTGGGGACCGGGAGTGGCACGGGAAGCCAGGTAAGTATATTCATTGTGAGGGGTCCTGGCATATGGGGGATCATTTTATAGTATTGGATAACCCCTTTAAGGTAAGGTCTTCTCTTCAAACAGCTGATCGGCGGGGATGCGGGGTGTTGCACCCCCGTCGATCTCATATTGATGACCTATCCTGAGGATTGGTCATCAATAAAAAAAAAAATAAATATCCTGGAAAACCCCTTTTAATATCTCTTTGTCCTTGTAGAATTGAACTAAGTGGACAATTCCTTTAAGTTATACGTATATATATATAAGTTTAACTTATATTAATCTATATTTTGGATCTGCTCTACCACTGGTACCAAAATATTTTTTTTTTTATCCAGTCCAGGCATCAATATTGAAGCATGGACCCGGTCTTGATGATCAGAAACTCTTGATATTTCCAAGGGAAATAGGGGCAAATTTTCGTCTGTCACGTCCGCCCCTTCCAATTTTGGGACTTTCTTCTTCCCTTTCCCCATGTGCCCGATCCTCGATCTGACCGACTTTCATGGACCAAGTCACATTTTCTTACATTTTCGTACCATCAACACCCAACAACCCAAGTAGTTTCAGGCTTGATCTTATCACCTGGTGACATCTTGTAGACTCGGCACTTGGACGGTATGAGTCAGTGCAATTCCATTGGAGTGGGCAGTGTTTGACTACTCAGAGTATTTTCGCTTGTGAGTAGAGAAGGCCTGGATCTATGTGAAGAAAGTGGGCTGCAGCCAAATTTTTGAGCTCAGCAAGACGTAGGTGGCGGGTGAATAGTCTCTACACACGTGTCGTGAATTTTTTGGAAAAACCTTTTAAGAGAAAGCTTGGAGTCCTGATAACTCTTCTGTTGTTTGGTAGTAAATTGTTGTGTTTTTGTTTTGTTTTTTAAAGAAGAACTCCCGACAAAAATTTTATTGCATGTCCTGCTAGAAATGTACATGATATAGTCTGTAGTGAATGTCATTTTCTTACCAGTGTCTGAATTTTTGACTTACATCATCCTGAAGTTTCTTATCTGTGTCATGTGACCAGCAATTAGACCCACCAACTCACACAGTAGACTTATGTGTGGACAGGAAGTCTAATTCTCTATGTATTCCTATGAGACTGAAAGTGAGGCTCCCATAGGAATGAATAGAGCAGTAACTGGCTTCCTGTCCTGGGTCAGTTAGAGGTCAGGGAGTTGGTCACATGACCCAGCTACAATAAGAAGATAGGTTTTTACTCACAGAAACAGTCACTGATAAGAAAATTACATTCACTACAGATTATATCATGCACCTTTCTAACAGGTCAGAGAATAAAATTTTTGCGGGAGTTTTCTTTAAGTAGGAAAATTGTTTGTTTTTTTTTCTCTCGAAATTTGCTGAATTTCAAGGTTTATTATAATCTGCTCTTGTCTCTTGGTTGTTTTTGCTAGGGATTTCCCTTCTGGGAGAACCGGGTGTGCGTATTTTATTTTTTTAAGGTCACACGGAAAAGCCTCTTCCCTTACCTTTTTACCTATATAATCCTTGTCATGCAAAAAAAAAAAACAGTACCCTCCCTGTGTCACATTCTTAAGAGTTCAATAAACTTCAGTAAAGACTGACACCCAAAGAGAGCAATAGGTAAATGGGAATGACTGGGGATGTACAGCGATGAGCACTTTTAACTAGGGATGAGCGAACTTCTGTTTTCAGGTTCGGCGTACAAGGTTCGGGTTATCTAAGAATTCCGTTATGCATTCCGCTACCACCGAGTAGCGGAATCCATAACAGAATTTTTAGATAACCCAGATCAATCCTTGTACGCTGAACTTGAAAACAGAAGTGCGCTCAACACTACTTTTAACTTATAGACACAGATTTCCGGGGAGAGAAGGATCGGGCATGTTGGATTTTTCATACCCGATCCAGCAGTGGCGTACATAGAGAAGTAAGGGCCCCATAGTAAGGATCAGACCAGCCCCGCACACAGGACGGAAGGGTTTTTGCCTAAACCCTTATCAGTGACCCTTGGGCCATTTTTCCACTGCCTCATTTGCTCAAAGTTGTTCCTTTAGAGGGAAGAGTCCTGGCCAAGTTTTCACCTCCAGTAGAAGAGGAGATAATCCCAACTAAGACTGGGCCCCTCTTGTCCGGGCCCCATAGTAGTCGCATGGTCTGCCGCTATGGTAGTTACACCCCTGCAATCCTGCCACAGGCCAGAGGTGTCTAATGTAGGGTTGCACCAGGTATCAAACTTTTAATACCCAATCAATACTTTTGCACTCAGACTGGGATTGCTGTTTTCCGATACTAGGTCGCGCTACTGCTCAGCCTTGTATCTTTTAGAAAACATGCCGTACAGTCCTCAGCTAAGGTGGCTAAGGCCCCTTTCACACGAGCGTGTTTTCCATGCGGGTGCAATGCGTGACGTGAACGCACAGCACCCGCACTGAATCCTGACCCATTCATTTCAATGGCTCTGTGTACATAAGCGTTTTTTTTTTTTTCACGCATCAGTTCTGCGTTGCGTGAAAAACGCAACATGTTCTATATTCTGTGTTTTTCAAGCAGCCCTGGCCCCATAGAAGTGAATGCAGCTTCTGTGAAAAACGCATTGCATCCTGAAGCAAGTGCGGGTGCAATCCGCTTTTCACTGATGGTTGCTAAGAGATGTTGTTTGTAAACCTTCAGTTTTTTATCACGCGCGTGAAAAACACATCAAACCGCATTGCACCCGCGCGGAAAAAACTGAACGCAATCGCAGACAAAACGGACTGAACTTGTTTGCAAAATGGTGCGAGTTTTCCTGAACGCATCCAGACCTAATCCGTCACGCTTGTGTGAAAGAGGCCTTATTAGTAGTTAGTAAATAAAATTTTTATTTATTTATTTTTTTAAAACACCAAAATATTAAAAGTTTAAATCACCCCCTTTTCTAATTTTATAAAAATATAAACAATAAAAAAAAGGTTAAAAAATACCATATCTCCTATGCGGTGAACACCGTAACGGAGAAAAAAAAAAACACATAATTCGCCATTTTTTTGTCACTCTATTTGCCCCCCCCCCCAAAAAAAATAAAATAAAATAAAGTAGTATAGGACAGTTGTATTATGGGCTGGCTGTTCCATAAAAGGCTGAATGTGCGCGGCTGTTTTGGCGTTTTATTTTATTTTGCGTGGTATCGAGTAGCAGAATACTTTTTTATGGTATCGAAATTGAATCAAAATGTTGGTATCGTGACCAACCCTAGTCTGATGGCTGCTTTTTTTCCCCCCACTCTTATTCAAAATGCATGCATGCTTGACCGAGCTGAGCATGCATGTGTACCAGTTACATCTAAAGCTGCATGTAGGGTTTTTGTGGGAAATGGCAGTGACACGGTCAGGACTGAGCTGGTAGGTGACACGACTGACTGTACGATGGAGACCTTGGGTGGATTGAAATCAACATCTACATCCAAGTAGGTCTAAACAGTGGGAGACATACTTATGTCAGTGTATTCGGCGGTATCTTCATTGCTTGGGGGTTGGGTAACTCCACCTATTGATGTAGTACTGATGGTTATCATCGCTTTTTATAAGAAGCGCAACTTATCTGTGAAAAGTCCGGCCATCGATAACCCTAAACCAGATATGACAGGAATGCTGCTATTCAGAGAAGTAGACAACGCACCGCCCTCTCCTGCTTGCTGACTGTCGCCAGTTACCAGGCATGTACTCTGGTTTTAAGTGTTTGCGGTGACCCTCAAATGCTTTTGCACCAGAACGGAGCTGCTCCGACTTCCAGGACCCTCACCGATTCCAAAATCGAAGGCGGTGACCTCCATTAGGCCATTCTGCTCCTGATTCTAGCAGCAGGCTGCTTCCTGGTAATGTATAGAAAGGGATTTTCCATTTTCATGTAAATAAAGCGTGATCGCTGTAAAAAGAAAAGTTCTGCAACTTTCTAATCTATGTTGTGTTTCGATTCCTCACTCCTCTCCAGATCTATTGGCTTTCGTTGAATGGGAACATTTTTTTTGCTTCCTGAAGCTTAAAGGGGGGGGATTTCCAGGGCATAAATGCTGATGACCTATCGGTAGGATAAGTCATCAATATTAGATCAGTGGACGTCGTAGTCCCGGCACCAATCATCTGCTGGAATGGACTGCAGGACTTGGATAAGAGCTGGGGCCATTTCATAGTATACTGGGCACGGCGCCATTCATTGTATTGTGACTGTGCTGCAGGGCACCCAAAAGGTCATGTGACTGATGGAGGGGTCGAGGAAGAAAAGCTGTGAGAGTGCCAGGGGACCGTCCCCGACCAGGGCTGGATTGGCCATAGACTTTACAGGGAAGTTTCCCGGTGGGCCATTGCCCAGGGGGCCACCTGGGTCCTCCTCATGTCCGGCCAGTGGAAGTTTTTGGGGATGTATTTTGTGCTGCTGGCAGTATTTTGTGATGGACTGTGGTATTTGGCTCTGTCGGGGCGGTATAATGTCCCACAATATGGTATTTCTGTCCCTGCCTTCCATCAACTACAAAACGGGGCCACTCTTAGTATGTTTTCCAGGGCCCCTTTCTCAGTCCGCGCATGTCCCCCATGATTATGAAATTGATACCTGGGGTATTGAGGATAGGTTTTGATGTTTACCGTAACTATCCCAAAACCCCTTTAAGGCCCCATTCACACGTCCGTATTTTGCATCCGCATCCGTTTCTGCATTTGCGGACAATTATGCGGATAGTATGCGGATCCATTCATTTCAATGGGTCCCGAAAAAATGCGGACATTGCACCGTATGTTGTCCGCATCCGTTTCTCTGTTCCGTTCCGTTTTGCGGATCCGCAATCAGAAATCCTCCTGTTCTACTTTACCTCCTGTTTTGCGGTCCGTAGCCCAATACAAGTCTATGGGACGTCCGTAAATGCGGAAGACATGCGGAAAGCCATCCGCATGTCATCCGTATTTGCGGATTCCGTTCCAGGAGGGGTGAAAAAAAAAAGATGTTATTCATCCTTCCGTTTTTTGCGGATCCGCAAAAAACGGATGACATATGGATACATCCTTTCCGTTTTTTAAGGAACAACGGAACGGATGTCCTGGAAAAACTGAGTTTTTTGCGGAACAACGGATCCGCAAAAAACTGACCGTTTTCCAGGATGTGCAAAAATACGGACGTGTGAATGGAGCCTAAGGGTGGGTTCTGATCCATCAGAAAAACAGAGAAGGAAACTGATCTGTAAAAAAATTTACAAAAAAAATATGGATCCTGAGTAGAGATGAGCGAGCAGTGCTCGTTACGAGCACTGTAACGCTCGGGTCCCGAGTGAAATGCCCGCAGGCATTGCGGATCCGTCCTCATCTGCATGTAAGTCAATGAGGACGGATCGTTTGGTATGAGTGTCATACCAAACGATCCGTCCTCATTGACTTACATGCAGATGAGGACGGATCCGCAATGCCTGCGGGCATTTCACACGGGACCCGAGCGTTACAGTGCTCGTAACGAGCACTGCTCGCTCATCTCTAATCCTGAGCATCCGTTGTGCACATTTTGCATCTGTTTTAGCCATTTCCGTCTGACAACTGTTTTTTTTAAGACGAAAAAAAAAAGTGCTGCGTACCAAAAAACTGATCTCAGGCGGAAATGACTAAAATGGATGCAACAAGTACATAACGGATGCTTAGAATATAGTGTCCGTTTTTGTTTTTTTTCTGTTCTTCTGAAGGATCAGGAGAATAGAAACTGAAACAATGATGTGAACTCCGCCCTAAAGCATGTCAGAGCTGAGGGGTTGTTGCAATGATTGCAACCTAAGACAATCCTGCGTGGACTCCGGGCTGATACATGTTATCTGCAGTGATACATTGTAACAAACTATCAGCACTGGAGAGACCTTTTCTGCAGATGTGCTTTAGGCTAAGTTCAGTGATTAATTTCGGCAGTCTGTTCCGGCATGGCAGTATAGCCACCGCACACCCCTGGATCCCCATTGATTATAATTGGATCTGACGAGGATCCGGACGCTTTCCGGAATAAATGCTGGCTTTTGGACGAGCTGTATTTGTCCGGCCAAAAGCCAGTATTTATGCCAGAAAGCGGCTGGAAATCTGTGCGGCGGTATCCAGCAGGCCAATTGTCAGAGATGTGAACCTAGCCTTACCTCACAGAGCATCGTCTGCACTGGATACAATTGTAGCAAACCTGCAGCTGTGAGATGTACTATATTGGGTCTGTGTTCATTTTTAATAAATTTTATATGCCTGGGCCCATCACACAGATTGTACTTACCCCGCTCCCAGGCCCCTGCATCACTCAGGTCACTGCTGCATCTTCCCGTCAGGGGAGGAGGGTGCAGCCAATAGCAGGCCGCGACATGAACGGGCCTCCCGAGCATCGTGAGTGACGCTAGGGAGGCTTTTTCCCGAAACAGTCTGCTATTTGCTGCCCCCTGACGCTGGATATTTTCATCTGTCCGACAAGGAGATGTAGTGGAGGCACTAGGACCTGACCTGATGTCACCATGCTGGGAGCGTCAGGTCCTGCTACTGCCTCTAGTAAGGAGCAAGTGTCCCCACGCGCGCAAGTGTAAGATGTATTATTTTTTATTTTTTAAACCCATGAATAATTTTATTTTTTTTTCTAATACAGCATACCCATTTTAATGTCTGTTAGACAGGTGCGCTTGATTTCAATGGGCTCCAGCCATGTGCATAGCCCCATAGACTTTAACTGGCTCTGAAAAAGGCAGCGTGACGGCCCTTACAAAAAACGCTGCCATTTTTCACTTGTCCTGTGAATGTAGCCTAAGCAAGGATGCCGCTCTCTCCACTGACAGCAAGCAGAGTGTTTGACACCCATGACTTATTTGAGCACAGGATCATAAAAAGACCCCTCGAATCTCATTTTGTCGCTTTATTTTTTCACGTCAACCTTGCAGAGAGGGAAAGTGACGTAATGTCCTGGCCGATAGTCAGGCCTGCAGATTATACTTCATAATAGCCAGGAAAAGAAAGAGACGCGGAGGGGGCAGAGCGCCCGCGCTATTCTAGTGCTCACAACGGGCGTGCAAATTGCTGCAGTGTTTGGATTTGGGGGGCGAGAGGGCGGCTGTTTCAGGACTGGATGATTTCGGGGTTGTCAGGGTGATGTTATAACGGTATAATTGATAATAATTAACGCAAGTAAAGCCGAGAACGGCGTCCTGGGGATTTTTTTCCTATAAATCTCCTTTTACTTAGAAAGACTTGTACGTTAGGGAGTTGTCTTATGAGTAGCTGCACAAAGACTCTGACGCCTGCTGAAGCGTTGTATTCTGCTGACTGGTTGAGCAGCCGCGGGGACATTGGTTTGCAGACGGCTCCTGCTTTAAGGGCTTGTGTAGACAGCAGAGCCTAGGTGGCGGCACGCACAGCGCCTATGCTTCCGTATAACGGGTCTGTCGGCACTTGCGGTGCTGCAGTATGGCACCGCGGAGATATTCTACCTTTGGAGCCCCAACCTTAGGGCTCATGCACACGAACGTATTTTCTTTCCGTGTCCGTTCCGTTTTTTTTGCAGACCGTATACGGAACCATTCATTTCAATGGGTCCGCAAAAAAAAACGGAAGTTACTATGTGTGCATTCCGTTTCCATGTCCGTGTTTCCGTTCCACAAAAAAAAAAAAAATATAGAACATGTCCTATTATTGTCCACATTACTGACAAGGACAGGACTGTTCTATTAGGGGCCGGCTGTTCCGTTCCACAAAATACGGAATGCACACGGACGTCATCCGTATTTTTTGCGGATCCGTTTTTTTTGCGGACCGCAAAATACATACGGTCGTGTGCATGAGACCTAAGAAGCAATAAGAACAGCTTCATATTGAGGCATCTTCCGAGGGTCAACCTTGAGCTCGTGGCACAGATTGCACGGAAAATGACATGTAATTTGCGGTATATCCCATAATTGTGGTATTGGGGCCCTCGTGCAACTTGAAGGCTTGTAGGGGAGCCGTAATACATCTGTACTCATGAGGCTTCCAAGTGGTGTCATAAATGTTTAAGATGGAATTGCCCCTTTAAGAACTGCAGTGACTCGTAATAGACATACATTAGGGAATTGCTAGTAATGCAATTCCCTAATGTGCAGTGGCGATCAGTCTGACCGTAAAAATGATGCCACAACAATGATTATGTACAAAGGAATCTGCATTAAGTAATATGTGTTAAATCCTTTGCTTGACTGTTGCCTCCGGCCAGCTTTGCAGCTCATTTTGGCCACTAGGGGAGCTGTTCTATTGGCTGTAATTTCAGGATATTTCAGCCAAGCAACAGATTTGTTGGATTTGATGAACTGCTGTAGATACAAATAGAAGTAGTCATGTAGGAGGAAGAAGCCCCAGAGCGAGTGCAATTCTGCCTTTTAGCCAGAAACTGTTATTTGCATCTCTAGGCTTTTGTATATAGAACAACCAGACATTGCGCCCTCTGCTGGTCACACGGAGTAAATCATCCTGGTCGGCCTCCAGCTGGGCAGCGGGCCAATCCCTGACAGTAAATACATTATTATTGTGCAGGTTTGAAAGGAAAAAAAGATTTCACTTTCAATTTAATACAGAAAAAAAACCTCTTTAAGTCATTGAATATTACACAGAAAAGTCTTGGAAACTTTCCACAGGGGAAGTGTTCTGTGTACGGACTCGAGGATGTGATCTGCAATCTCTCCTGCAGGTAATCCCCTAGATATGACATATACTACAGCAGCCACAGGAGGAAGAGGACGTCAGTTGTGCACGCTGCAGGGGACTTGGAGGTTGTATAGGATTTCAGATGCTTGCAGTTGAGGAATAACAGAAAATTGGAAGGTGGCGACTTACCTCCTGAGTGTAGGTGAAGGTTTTCTGGCATCTGGGTGAACGGATGCTCACAGCTAATCCAAAAATGGCTGTTATATTCTGTGTGTGGTGAGTAGGATTGCATGGTATGTCTACTGTATATCAACAGAATAGTGAGTGCATCTCTGGAGTATAATACAGGATGTAACTCAGGATCAGTACACGATAAGTAATGTAATGTATGTACACAGTGACTGCACCAGCAGAATAGTGAGTGCAGCTCTGGAGTATAATACAGGATGTAACTCAGGATCAGTACAGGATAAGGAATGTATGTATACAGTGACTGCACCAGCAGAATAGTGAGTGCAACTCTGGAGTATAATACAGGATGTAACTCAGGATCAGTACAGGATAAGTAATGTATGTACACAGTGACTGCACCAGCAGAATAGTGAGTGCAGCTCTGGAGTATAATACAGGATGTAACTCAGGATCAGTACAGGATAAGTAATGTATGTACACAGTGACTGTACCAGCAAAATAGTGAGTGCAGCTCTGGGGTATAATACAAGATATAACACGGCACATCTGGTACTTGTGGTTCTAGGGTTGCTTCATCCAGCCTCCATTGCTCTGCTCTTTACCTTGCGTTGCACTTTCATAGAATTGACTAGAGGCAGTTTTTTGTAGTTGACAGTGATTTTTCTCACTCGTACGGAGCCGCACAGCAGGATGATATTTCTATTAATATATTTCGTAGAAGAAAAAGCCCCTCCGAGGAACACACTTCAGATGATGGGAAATATTTCATCACGGTTGCCTCCGTGTGTAGCCGGAATCTGGTCTTGCATTGTCTTCGCAGTTTATTTTCCAGTTTGACTTTTAATGCTCCAGACAATAGTTTTAGGAGGGAAATTCGGATAAAATGTGACCTTATAAATCAGGGCAGTGCCATAGAGGCGACCATTGTGGCTGCCATGGGGCCCCTGGACTGAGGCTGCTTAATCCCAACGTGAAAGTGCCCTCCTCTCCAGGGGGCGCTAGTGAGAAGACATACGTGGCGGCACATACCGGTAACTGTGTTATATTCAGTCTCCTTTATTTTTCGTGGTTTTTCTTTTTACTTGTCTTCCCGCCTCAAGCATTAAACCATTTCTACGTGTCAAAGGGTGAAGGATGTAAATGAAGACGCCCTTGAGCACCGCACTCAATTAGAGGCAAGTGAGAAATTATTATGTCTGAGAGGGACGCTGGCTTTTAACTGATTTGTCTGGCATGTGAATATAAGCTTCACGAGTAGTCCTCTATTCACCTCAAAAGCTAAGCTCAGAATTACGCATTGTGCGGCGCCTGATAGGAGATCCGACAACCATCCCCGCTGATGGGTAATTTGTCTGACAGAAGATACTATGTGGTCACCTAGCAGAACTTTGAAAGCAGCTTTGGTAATGAATGGAGGACATGGCGTGCAGCACGAGCACTGTGCTCTCTTCAAAGATTTAATCGAGGGGCCCTGGGTGCCGTCAGTCAGGCCCCCGCCAAGCTGATATTGACCTATCCTGAGAATAAGTCATTATGATAGGAAACCAAAACTGGTGTTTTCTATGTGAGTCTTGATTTCCCTGAGCAGCTGGGGACGCGGGCCTCATCATAGGTTTGCACCCTCTTAGCTGGCTTGACTGAAGATAAATATGCTGGGCCCCCCCTGGCCCATCATAGATTTGGAGCCTCCTAGCTGGCGTGAATGAAGATAAATATGCCAGACCCCCCTGGCCCATCATAGGTTTGGAGCCTCCTAGCTGGCGTGAATGAAGATAAATATGCCTGGCCCCCCTGGCCCGTCATAGGTTTGGAGCCTCCTAGCTGGCGTGAATGAAGATAAATATGCCGGACCCCCCTGGCCCATCATAAGTTTGGAGCCTCCTAGCTGGCGTGAATGAAGATAAATATGCCAGGCTCCCCTGGCCCTGCTCGCTCCCTGCCCTCACAATGTACCCTGTTCGGAAAGAAAGTGGCAAGGACAGCGTGGCAATAAAATTTGGTCGCAGTGGAGCTTTTACACCAGAAAACTGGCATGGGATATGATATCCTCTAAATTTTTATCTAGATTTCAACTTTTTGGAGTAAACCTGAAACCCTTTCAGAACAGGATTGGATGTGTCTGTGTGATTTCACTGCAGTTTGCCCCTAAAGACTTGTCTTTGTTCTATCTATAGATATATAATCTTTCTTTGTTGTTTTTGTTATTCTTTGTTTTGTATATTTTTATTTTTTGCTTTAGAAATTTTTGTTATATTCTTTTTTTTTTTTTTTTTTTTTTTTTTTTTGCCTTTTATCGTTTGTTTATTTTCTTTGTTGTTGCTTTTTGTTATACAGTTTGTTTTTTATGTTTTTTCTTTGTATTCGTATTTTGTTGCCTTTTATTATATTCTTGTTTTATAGTCTGTAGTTATTATTGCTTTTTTCTGTTTTTGTTATAGTATTTCTTTGTTATTCTTAGTTTTCTTTTGTTGTTTTTTGTTCTTTTTTTCCCTCTTTTACCTTTTGTGATTGTATGCAGATTTATGAGGCTTTATACTAACAAGAACATGAAAGAAGTTGCTCATGATAAATGAAGAGGGCAGAACATGGGATCTCCCTCAAAAAACATGAGAAGAAAATTGTCTTGTGACTTTGCATATAGCACTTTGCCCTGCTGGTTTTGTTGGTGATAAAACTAGTTTATACACTCGTTGACGACAACAGCAAAAAAAATGCAACCAGATCGAAATGTCAGATTGCTGCAATATTCAACATGCAGTTATGCCTCAGGCAGATATGTAAATGATTACATTACTTATCATGTACTGATCCTGGGTTACATCCTGTATTATACTCCAGAGCTGCACTCCCTATTCTGCTGGTGCAGTCACTGTGTACATACATTACTTATCCTGTACTGATCCTGAGTTACATTCTGTATTATACTCCAGAGCTGCACTCACTATTCTGCTGCTGCAGTCACTGTGTACATACATTACTTATCCTGTACTGATCCTGAGTTACATCCTGTATTATACTCCAGAGCTGCACTCACTATTCTGCTGGTGCAGTCACTGTGTACATACATTACATTACTTATCCTGTACTGATCCTGGGTTACATCCTGTATTATACTCCAGAGCTGCACTCACTATTCTGCTGCTGCAGTCACTGTGTACATACATTACTTATCCTGTACTGATCCTGAGTTACATCCTGTATTATACCCCAGAGCTGCACTCTCTATTCTGCTGGTGCAGTCACTGTGTACATACATTACTTATCCTGTACTGATCCTGGGTTACATCCTGTATTATACTCCAGCAGAATAGTGAGTGCAGCTCTGGAGTATAATACAGGATGTAACCCAGGATCAGTACAGGATAAGTAATGTATGTACAGAGTTACATCCTGTATTATACTCCAGAGCTGCACTCACTATTCTGCTGGTGGAGTCACTGTGTACATTCATTACTTATCCCGTACTGATCCTCAGTTACATCCTGCATTATACTACAGAGCTGCACTCACTATTCTACTGGTTTGCATACATTACTTATATTGTACCATAAAACTTCATATCACCCTCAGATTCAGATCTTTGTAAATTTGGGGCTTCCCATGTTCAGTCACAGAATTCCAGGGAAACTCATCCATGGGAAGCCCCGTACAATCATGTTCTGGTAAATGACTGGATTTGTTCTTTCATTGTTTTCAAAGGAAGTTTAGAATCAGAACTGAAGCCGGAATGTTGGTGTCAGCAGCGCAGAGCACTGGACGGAGGAGATGAATGGATTGTTGTGTTAGTGCTAGGACACCACCTACTGTATAGTTAAGAGGGTTTTCCAAGATTTTTACCAACTGATGACCTATCCTCTGGATTATAGTGTTGGAAAAGCCCTTTAAATATAAAGTTGTGCATATGGCAGTATTCTGTGACATATTCTGATAACCACTATTTTTGCAATTTGTAGATTTTTTTTGTTTTTAGCTATACTAGTGCTGTGCTCCAGGAAAAGACTGGAAACTTTAGGGATTAGTAAAGGCAATTTACCCTTGAAATGCTGCAATGTAGTGTACACTCACCGGCCACTTTATTAGGTACACCATGCTAGTAACGGGTTGGACCCCCTTTTGCCTTCAGAACTGCCTCAATTCTTCGTGGCATAGATTCAACAAGGTGCTGGAAGCATTCCTCAGAGATTTTGGTCCATATTGACATGATGGCATCACACAGTTGCCGCAGATTTGTCGGCTGCACATCCATGATGCGAATCTCCCGTTCCACCACATCCCAAAGATGCTCTATTGGATTGAGATCTGGTGACTGTGGAGGCCATTTGAGTACAGTGAACTCATTGTCATGTTCAAGAAACCAGTCTGAGATGATTCCAGCTTTATGACATGGCGCATTATCCTGCTGAAAGTAGCCATCAGATGTTGGGTACATTGTGGTCATAAAGGGATGGACATGGTCAGCAACAATACTCAGGTAGGCTGTGGCGTTGCAACGATGCTCAATTGGTACCAAGGGGCCCAAAGAGTGCCAAGAAAATATTCCCCACACCATGACACCACCACCACCAGCTTGAACCGTTGATACAAGGCAGGATGGATCCATGCTTTCATGTTGTTGACGCCAAATTCTGACCCTACCATCCGAATGTCGCAGCAGAAATCGAGACTCATCAGACCAGGCAACGTTTTTCCAATCTTCTACTGTCCAATTTCGATGAGCTTGTGCAAATTGTAGCCTCAGTTTCCTGTTCTTAGCTGAAAGGAGTGGCACCCGGTGTGGTCTTCTGCTGCTGTAGCCCATCTGCCTCAAAGTTCGACGTACTGTGCGTTCAGAGATGCTCTTCTGCCTACCTTGGTTGTAACGGGTGGCAATTTGAGTCACTGTTGCCTTTCTATCAGCTCGAACCAGTCTGCCCATTCTCCTCTGACCTCTGGCATCAACAAGGCATTTCCGCCCACAGAACTGCCGCTCACTGGATGTTTTTTCTTTTTCGGACCATTCTCTGTAAACCCTAGAGATGGTTGTGCGTGAAAATCCCAGTAGATCAGCAGTTTCTGAAATACTCAGACCAGCCCTTCTGGCACCAACAACCATGCCACGTTCAAAGGCACTCAAATCACCTTTCTTCCCCATACTGATGCTCGGTTTGAACTGCAGGAGATTGTCTTGACCATGTCTACATGCCTAAATGCACTGAGTTGCCGCCATGTGATTGGCTGATTAGAAATTAAGTGTTAACGAGCAGTTGGACAGGTGTACCTAATAAAGTGGCCGGTGAGTGTATGTACACAGTGACTGCACCAGCAGAATAGTGAGTGCAGCTCTGGAGTATAATACAGGATGTAACTCAGGATCAGTACAGGATAAGTAATGTATGTACACACTGACTGCACCAGCAGAATAGTGAGTGCAGCTCTGGAGTATAATAAAGGATGTAACTCAGGATCAGTACAGGATAAGTAATGTATGTACACAGTGACTGCACCAGCAGAATAGTGAGTGCAGCTCTGGAGTATAATACAGGATGTAACTCAGGATCAGTACAGGATAAGTAATGTATGTACACAGTGACTGCACCAGCAGAATAGTGAGTGCTGCTCTGGAGTATAATACAGGATGTAACTCAGGATCAGTGCAGGATAAGTAATGTATGTACACAGTGACTGCACCAGCAGAATAGTGAGTGCAGCTCTGGAGTATAATACAGGATGTAACTCAGGATCAGTACAGGATAAGTAATATATGTACACAGTGACTGCACCAGCAGAATAGTGAGTGCAGCTCTGGAGTATAATACAGGATGTAACTCAGGATCAGTACAGGATAAGTAATATATGTACACAGTGACTGCACCAGCAGAATAGTGAGTGCAGCTCTGCAGGATAGGACAAGATGCAAGTCTGTCATTACTATTGAGAGCTACAGGTAGTGATTAAAGATGAGCGAGCATGCTCGGGTGGAAATTGTGTGCGTTTTTTCAAAATCCGCACGCAATTCCTACGCATATTTTAGTATGTACACTAATGCGTATGCATTTTATAAATTAGTGTACATACTAAAATATGCGTAGGAATTGCGTGCAGATTTTGAAAAAACGCACGCAATTTCCACCCGAGCATGCTCGCTCATCTCTAGTAGTGATGTTTTGCTTCTTGGACTGCTTGTTAGTTTTTTTTCTATTCCCTGTGCTGTAAGAACCTTGGGGACTTCCCAACTAACTTTGTAACTACTGAGAAAAGAAAAACAAATACATGATGTCCAAGACGACTGGAATGAGGAGGGGCTTATATCCCCAACGCTTCAGTGATTATTTCTGGGTGTTGCACCAAGCTCAGAATTAATACTGATGACTGAGAGAATATGAGTGTGTGTGTGCCCCCTGCGAGTTTGTATGTGCGCCCTGTCAGCCTGAGACGTTTGACATAAAAGGTCCTGCTATGGTCGTAAGGCAGCTGGCTGCAGCAGGAGCCTCTGTCGTCTGCTCTGTCTGAAATAAGGTACTGGCGACCATTAGGTCGTATTTAGGTATGCTTCATCACCTGTGGATTTGGAGTTGTCACCCATAGGTCTTGTCTGCTCTAACTAAGCAACAGTCCCAACAGTGAGTCTGAATAATACATTGTATCATTACTGTGGGAAACCTTGGTTTTTACCCCTTTTCCCTGCAGTAATACTGAAACCAGGGCCAAAAGATATGTGCAGGGAGCGTTCTTAAAGGTCTCATGGTCTTAAAGGGCTACTCTATGTAAACTTGTACAGGACAGAGCCGTATTTTAAATTTGCCCGTGGTCAACCATGCATGGTGTAAGATCTGTTCATGGAGTCCTGAAAGCAGTTCAGAAGGGGTAACAGAGATTAACATGTGGGTAGTGTATAAAAGTAAGCGCACTACAACACCCAGATTATCTTCATTGTGAGTGGCAGTGGCTTGTATCCGAAGTGGTCATCAGGTAGAGACATGGAACAATGGAAATGGAGAATTAATGGAAACAATAATACCTTCCGAGGGGGGGTGTGCATTGTGAAAGTTCTGAAGATTATGCCGTGTGAAAGTGGAAAAAGAATGATGGACATGGAACAAGTGAAGAAAAGTTACCTAACCACATCACTGCCTACAAACTTACATCTACTTTCCAGGGGGAAGTATTATAGTAGTTATATTCTTGTACATAGGAGGCAGTATTATAGTAGTTATATTCTTGTACATAGGAGGCAGTATTATAGTAGTTATATTCTTGTACATAGGAGGCAGTATTATAGTAGTTATATTCTTGTATATAGGAGCAGTATTATAGTAGTTATATTCTTGTACATAGGAGCAGTATTATAGTAGTTATATTCTTGTACATAGGAGCAGTATTATAGTAGTTATATTCTTGTACATAGGAGCAGTATTATAGTAGTTATATTCTTGTACATAGGAGCAGTAATATAGTAGTTATATTCTTGTACATAGGAGCAGTATTATAGTAGTTATATTCTTGTACATAGGAGCAGTATTATAGTAGTTATATTCTTGTACATAGGAGCAGTATTATAGTAGTTATATTCTTGTACATAGGAGGCAGTATTATAGTAGTTATATTCTTGTACATAGGAGCAGTATTATAGTAGTTATATTCTTGTACATAGGAGCAGTATTATAGTAGTTATATTCTTGTACATAGGAGCAGTATTATAGTAGTTATATTCTTGTACATAGGAGCAGTATTATAGTAGTTATATTCTTGTACATAGGAGCAGTATTATAGTAGTTATATTCTTGTACATAGGAGCAGTATTATAGTAGTTATATTCTTGTACATAGGAGCAGTATTATAGTAGTTATATTCTTGTACATAGGAGCAGTATTATAGTAGTTATATTCTTGTACATAGGAGCAGTATTATAGTAGTTATATTCTTGTACATAGGAGCAGTATTATAGTAGTTATATTCTTGTACATAGGAGCAGTATTATAGTAGTTATATTCTTGTACATAGGAGCAGTATTATAGTAGTTATATTCTTGTACATAGGAGCAGTATTATAGTAGTTATATTCTTGTACATAGGAGCAGTATTATAGTAGTTATATTCTTGTACATAGGAGCAGTATTATAGTAGTTATATTCTTGTACATAGGAGCAGTATTATAGTAGTTATATTCTTGTACATAGGGAGCAGTATTATAGTAGTTATATTCTTGTGCATAGGAGCAGTATTATAGTAGTTATATTCTTGTACATAGGAGGCAGTATTATAGTAGTTATATTCTTGTACATAGGAGCAGTATTATAGTAGTTATATTCTTGTACATAGGAGGCAGTATTATAGTAGTTATATTCTTGTATATAGGAGCAGTATTATAGTAGTTATATTCTTGTACATAGGAAGCAGTATTATAGTAGTTATATTCTTGTACATAGGAGCAGTATTATAGTAGTTATATTCTTGTACATAGGAGCAGTATTATAGTAGTTATATTTTTGTACATAGGAGCAGTATTATAGTAGTTATATTGTATTTAGGGAAAATATTAGGATACGACCGCACATTCAGGTTTCCTTATGCAATTTTGGAAGTCAAAGTCAGTTCTGGATCATAAAAGGAAATAAAGTACCCAAACATGCTTCTTTTCATACTGAGGACACGCTCACACGTGTTTGATTTTTTTTTTTTCTTTCCCTCCAGGAATTGCTGGGTGTTTTTGCTCTGTTCCTTCCTGGACTGAACCCTGTGTGGGGTTTACCTTGCTCTGCCCGACATGTAAATGTTATACTTTGTATTTCCCCCTTTCAAGATAATGTCTGCCTGTTTTGCATTGATGAACATTCCACCCTCCCGTGAGAAAAAAAATGTTAGTACACGTAGGTTTTTAAGTTTTCCCTCTTCATCATCACTCAGCTTTCCCAAGCTGCAGCATGTCACCCACTTAAAGACTGCAGCCCAAGAATTTTTTGTGACTTTTGTATGAATGCCAGCTTGATACTTTTTTCCCTTTGTGTATTGGTTTCTGTCAGTGTTTGAGGAGATTCTTGTTCTCATGCTGCTCTAGTCCTGCTCACAACAGTAGGTTTGTTCCAATGTATCATTGTAGATTATTGCTATCATTCTGAGGTCTTGGAGGAAAGAGATTTGTGCCTCTGGTGTGTTTAGGTCACATAGGGTTGTCTACAGCAGGGATCAGCAACCTCCGGCACTACAACTCCCAGTATGCACACTTACTTTGCTGTTCTTGCAACTCTCATAGAAGCGAAAGAAGGATTCTGGGAGTTGTAGTTTCAGGACAGCTGGAGTGTCGGAGGTTGCTGATCCCTTCTCTACAGTGTAATAAATTGCAGCTATGATAACAGGACTTTGCCCGAAATGAAACATGAATATTTTCATTCACTGGCAGAATCCAGAGTCCATATTGATAAGTGATAAGATAGATAATCTATCTATCTATCTATCTATCTATCTATCTATCTATCTAATCTATCTCATATCTATCTATCTATCTCATATCTATCTATCTATCTGTCTATCTATCTCATATCTATCTATCTGAGATGGAGCATTTCTAAACTTGAGTGTGCTGTCATGTGACAAAGGCCATTGAAAAAGTCAATCAAAAGTTACTTGCCCTAGTTTACTTAAAGGGCATCTGTCAGCAGTTTTGTCCCTATGACACTGGCTGACCTGTTACATGTGCACTCGGCAGCTGAAGACATCTGTGTTGGTCCCATGTTCATATGTGCCCGCACTGCTGAGAGAAATGATGTTTTACTATATGCAAATTAACCTCTAGGAGCAACGGGGGCGTTACCATTACACCTAGAGGCTCTGCTCTCTCTGCAACTGCCGCTCCTTCTGCACTTTGACAGGACCAGGCAGTGATAATGTCATTACACCTGCCTTCTCCTGTCAAAATGCAGAGGGCGTGACAGTTGCAGAGAGCAGAGCCTCTAGGTGTAATGGTAACGCCCCCGTTGCTCCTAGAGACTCATTTGCATATATTGAAACATCCTTTTTCTCAGTAATACGGACACATATGAACATGGGAGCAACACAGATGTCTTTAGCTGCCAAGTGCACATGTAACAGGTCAGCCAGTGTCATATCTATCTATCTATCTATCTATCTATCTATCTCATATCTATCTATCTCATATCTATCTATCTCATATCTATCTATCTATCTATCTATCTCATATCTATCTATCTCATATCTATCTATCTCATATCTATCTATCTATCTATCTATCTATCTCATATCTATCTATCTATCTATCTCATATCTATCTATCTATCTATCTCATATCTATCTATCTATCTATCTATCTCATATCTATCTATCTATCTATCTATCTCATATCTATCTATCTATCTATCTATCTCATATCTATCTATCTATCTATCTATCTCATTTCTATCTATCTATCTATCTCATATCTATCTATCTCATATCTATCTATCTATCTCATATCTATCTATCTCATATCTATCTATCTATCTATTTTTTTATCTATCTTTTATACTGATTACATTTACCCTTTTGATACAGTATTTACTTCCTTCATTGACTTGGAAATTTAAAGAGATACGGCCGATCTTAACTTGGGGCGGGGGGACTTTTACATTGAGTGTTCATTTTAGGTATAGCTTTCATATTATATTTGAGCGATGTCCCAAATATAGTGATGTCCACCATCCGGTGGACCGTGGTGATGAAATGTCCGGTGATATTAATGCTTTCTGAGGAAATGTTTTACTTTGTGCCATTCATTTTTTTTCCGGTATTTGTTACATTGTTACATAGTTAATACGGTTGAAAAAAAGACATAAGTTCATCAAGTTCAGAAATATTATGTCTTTTTGTCAAATAATATTGATAACATAGACATAATACAGTAGTAATAAATTCATATAAAAGTATGTGTTTTCTTCCACTTCACCTGCTTAGTTTATATAAAATTGTGCCATTTTTGGTCTTTAAATGTGATTATACATATATATTTTTTGCATTAGCAATCTTTTCCTTATTACCCACATTAATCTCATGCGGAATCTATTTTTACTACGTTCATACTGTATGTCTGAGTCAGACTGTACAAAAATATGCTGCCTCAGTTGTAAAAATGTCAAAAGGGGGAAAAAAAATAAAAAATCACGAGGCGTGGTCTGCAGCCTGTGATCACAGCGGTGATATGACTCCTCACAGCCGGACCGGTGGCTGTCAGTATACGGGGCCAATTCGAGGAGGCGGACTGCGGGGTGATCGCACTACGGTGACATTTTCACAGCGTCGACAAAACTTGTGCACACGGAAAGATGAGTAGGTTTAGGTTTTACAATCTTACACAGAAATTGGTAGCGTCACACTGGCTCATTCAATTCAAGAGTTACCTCATTCTGACCGTGACGAAAGACAAGACGACGCGGCCAAATTCCTCGGGAGGCGAAATGACATCAAAGGGAGGATAGTGGAGCTTAAATCGCGTGGCATATGAGGCTTTGGTGGTGCTACAAGTCTACATGTTGACCTAGGAGCCTAGGATATGTTATCTATACCTGCAGTATCTCTACGATTTTACTTTTATTATATGACCAGAGACAAATAACCTACCAGATGTGTGTTCTGTACAAGAGCGTCCTCACTCCTATACGGTGCATATCGCTTTAATTCCTTTGACATCTGCATCCCAATGACCAGATAATTTAGCGGCGTCCGTAAAAAGTTGCGTAGTTCTTACTCCTTTAAATCATCTAATTTTACCGAAAGGTGTAGCAGAGCTGAATTTGTCATTTATCTCTTCTGTACGTTAACCCCATAACTGTTTTGCCAGAGTGGAGCTCCAGCGGTGGGAAAAGTAGCTAACTGGAGGGGGAAGGGCTGCTTTAGATGCTGCTATCTCCTGAATGGTAGCAGCTAGAAACATGCAACTGATCTTGTTTGAAAGCTGACAGGCCAGGCTTTCAGCAGCAATATGTTCAGGACAGAAAGATATCACTGATAGAAATCGGGATGCTGTGAATGCAGCTGAAAATGAAAGTAAAAACAAGTTTTACTCTCTATTATTCCCAACTTGATTTCTAACAGTGATTTCTCCTCTGTTGCTTGGACTTTAGCTGTTATTTTGGTCTTGTATGAAATCTTTCAGCTTTCATACAAGATCTTTCAGCTGCATTCTCAGCATCCCGATTTCTATCAGTGATATCTTTCTCTGTTCTGAACATATTGCTGTCTTTGGTATTGTCTGAAAGTCAGGAATGTCTGCTTTCAAACAAGATCAGTGATCATATCATGTTTCTAGCTGCTACCATTGAGGAGATATCACCATCTAAAGCAGCCCTCTCCTCTCCAGTTAGCTACTTTTCACACTGTCCAAGCTGGACTCGGGCAAAACAGTTAGGTGGTTAAAGTGGTTGTGCCAAGTTATCCTTTGTGGACAGGAATAGGGGATAGCGATCATTGGTGCGGGTCTGATTGCTGGGACCCCCTTCGAACTGGACAACAGGGTCCCCGTGTCAATGGTGTCAGGTTGATCATGTACGTTCATTCTCTATAGAACTGGCTGGAGATTGACGTGCCCTCTACTCTGGCAGTCCTATAGAGAATGAATGGAGTGGAGAGGTGCATGCTTGGCCTGCTGCTCCACCAGGATGAGGACATGGGACCCCCGTTCTTGGGATCGGTGAGGGTCCCATCGGTTGGATATCTGCTTGGGATGTCCCCGCATTATTAACGCCGCTCACCGATTTGCCTCTGTTCTCTTCTCTCTTCCAGAATTTAGCTGTTATATCATGGATGCTAGCAAAAGGATTGAATCACAAACACTACAGCAGAGAGCCAACCCCGACCGCAGCCTCGCCACCACCATCTACGTGCCAGAGCAAGGAGGGTACAAGGAAAAGTTTCTGAAGCAGGTGGAAGAGAAGTACAAGTGTGAGAAGTGCAGGCTGGTCTTATGTAACCCCCGGCAGACAGAATGTGGTCACCGATACTGTGAGACCTGCATGAACTCATTACTAAGGTGAATGACAATTGACTGTATATGACCTGTTTGTTACCTTGTTTCAGTCCCCAATGCCTAAGGCCCCTTTCACACGACCGTATCCCCTCCGAGACATACAGTCCGTGAGCGGGCCATATGTCCAGGAGCGGCATCGATCGTGCGCACGGGAGAGCACAGCATCATAGATTACAAAGATGCTGTGCACGTCGTGACACCCACGGGGCTATTGTCCCGCACCCATATGATCTTATGAGTGCGGAACAATAGCCCTGCGGGCGGCCTGGCGTGCACAGCATCTTTGTAATCTCGATCGATGCTGCTCCAGGACATATGGCCCGCTCACGGACCGTATGTCTCGGAGGGCATACAGTCGTGTGAAAGGACCCTAAGGGTGCAATCTTGCAGGAGTACAAGCTGCCGGAGCATTGGGTGCCATTTTTGGCCATGAGGGAGTCAGAACTGGTGACTGGTATTGAAGTTCCCCACTTCCTCCAGCAATCCTCCGGATAGGTCCGATCGGTCAGGGTCAGACTTCCTAACCCCTGTCGATAAGCTGTGTTAAGTACAACATACCGAGCACAGCGCCGAACATTGTATAGTGGCCATGCTTGGTATTGCAACTCAATCCTACGTACTTGATTTGGATTGAGTTGCACAAAGGCCATTTGACTAATAAATGTGATGCCCCAGGCCGAGATAGAAGCCATAGCAATCACCAGAGTGCAGTGTCCCCTTCCTATTACTGTTTGGCGGGTGTGTGTCCCCCCCATACCAATGAAAGTCATGATAGGTCATTGATATTTCAATCTCTGAAACCCCTTTAATTTATAACATTGCATAAACCAGGTGCATGAACATCATGTACTTTGTATATACCTGACCCGTATGCCCCCGGTTTTGGAGCAGGTTTTTCATACAGATGATGTTGGCTATAGGTCTGTATCCCCCGATCACATTAATCTCCTTAGTTTTTGTGCCTTTCATTAATTTGATCTTTTTGATGTTTTTGACCCCCAGCTCCACCAGTCCACAATGTATGGCTTGTGAAGAAATTATTATTAAAGATAAGGTAAGAAATTTTTATTCTTTTTTTTTTTTTCTTTTCTTTTCAAATGTTCTTTTGAAATCCATGAAATGATGATGTCCAAACAAAGCAGAGGAGTCTTATCATGGTTATGGATGGGGTAGGGGTTGGGAGAGGATCTTACTGCAAATTAGGAAATTGGTATGAGCCATGTCTTAGACTAGTTCCACACATGTGGTAAAGATATCAGCAGAGGAACAGCTGTTCGGGGGCTCATCGGATCTGGCTTAGCCGTATACGGCCGTGTATCGCTGGAGCCCATTGACTATAATGGGTTCTGTTGGGGATTCGTCTGGTTTCCAGCATAAGCGCTGGGTTTCAGCCAGATCGAAACCCGGCGTTCATGCCAAAACCATCCAGATTTCATTATAGTCAATGGGTCCAACTATGCCAAATATGTTGAACCTTGGCAGACTGCTCCTCTGCCAGATAGCTTCACCGCAGCTATGGAACTAGCCTTAAAGTACATAAATCTGGATGTGGTCTGGAAAGTTTCAACTTCCAACTGGTGGTCGTGGGCTATCTTGGTTCCACTAGATGTGTCCTTGGTCCATCCAAAGCCTGTGAAAGAGATTATCTAGAATTTCTTTGCCCAACAGGGAGCCATATGCCTTCCAGCTTCATATAAACATGTTTATGGAACTCATCTATCCATGTGATGATCTTGGGCCAGCTTCACTTACAACAGTTTTTTATAGAACTCCTCTGTCCAACCGGCGGCCTTAGACAGTCTTGACTCTACTAGATATTTCGGTAGATCTCCTCTGCCGATTGGGTGACCGTAGGCCCCCTTATTCTAACACTTTTAGAATAGGTTAGAGAGCTCGTCTGGCCAACTGTTAGACATGGTTCCTCTTGGGTCTGCTAGTCATGACTTGTAGGACTGTCTCAAATTCCAAAAAAAAAAACAAAACCATGGGCCATCTTCAGTGTTCTGGGATAGTAGCATATTCCAGCCTGTACCCATGGAAGCTTTTGGCTGTACTAGACATGTTTATAGATCTTCTCTGTTCTTGTGGTGGCACAGGCCAACTTTGCTGTATTAGACCTTTTTTATGAAATTGTCCTGTCTAACCAGAGGAGTTGAATGGTCTTCATTCTACTAGAAAAGTTAACAGAGCAGCATTTCCCCAGTATTTGGTCATGGACAGTTGTGACTCTAGTAGAGTATTTATCATCCTTGTGGAGTTGTAGGAGACGAATTAAATTCACATCCAGCAAAGCAAGTTGATATGGATATCTTGAGCATGCCAATTTTGTCACTTATGGTCATGGACAGTTGACCACCGTTGACCATTTGTATGACCGCATCAACACTGAAAGTTCTGGAGGTCCATGAGTCTTCTCTATGAATGGTGAGATAGAAGGAGGAAAGGGATATGATAATTATTGCTTCACTACGTGAATTCCTTCATGCAGTTATCATTGTTAGTATGCTTGGTTAATGAGGTTGCATGGCTTCCTATAAAATGTGGGAAAGTTTTCTTGTGCAACATGATCACTATTTACACGACTGAAGGATTGCATCAATGTCCTCTTTGTCAGTGACGCATTTGTTCCACCCGGTTTCTTGCTGCTGATGCTAATTGCTTTAAAGCAGGAGCCTACCTACCATAGGTGCCTATGATATCAGCATTGTGTGCACATGGGTATTAGTGACCAACCACGCCTCAAAAGTGCAGATTATCAATTCCTTCTGTTGGGAACGGGACGCTTAGATCCTGTCCTCTCCCCACCTTTCTTGATTTCAGATCCATCCCACCATGGGACACCTTTAAAACCTCTCCAAAATGCCACATGTTTCAGAAGGCCACCCCAGATCTAGACCAGATCTGCCATTACTTTATATCTTGTGTGTACATTAAAGAGGACCTCTCCCCGCTCCTGACATGCCTGATTTAATAGCTTCATGCATTCCCCATGTAATAACAATTCTGGAACATCTATTCTTATGTCTCTATGTTGTGCCATTCCCTTATTATTCCTGCTAGAAGTTATGAATGAATTGCTAGCAGTCTGCAGTAAGAGTACAGAGGGGAGGTGACCAGTTGGGGGTGTTTCCCTGCACAGTCTGAAAATGCTCTGATTGGATAGAGTGAGTCTGTGCAGGGACACCCCCCCAACTGGTTACCTCCCCTCTGTACCCTTACTGCAGACTGCTAGCAATTCATAACTTCTAGCAGGAATAATAAAGGAATGGCACAACATAGAGACATAAGAATAGAGGCTATGGAATCTGTATCTTCTGATGCTGCGCTCCCGAAAGCTAACAGTAAAATGCATTGAGAGGACAGCGGACTCCCATGTTCACCCACATAATGGAGAGGACCCTCAAAGAAGAGTCTTTTCAATGCATTTTACTGTTGGTGTGTCATAGCACAGAGTCAAAACCGAAGCGAGTATGAAGATAAATACTACATAGCCGGACTTGGTATCACTTAAGGAAGGGCCATTTTGTAAATGCAGCAGTCTCTTCCACCAGCGAGCAGGTGATTATCGGGAAGGAACACTTCCTTCCTTACAATCTTCTGCTGTATCTTCCCGTGTTAAGGAAACTTTACACTAGACACCGCTTACTCTAGTTTGGAGGGTGAAAATAAGTAAGGCTATTGCTATACATCCCACAGTTGCAAATAATTTAAGTCCTTTCTACGGCCTGTAGTTTAGGCCTTAGTGGCCTTGATAGAGGGAAAGCCTGATCAGATCGCTGTGGATGAGCTCTCGGTGTGTTGGTGATGGAGCATAGGCACCCTATGTGCCGATATCAATGATGACTAACTTACGGTACACCAGCTGTGATGAGACTACGACTCCGAGCATGCTTCATTTATTTCTGTGGAGTTCTGAGAACAGTCAAGGAAGTGTACATCTTGGGAGTTGTAGTTTTACCACAACTGGAGTGCTGAAGCCATCACAGCCTGTATTATCATGAGGGGAATATTTGAAGTCCGTTTTGGTTGAGTCTGCGTTGGCGTACTTTATGCCACATTTATCAAATGTCGCAGGTTGATAAGACTTTTGTCTGTCTCCTTTAGTTTTCCTACTCCGCCCTCCTACTTTTTTTTAAAAAAGCCTCATTGATAAATCTGGAGTAAAACCATAGCTAACCATGCCTACTTTCCCACCCATATTTCAAAACTGGAGTGGGTGGTGTAAAAATGCAAAAAGTTGCAAAATGCAAGTGAGTGCAAAAAGACCAAATTTGCAACTTTTTGAAGCCAGAATTCTGGAGTGACGCCATGATAAATCAGGGCTATGGTCTCTTGTTAAGGCTTCATTCGCACGTCCGTATTTTGTTTCCTTCTCCGTTCCGTTTTTTTTTTTTTTTGCGGACCGCATGCGGAACCATTCATTTCAATGGGTCCGCAAAAAAAAACGGAAGGTACTTCATATGCATTCCGCCTCCGTATGTCCGTATTTCCGTTCTGCAAAAAAAGATAGAACATGTCCTATTCTTGTCCGTTTTGCTGACAAGGATAGGCATTGTTACAATGGATCCGCAAACAAAACGGAAACACGGATGACATACGGAACATTATCCGTATATTGCGGATCCGCAAAAACGGAACGGAAAACACATACGGACGTGTGAATGAAGCCTTAGATGGAGCCAAATCCATCAAGACTTTTTTTTTCTCAGGTATTTGTAGGAAGTACTGGATCCAGGTTCTGGAGCGCGCCTCGGATCTTGGTGGTACTGTTTAGAAACAACTCAAGTCATTTGTTCCCTTTTCTGTAGTAGAAATTTCTAAGCGTCTGGCGCCAATGTGGGAGGGTTTGAATGGAAAATGCGGCTCATTTAGCCTCTGAGCAGAACAGAGAACTGTAATTACTCAGGAACGGTTAACTCTTTGATCACTGCATTCTCCTGCTATGATGGAGAAGAATCCAAGGAGACGAGAACGCGTGAGAAAACTGATAGGCGAGAAACAGAAAGCGTACGGAGATTGCCAAGAAAATCTGAACTCCGGCACTGGAATCGGCACTCCTTGCGTAAACAGGAATATGAATTCTGGGAGGTCTCAAAATGTCTCACACGTTTCAAGTCTTAGGCTGTGACTAAGAATAGCTAAGAAACTATGATTACAGCATGAGACGTACTCAAACATTAACCACGATTCCCCATTGAGGGAAAACTATGCTGCAGGTGATCAGGGCAGTGTATTTCACCGCTTGCATCATCTTTTCAAAGCCGATTCTACTTTGGATGTTCTATTTCGGTTTCCTAATCCCCTGTATGGGCATAGCATTGGAAAGGATAAAATGATGGTGCCTCTCTGCCACCACTAGGGGGAGCTTTGGAGTTTACTGCATCAGGATTATACATTGAACTCCAGATTAAGACTATGAAGGGAGTTTGGAGCTTTGTATCAGAATGTTGGACCTACAAAATGACAAGGTTTTTAAGAAGACGAGTTCTGTACCGTATGCTGCAGCACTTTAATTCTTAAAGCCAGTGGTGGTGGCTTTCAAGATCATATTTGTCGTGTTGCACTCACGTAGAAAAAGGAAGAAGACTGAGCAGTGATGTTGGTAAAGGCGTAGAACAGAAAAAGAGGAAGACCTTCCAGTAAATGATGGTAATCGGGAAGGCAGAGGAGAAGCCAGGAAATCTAAGAGGGCTTGAAAGGTATAGGAGGACTTGGACATGTCTAATGACCTGTCAACTATGTAGGTCTTCCTCTTTCAAGGAGGATCTCCTGCAGGTATGCGTCACCTTCTAAGAGCGAATATGGTGACGTCCACTTGCCTCGAGGGTGGACACATGACAGAGAACTGAGAACAGAAGAATCGTCCTTCGTCTGATCCATCATTTCAAGTAACTACTCAGCTTCAGTATGTGGATGGTTGAGAAAACATGTACATGTAGCATCGGGGAGTGCCAGCATTATCAAGACACGGCTTCACATCTTCAGCATTGTTTGTATGAATAAGCTTGAGTTGAGAAGGTTTGGAAAGTCCCAAGCAAGAAACAGGATGCATGTCTACAGGATATGTCTGTCGAAATCTGATCTTAACCGCTTGGACTATGGCACTGTAGATGTGTCTATAGGTCCTCTGAACAAAGGGAAGCCTTGAGCCGGGGGGGATTTCAAAGATGGTGACTTTTAACCAAGCTTTTAACCGGACTTTACTAGGACTTCACATAATGATACTTGGCCTTAAATTGTGACCTGTCCCTAGAAAGGAGACCTTTCCGTCCATGTGGCCACGGAGAGCATGTCCTGTGGATAGATGCCTGATTGTCTTTTAAACCAAGGACTGATGCGTCAAAATTTCAGGCACTTAAGATTTTCAAAGAACACTAAACACAAAAATGTAAAAAAAAAAAAAAATTCCCAACAGTTCCTCCATTAATCTCTTCATGCCATCTAAACCTGTTTTGTCTCACAGTATATTTAAAACTACAGTATACATAGAGATATTATCTCAGGAGCTCAGCCGTGTTCTCCTCCTCCTCACAAAGCTGTAAGACAACTGGCTGTAGCAGGAGCCTCCTCCCTCAGCAGTAGGCCAAAATGGTTTTTAAAGGCTATGGACACCTTCTGGGCAATTTTTTATAATGGCATTATACTGATTTTGAGCTAAAAATCAATTGGTCTTTATTAAAAATTTTGTTAAAGGCTATGGGCACCTTCTAGGCAATTTTTTATGATTGCATCTTACTAATCTTGGGCTAAAAATCAATTGGTCTTTATTAAAAAAAATTGTTAGCTGTTTTTGCGATACATGTGGTTAAAAATCAGTCTATTTGCCGACTGTCCCTCCTGAGTTCTGTCATCTGCCGGCTCATGTAAATCCTTATCTCTGACCTCCTGACCTCATAAACACTCATTTAAGCCATATTGTTATCTGTTTGATAAGAGATTACTTATAATTAGTGTTTATGAATCAGGAGATCAGATATAAGGCTTCACCTGAGCCATTGGCTGACGGAACTCAAAGGCGACAGTCTGCAAATAGTCTGATTTTTATCAGTTTTCATCAAATAATGATCGACTGAAAAAACGATTCTAAGCCCAAAATAAGTAAAATGCAATCATAAACAAAAATTGCCCCTGAAGGTGTCCATAGCCTTTAAGCCCTGTCCCTTGAGGTAGCCCCACCCACATAACAGAAGATGGAGCAGATCCCGGGGGCGCACCACCAATGAGGACAGTTGAGGCGATCGCCTCAGGCAGCACCAGGTAGGGGCAAGAGGGCGGAAGTCGAAGGGCCATGGGCTGAAGGGAAGGAGTTATGTTAAGAAATTGGCATTGGGTAGGGAGGGGTGCCATTTCAGTTTTCGCCTCAGGCAGCAGAAAAGCTAGGTGCACCCCTGAGCAGATTAGCAGGATGATTAACCCTTGTGCTTTTCAAGACTGTTTTAGGATCCTGCAGATTGACAAACAGTTGGGGCTAAAGTATCCCCCGTTTTCTTTCACCAGTCATTTTTAGATTTAATGTTCCTTTAAGGACAAAAATAGAAATTTGGGTATGGGTATGAACATACAAGAGCCAACACATAGCTGCGTGCAAACCTTAGCATGTAGCATAGTTGCTGCAATTTCTGGTGAAAACCTTCTGCCAATGGATTGTGGCTCCATGCGAAGATAAGCTTAAAGGGGTTGTCCCACGAAAAATATTCTACAGTTTTCAAACCAGCACCTGGATCTGAGTACTTTTGTAATTGCACGTAATTCAAAATTTTGTATAGCTACTGAGTTATTCAGTAAAATGTATCTGTATAGTGCCACTTAATTTCTTATTTGTTTGTCCTGCTCACTGAGAAGGCCGCACATGCTCAGTTTCATCCTTCAACTGCCACCTGAGCTGTGATAGGGAGAGCTAAGACACGCCTCCTGAGCTGTGATAGGGAGAGCATGGACACGCCTCCTGAGCTGTGATAGGGAGAGCATGGACACGCCTCCTGAGCTGTGATAGGGAGAGCATGGACACGCCTCCTGAGCTGTGATAGGGAGAGCATGGACACGCCTCCTGAGCTGTGATAGGGAGAGCATGGACACGCCTCCTGAGCTGTGATAGGGAGAGCTGAGACACTCCTCCTGAGCTGTGATAGGGAGCGCTGAGACACGCCTCCTGAGCTGTGATAGGGAGCGCACGGACACGCCCCCTGAGCTGTGATAGGGAGAGCTGAGACATGCCCCCTGAGCTGCATTGGAAAAGACACTCCCCTTGAGCTGCCAGCTTGATATAAATCTAGCAGAGCAATGAATGAGATCTCTGGATCCATGTGAGGTACAGGGCCGGTTCTAGTTTTGTTAGAAAGAGATTGTCATGTACTATATGATGTCTGATTTTCATTTTTTACATTATTCATGGGATAATCCCTTTAAGAAAGTTACACCAAGATTAAATCCTGCTATGGTATCTGTCACCTAGTGATACTGCTAGTTACAGTTTAATGGTTCCTGACTGATATGGTGTTGGCTATAATTGGTCAAAGCCATTATCTGAGGAGGCTTCTGCTTGGAAGTTGGCCAGGACCACACATAGATGGATGACTGAATATGGGGTCAAGTGCAATAAATACATTGTAAGCTGGTCTTGACTCCTGAATTATTCTGTATTACAGAAAAAACTTGCATTTTCATCTCCGGTGTGGTTATTAAAATTAATCTTCATTTTTTTTCTTTTAATGTGAATAATTTCTAGGTGGGCTGAGAGAACAGCTCAAGTAGGCATCCCACGGTGATAAGCATATTAGTGCCGGTGGAATAAGCATGGCTGTTCGGATTATACAAAGCGTCCGAAAGAAAATGAATTCTACAGGCAATAAAATAATCTCTTGATTTCCAGGTGTTTAAGGATAACTGCTGTCGGAGAGAGGTGCTCGCACTTCAGATGTACTGCAGGAATGAGAGCAGAGGCTGCAAGGAGCAAATAACACTAGGCACTTTATTGGTAAGCTGTAAATCAAAGCCTTGGGGTAAATATCGCGGCCTCGTAATTACCGCTTGCTTCAGTACAAAGTGCACCGAATTCCATTTTTGTAACTGCAAACACGACCTTCCATTAACCTCGCCTGCCCCATGAAGAGCGGGAACCAATCAAGGTCTTGTTCTCTGCAGAGACGTTAGTTTCCTTGTCTTCTCTCACCATCTTTCTTTCCGTCTGCAGTCCTATGCTAACACTCTGCCTTCCCCCTTTTGCCCCCTTTCTTCCATTACTGTCCCTTCCTTCCTCTCACACTCCTTTCTTTCCCCTTCATTTATCTCTTCCCCCTGTACCTTCCTTCCTTTTTTTCTCATTACATTTCCATTCCCTCTGTCTTCTACACTTCCTCTGTTTACTCAGTGGCCCCTTTCCCCCTTTACTCCCTGATTTTCTTACTTTCTTTCTATTTTATTTACTTTCCTTCTTCACTTCCTCTTTTTTTCTGTGTCTCTTCTATAGCTATTCTCTTCCTTCCCTTCCTTTTGATCTTCCTTCCCTTTCTTACTTTTTACCCTTTTTCCTTTTTTACCTTCCTTTCATCCACCCTCCTTCTGCACTTCTTCCATTACCCCTAGATTTCCTTCTTTTTCTTCTTGCTTTCTTCTTATTCTTCTCTTTCCTACTTTCCTTCCTTTCTTTTTTTTCCTTCCTTCTTGCTTCCCCCTCCTTGATTCCTTCTTTCCTTCCTCCCATTAACTTTCTCCCTCTCTTTCCTTTCCAACTCTCCTTCCTTTGTTTTTTCGTGTTCCTCTTCTTTCCTTCCTTTCCATTTCTTCCTTTCCTTCTTGCTTCCCTCTCCTTGATTCCTTCTTTCCTTCCTCCCATTCACTTCCTCCCTTTCTTTCTTCCCTCTCTCCTTCCTTTTTTGTTCGCGTTCCACTTTCCTTCCTTTCTTCTTGCTTGCCTCTCCGTGATTCCGTCTTTCCTTCCTCCCATTCCCTTCCACCCTTGTTTTCTCTGTCCTTTCTTTTATCTCTTCCTTCCCTTATTTTCTTTCCTTCCCTTCTTCTCTTCCTACCTCTGTCATATGAGGTCAGATATTCCTCCTCCCAACAGCGCAGTCATTTCATTCATCCCTGTAAACTGCAGTCCTATATCCATTGTACATGAATGAAACCCTAAGCGACACCCTAAACCTTTGGGAAACGTTATCAGTCTGTCCCTAGAATCAGATCGGTTACATTACTAAGAATTGTGGCCTCTACATTTACAGAATTGACAGTGAGCCAGTCCCATATAGATGGGATTACCAAGGAATTATTAATGTAAAGTAATGAAAGAGCCGCTCCACCTGTGCCCTATTAGAAGCCGCACTGGCGATTACCATTACATCACAGAACTCTGTGCCACAGTCAGATGACTGTAGACCCCATAGCAGTCCTTTACCCTCTGCATACATTGGGGGAGTTTTTCCTTTGCACTGGTTTTGCTATATCTCCCCCTGACATAGATATCACATTTCTTTGGAGAGATACAATGTTTCTCACATATTTAACATAAATATTAAGCTATTTTGAGCACCTAATGCCAAGTAGCTGCTGCCAAGGCATGTAGGAATTTATAGTTCCACATAAGCTTGTGAGTCACTTGTTAGCCTTTCTGGAGTCAATGGAGGGGCGGCTTTAAGGAACCAGCTGCCATTTAGAAAGCTTTTTGACATCAGTCCTGGATCGCACTCCGACCTGCTGACACATGGTACATGTCTTTATTCTCCAGCGTTGGCACGGTGGTATCACTTTCACAGTGAGAAAATAATGACGTCATGTAGTTTATGGAAATCCGGTAAAATGGGATTAGACAGCTGGTAAACGGTGTGACGGGTTTATAATGTTACTTCTGCCTTTTTTTTTCTTAGATACACTTAAAAAGTGATTGTCAGTTTGAAGAACTTTCGTGTCCTCGGGCGGACTGCAAAGAAAAAGTTATTCGTAAGGATCTCAGCGACCACATAGAGAAGACATGCAAATACAGAGAAACACCCTGTCAGTACTGCAAGAACCAAGTACCGCTGGTCGAAATGCAGGTAAAGTCGTAAGATGACGCAGACAGCCTCCTGCAACTTTGTGAAGATTTAATTTGTATAACACGTACAGCCCATACTGACCCGCAATACTAAACTCTTACATGAAAAAGCTCAGGTCAGCGGAGCTTAGAGGCCATCTCCATCTGGTCCAATGTGTCCCTCCCTCTCACTAAAGTCTTTCTTGTTCCTTCACGTTGTCTTATATGTTTTTGTTTTTTGTGTCCTTGAAGATGCATGCATTCTTGTGCGTCCCGCTAGCTCAGTGGGAGGGACCTAAACAAGTCTGTGCACCATAGAGCCGCTATGTATTAGTATCGCAGATAGAACTTCATGTGACTAATTTTCTGCATATAGATACATGTAAGGAGGTGGTCGACCAAACAGGATATACAGCGATTGCTGTGGTGCTATGGATATCTGGGCAATTTTTCTGATTACATTTTACTTATTTCAGGCTAAAAATCATTTTTTCAGTTGGTCTTTATTAAAAATGTTCATGACATACAAGGATTAAAAATCCTTCTCAGTATCACTTCTCAGTCCCATCAGCTGACAGCTCATGTGAAGTCTTATCTCTGATCTCCTGACTTCATAAACACGCATTTAAGCCATATTTCTATCAGTTTCATAAGTTTAGCTATAATGAGCGTTGGTGAGGTCAGGCGATCAGAGATGAGGCTTCACATGAGCTGTCAGCTGATGGGACTGAAAAGTGATAGTCTGTAAACAGACTGGTTTTAATCCTTGTTTCTCAAAAACAGCTGAACGTTTTAATAAAGACCAACTGAAAAAATTAAATCAGTAAAGTGCAATCAGGAAAAATAAAATGCCCAGAAGATGTCCATAGCCTTTAAAGCACACCTCCCCCAGCTCTTTAGTACCTCCCCAACCACTTACAGTAATGACTGCTCCCTATGACTATGATGTCGCAAAAGGTCCTGCACACTGTTAGTTCCATTTTTGCTGCAATTTGTGCAAAATTGAGTCAAAACTGCCACAACTTTACCATGAATGGCATAGAACGGCATTAATTCTAGAGCCGTTCTGTACAAATTTTGGTAAAATCACAGCACTTTTGCCCTGATTTTGCACAAATAACTGCATTTTAACGGTGGCGGGACGCCTGTATTGGCAAATTGCAATTCTCGGCAGGTTGCTAGGCAGTGTGATAGACCACAGCCTGCAAAATACCCTGAGGAGACCAGTCAGTGGAAGAATAAACAGACTTTTCAGTGATTCGTTACAGTTGCTATAGGGGAGGGGTTGTAATAATTTATCAAGGAATGGCATCAGAGGTATGTCTGAAAAACCCAGATTTAAAGGGGCAGTACACAGGCTTTAGATACATATTTGTTGCATGCATTCACTTACAGCTGACTTTATTCTTTGAATGGAGTGATTTGCAATCTGAAGGATGCAGTGGCAAGAAGCCATTTCTGAGAGATTTATTATTATTATTTTGGTGACCAAAGAGCAGTGTTTTTTTTTTTTTTTTAGTGATCTTTATGCAGTCTTATAACTGTGTTACTTTTTGCCTTTTGCAGACACATGAAGATATAGATTGCCCATCAGTCGTGGTCTCCTGTCCGCATAAATGCAGTGTAAAAAGTTTATTGAGAAGTGAGGTAGGTGCATTGCTGTGGATATGGAGTCTTCGATAGTTTTGTGTCAGGCCCCTATATATGCACTTGAGGGATGTAAAACTCTGAAGGCAATCACTTTTTTAGCAGAAGGTGGTGACTTCTAATGCTCCCGTTCCCCTCGAAGCTGGCGGTAGGGTTCCAGGAGATAAAGGGGGTCATTTTCTGACTGTTCAGACATTTGAAATTTTTGAATTTGAGTTTTCAATGCTCGGCAGCACCTGGCTTTGCCGGGAGCCAAAGCCGGTCCTGTTCACTTGAATTGAGCAGTGTCGCCATAACGGAGACGAGCATGGCTAAATTAGCAGTGCAGCCCCTTATTATGAGAATTGTGGGGTCCCATAGTGTGGGGTCCTTCACATTGGTTCAGCAAATGTAAGATTCTCTGTAAGATATTGTTAACACCAAAGAAAATACCTATTGCTGGCCATTACTAGACTGTACAGGAGATCTGACCACAGTGATGCCCCCTTCTCTGACATCACTTCCTGCTCTGCAGCTATTGGCTGAAGCTGCACCTTACAGACTTCCTGTTCTGCCCGCCCTCTGCATGCACTAACTTTATCATTTGTGACGCTGTGTTTACATTGTTGTCTTACGAACCTTTTTTTGGGAATTTTCACAAATATCTGTTCTACCTTCTCTGTGCTTTTTTTAACCAAATTAAATTTTCATTTCCTCCCTCTCCAGCTGAATTCTCATTTATTAGAATGTGTGAACGCCCCCAGCACCTGCAGTTTTAAGCGCTATGGCTGCAGTTTTAAGGTCAGTATTCCTGTATTTCTTTACGGATTACATCATCAGTGTCTCATTAATTGCTTGAATAAAGCAGAAAATGTCCCCAAACGTAATGGGTTTGTCCAGCCATATTACTTTTTTTTTTTTTAGATTTGGCTCCTATTGGGTTAAAAAAAAAACACGCCATCGCTGTTCACCTGCTGCTTCTGTTTTGGTGCTTACCGGTTCCTGCTGCTCTCCACTTCCTGGTCCTGGAAATGCATGGCGATTCCAGCTCAGCCAATCGCTGGCTGTGGCGGTGACCCGCCTCAGTCTGTGATTGGCTGAGCTGGCCTTGCTGTGTATCGAGCCAGGAACTGGAGAGCAGCGGGCAACGGTAAACGCTGAAACAGCAACTGGGGGTTGGTACTAAAAAGAGTTTTGTAGTGTTTTGAAAATATAGGATATATCGGTAGTAAGGGTGTTTTTTTAGGAGACCTCCAGCTGACCACAAACTGAATGTAGTTTGGACAATGGACAATGTGATCATGAAACCAGCAAGAATTTTAGCTTATTGTAAGCAATTGTGGTTTATCCTAAAATTGTGAATAAATAACTCTTGAATGTCCTCATGTAAGCAAAACACATATTACACACAGCCGTTATGTTAAAGGATAGAACTACTATAATACTGCTCCTATGTACTAGAATATAACTACTATAATACTGCTCCTATGTACTAGAATATAACTACTATAATACTGCTCCTATGTACAAGAATATAACTACTATAATACTGCTCCTATGTACAAGAATATAACTACTATAATACTGCCTCCTATGTACAAGAATATAACTACTATAATACTGCCTCCTATGTACAAGAATATAACTACTATAATACTGCTCCTATGTACAAGAATATAACTACTATAATACTGCTCCTATGTACAAGAATATAACTACTATAATACTGCTCCTATGGACAAGAATATACCTACTATAATACTGCTCCTATGTACAAGAATATAACTACTATAATACTGCATCCTATGTGCAAGAATATACCTACTATAATACTGCCTCCTATGTACAAGAATATAACTACTATAATACTGCTCCTATGTACAAGACTATAACTACTATAATACTGCCTCCTATGTCCAAGAATATAACTACTATAATACTGCTCCTATGTACAAGAATATAACTACTACTATAATACTGCCTCCTATGTACAAGAATATAACTACTATAATACTGCTCCTATGTACAAGAATATAACTACTGTAATACTGCTCCTATGTACAAGAATATAACTACTATAATACTGCCTCCTATGTACAAGAATATAACTACTATAATACTGCTCCTATGTAACAGAATATAACTACTATAAATACTGCCTCCTATGTACAAGAATATAACTACTATAATACTGCTCCCTATGTACAAGAATATAACTACTATAATACTGCTCCTATGTACAAGAATATAACTACTATAATACTGCTCCTATGTCCAAGAATATAACTACTATAATACTGCTCCTATGTACAAGAATATAACTACTATAATACTGCCTCTTATGTACAAGAATATAACTACTATAATACTGCTCTTATGGACAAGAATATAACTACTATAATACTGCTCCTATGTACAAGAATATAACTACTATAATACTGCTCCTATGTACAAGAATATAACTACTATAATACTGCTATGTACAATAATCACCAGGCGGTATTTATTTGAGCAGAGTTTTTTTTATTTCCTTGAACACGCTGCTTTTAGTCTGTAATTTTTACTTCTTCTCTGCTTTCAGGGAACAAACCAACAAATTAAAGCACATGAAGCGAGCTCTGCTGTTCAGCATGTCAATTTAATGAAAGAATGGAGCAGTTTTTTGGAAACCAAGGTTAGTTTTTCAAGTTTTTTTTTAGCTCTCCATAAAAGAGGAATGTATAAAATGTATCTAAAAATGAAGAGAAGTGGCTCTTAAATAAACGCTGCCTATGTTTTCTTCCCTCACAGGTTACATGAATAGAAAAGTATCTGTAGCTGAGGGTTATTTCTGTGTCTTTGTGGACTTTCTGTTGTTATGGGGTTTGCTTCCTTTAACTTGATACTTGTGAATCACTGGAAATCCCAGGATTTGCCAGTCTGACCACAGCCCTCTTCTCTGTTTGTATAAGACAACAATCAATAAGGAACTGGCCCTTTCTTTCTTTTTTTTTTTTCTCACAGATCTTTTTGCTTTTATATTTAATGTTTCACAAGGAAAAATTGAAGTCATTTTATTTTATGTTTTTTTAATTTTTAACCAAAACTCCTTCCTTCCATTTTATTTCCCGACTAAATAAAGATGTTTAGAACCCCTTTAAGTAGTAGTGTCACTTTAAAAAATTATTCCCATCTTAGACAATGGGGGCATATAGCTTGAACTGAGCAGGGATCGCTGTGCCTGGAGGACCCCAGGTTTCCCGGAGTCCGGCCACCACCAGTTGCAGCTCCCATAGAAATGAATCGGAGAGCACTGCGCATGCGCGGCCACCGCTCCCGTTCTTTTCTATGTAGCCATCAGAAATAGCCGAGCCAGCGCCCGGCTATTTTCGGCGGCCCCATAGAAATGAATGAATGGAGGGTGGCTGCGCATGCGCAGTGCGCCCTCCTTCACTTTGGGGGCTACGTTCTCGATATAGGTGGGACCCTCACCTATAAGACAATGGGGGCATATCCTAGCCCCATTGTCTGAGATGAGACAACCCCTTTAAGGTTGACATGCTTAGTTCCAGCCTTCAACATCCACCAGCTGCAGCAGAAAGGACACCCCCCCCCTTGAGAAATTGCATGTCCCCTAAGCAGCTAGAACTAGAACTAGCAGATCAGCAATGAATGGGGAGATCTTTGGATCCATGTAATGTACACGTGGATTTTTTGAGGACCCATTAATTTAAACGGGGCTGCAAAAAAATGGCCATGTCTGTCCCGTGCAAAAATAGAACATGTCCTATTCTTGTCTGATTTGTGGACTAGAATGGGCATTTTGGGAATGGGTTCCTCGGAAAATGTGTGCAGGAGGGCTTAGTTGTTTTTTTTTTTTTTTTTTTAAAGTTTCGTGTTGAGAAACGGTCTTTAACCCTTTCATGATCTATGTTACGGATGATGATAAAAAAAAAAATATCCGCCGGTCAGACAGCCGTGTAAACTGTGGAGGAGATTCCATATCTGCTCTGCTGCAGCCATTGTTTCTTTCCCGCACCCGGTAGCTTCGCACGGAAGCCGCCTGCTGTAACTTGTCGACGAGCTTTAGGAATTTTCTCTATAGCTCGACAATCAGTATGTAAATTTTAAAAATTTATTTATGTATTTTTTTTTTTATTCCAGGTGTCGAAATTACAAAACGAAAGCTCTGAAAAGAATAAAAGTATCCAGCTATTGCATAACCAGATGTGTAACTTCGAGGTGGAGATCGAAAGACATAAAGAGCTGTTAAGAAATAATGAGGCGAAAATTCACCAGTTACAGGTAAAAAAAAAAAAAATTATATATATGTAAATGCAAAATATTCGTGTCAGTATTCTATTTTTTTTTTTTTTTGCAGAATTCATGTGTGCTCAGATTTTTTTTTTTAATTGAACTTTTTTCATTTTATATTTTTTATGCTACATTTACATTTTCTGCCTGTGATATTCACTTTTATTTTTCCTAAAAAAAAATTGCCAAACCGTTTCTGTGTCAAAGTATCTCCTATTGTCCGAAGAGTTTTTGGTCTTTGGATACGATACCCGTCCTGTACACTCTGTAATAAGAGGGGAGCAAAAAAAACCAAAAAGATTGATGTTTTAGTGATTTCCCAAGTCGGTCATCAACTTTTTTTTTTTTTTAAATAGAAAAATCTGAATAATTCTGCCGGCTGGGATGTGGATGACTTCATTGGTGACATTCAGTAAGGCCACATTCAGACGGCCGTAGTATTGCGGGTCTGCAAAAATGCGGAACCGCAATACTACGTCCTGGCGCCTTGTTCAAAATGCCTATTCTTGTCCGCTCTTGCCTCCGTGCCGCGGCTGCCCGCTCTCATTGAAGTGAATGGGTCCGCATCTATTCCGCAATATTGCGGAATAGATGCGGACCCATTAACACGGCTGTGTGAATGGGCCCTAACAGCTGAGCTGAACAACTGAGTGATGTCTGTCAGTCTGGTTGCTATGGATACCATGCCTGGTAACCATGGTCTGTTCAGTGGAGTTAACATGTAGCACGTCCCTAGCAACCAGTTTATCTTAAGTAATCAGGTTTTATACTCAAGGGAGAAAAACATTAGTTCTGCCATGAAAGAAAAAAACATATCTATGCTCAGCCGAGAACCGATTTAGTAGAAAACTCTTATTCTATTATTCCTGCTAGAAGTTTATGAATATAGGTATAACCGAGTGTTAGCAGTTGGGGGTGTGTCTCTGCACATTTTGATGCTGTCCAATCAGGGATGCCTCAGATTGGGCAGGGACACGCTCTCAATTGGTAACGCCCAATTGTACCTTTTATTCATCAACTTCTAGCGTGAATAATAGAGGAACGGTACAGTATACAGTTAAAAGAATAGAGGCTCCAGAATTGTTATTGCAGGGGGAATGCACTTGGTTACTGAAACAGACATGTTGGGGGAGGGGAACGGTGCTCTTTAAACTTGGCCACATGAATACTTATTCCTCTAGGAATCTGTTAACTTCAGGGGCTTTCTGTGTGGGATAGGGACGATGAAGTAGAGGTCAGTAAGCAGCTTAAAAATATATAAAAAAATACAGTAGTAGCAGTAAAATCCTTCCCGCACCAGTCACTTCTAAATTTTTGTTTCAGTTCTGTCATTTACAAGAAGTCACCGCTGCCTCATTTTAACACTGGTCCATTCATCGCACAATGGTGAAAACACGTGAGACGAGAATCTTAGGCTATACAAGAAGGGGTTGTCCCGACCCTTGATTTTTTTTTTTTTTTTTTTTACCAAAAGCACAGAAATAACAAATTGAGTGATGCTTTACCGATCCCCCTTGTAGCCACTTTCGGGATCCCCCGCCATTCTCTGTATTCTGCCCTCTAGCGATGACCTTTTGACATTTGACCTCAGTGGTGTCCGCTGCAGCAGTCACATGTCTGGGTTGAAACGTCATCACTGAAGACAGGAATCCAAGACCAGCGGAGGACTCGAGAAACGCCTGCAGGGGATGGTTAGGGGAGTATTACCTTTTTTTTTTTTTAAATTTATTTTAGCATTTTACGCTTTTGGTAAAAATTTCAAGTGACTGGACAACCGCTCTGACTCTGTTCAGAAAAATGGTTCGGTCTGATGTAACACAACAAAATATTACTCACTGGTTAACATCATTTTGATCTTTATTTTATAGAGACCTTAAAACAACTCAACAGTTGACTTTGCTTTTATAGGGAATCTGTCAGCAGTTTTGTGTGAATTTTGCCTTTAATGGAATCTGTCAGCAGTTTTGACCATGTTAAACTGGTGACAGCTCTAGGTGGAGGCTGGGGAAAGCAGGACAAACACAACTTTTGTGGAGTTTTTCTCATCAGTAGTGAGAATATGAACTTTTATTCAGCTATATTCTGCACCTGGAAGCCCGTAGGAGGCGGAGCTTCACTGTGAATCTTCTTTTGATTGGATGCTACAGCTGTCACTCTGAGTGAAGGAGAGGGCTGTGAATCGGCTTTGTGCAGAGAGCACTTCCTAGTGAAGTTCCGCCTCCTGGGCACTTGCAGGAGAAGAACCTGGCAGAATAAAACTTCATATTCACACTATTCCTGTGTTTGTCCTGCTCCTCCCCAGCCCCTACCTAGTCAGCAGTTTAACATGGTCAAAACCACAAGATCGCTGGAGCCTCCAGCAATCCTACATTTACCACCTATCCTGCAGGTAGCAAATAAATGTCATTGGTGGGCAAACCAGAGAAGGACCCCCTTAAAAGAATAGCACAGGGCAGGACCTTTAAAGCCAACCCTCTCAGAGAGCAGGACGTTCCTAGATGGAGAGAATCTGAGCTACGTGATATATAGGTTTCTATGATTTGGAACAGGAATTTTAAGTGAAAAGCAGATTAAATCCCAACAGGACTCCTAGGAGTGAGAGTAAGAGTCCTGATGACTCCCCACAGAATTATTGACCGTGAGAGACCTGATGATGCTACACACACACACCATGCTGGCAGTATTTTGTGATGGACTGTGGCATTTGGCTCTGGTGGGGCGGTATAATGTGCCACAATGTGGTATTGCTGGCCCTGCCGTCCTTCGGTTCGGACCTGACTACAAAATGGGGCCACTTTTTGAATTTTTTCCAGGGCCACTTTAAGTTCCCAGTCCACATCTGAAATGAACGATGCTGGATTATTGGACTTTTTCTCTGCTATCAAACGAAAGGCAAATTCTTTACACTTGAGTTGAGACGGCTTTCTTCGCTGGATTTCCTCGCTCCGCACTAATCGCCATCGTGTTCTCAGGCTGATGAGATATTAGAGAGAAGGAACTGAGGACGCGGCTCAGACCTCTCTCGTTCTGACACATCAGTTTCACAATCGTCTCAAATGGACAATTTCTTTGAAAAGATTTGCATTTCTTCGTGTAGACCCCAGAGTCTGTCAGTGGCTTTTATAAGAGTATGGAGGCTGAGTAACATCCTGTATTATACTCCAGAGCTGCACTCACTATTCTGCTGGTGGCAGTCACTGTGTACATACATTACTTATCCTGTACTGATCCTGAGTTACATCCTGTATTATACTCCAGAGCTGCACTCACTATTCTGCTGGTACAGTCACTGTGTACATACATTACATTACTTATCCTGTACTGATCCTGAGTTACATCCTGTATTATACTCCAGAGCTGCACTCACTATTCTGCTGGTACAGTCACTGTGTAATACATACATTACTTATCCTGTACTGATCCTGAGTTACATCCTGTATTATACTCCAGAGCTGCACTCACTATTCTGCTGGTGCAGTCACTGTGTACATACATTACTTATCCTGTACTGATCCTGAGTTACATCCTGTATTATACTACAGAGCTGCACTCACTATTCTGCTGGTGCAGTCATCGATTACATTACTTATCCTGTACTGATCCTGAGTTACATCCTGTATTATACTCCAGAGCTGCACTCACTATTCTGCTGGTGCAGTCACTGTGTACATACATTACTTATCCTGTACTGATCCTGAGTTACATCCAGTATTATAATCAAGAGCTGCACTCACTATTCTGCTGGTGCACTCACTGTGTACATACATTACTTATCCTGTACTGATCCTGAGTTACATCCTGTATTATACTCCAGAGCTGCACTCACTATTCTGCTGGTGGAGTCACTGTGTACATACATTACTTCTCCTGTACTGATCCTGAGTTACATCCTGTATTTCTTTTATTAAAATTTTAAAAACATAATAAATAAATAAATACAGAAAACACACCAAACACAAACCAAATATACAGGACATACACCTCAGTGCGGTGCAGACTACACCGGTCCAGCCCAACACTCGCCCCCCACAGAACACCCTCTATATACAATATATACAGTATTTACAATAAGAATAACAATTTCAATAACAATATAAATAACAATAACAGTGCACTAACCTTCCTGATCCGGTTACACAACAAATATAAAACAAACTTACAAAAACCCCACACACCAACACCCAATACAACACACACTTTTTTTTTTTTTGGCCCTGAGCTGGTCCCGCATCCCATGCCCCCAGCACATGATACCAGACGTCCATGAACCAGCCCAGGATTTTCTGTTATACTTAAAAAAAGAAGTCCAAAAGTCCCCAAAGTCCCGTAGAACCCTCCCCCCAATTACCCACCACCCAACCTAACACTACACCCAACAGTTCAGTATATAATATAAATATACATATATACAAACTATATACACATACATGGAAACTAACAGACCACCCGCACCACCCACCGTGAGGCTTTTCAGCCACACACAACCATTAAAGCCCAAGTTCGGCGCCTGCGAGCCCTATGTCCTCATACAGCCATCAAAACAAAACAAAAATCTAGAGTGTAAGGATCAGCCCACCACCAGGAAGGGAGACAACAGGCTAGGGTACCCCAAAGGCAAAACCCCTCCAGAGGAGAGAGGCTCTACCCGCCCCCAACCTCTTATACTCCAGAGAGCGCACCTTCACCAGGTCACCAAGAATGTTCCTAACCACCTCATCCACGGGGAGGATTTTGCGCTGCGTCAAGACTAAGCACCGTGCGTGCCACGTGTAGTACCTGACCACTGAGCTGACTAGGAATAAAGTGCAGCGGTCCCTACTACCCAGGTGTCTGAATGCTCCATAGGCCCATTCCGCATAGGAGAGAGTGACCAGCCTAGGCCAGCCGATGGAGCTCCCCACCCTGGTGTAAACCTCTGTGTTGAAGGGACACTGAAGCAGGAGGTGGTCCATGCTCTCCAGCACACCACCGCACTCCTCTCGGGGACACCCCCTGTCCTCAGAGCTCCTACACTTCAGATTGTCCCTCACACACAGTTTCCCGTGGAAGCAGCGCCAAGTCAAGAAACTTCAAAGGGATCCTGATGGAATTCAAAAGCCGTAACCCAACCCTCAGATCCCGACTTGGGCAGTCCCTGAGGGCCAGAGGTTTCTGGAAATGGGTCAACAGAACCCTCTGGTCAAGGAGTTTCCTTGACTGAGTCCTGATTTCCCACATTCCCAGACCCCACCGACGTAATACCTTCAGAACCAGGGCAGCATAAGCCGGGAGATGCCCATGTGGCGTGCGGAGATCCTTCACTTTCCCTCCTGTCTCCCATTCCTGGAAGAAAGGCCGAAACCATCCCCGACAGGAGACTACCCACGGAGGAGCCCTCTCTTTCCAGAGGTTTGCCAGATTGATCTTAATAAAGGTGTTCACCAGGAACACCACAGGGTTGACCATATCCAACCCTCCTAGTCTCCTCGTACGGTAAGTAATCTCCCTCCTGACAAGGTTCAGTCTATTTCCCCATAACATCTGGAAGAACAGACTGTAGACCCGAGTCCAGAGAGGTTCTGGCAAGACGCACACACTGCCCAGATATAACAGCAACGGGATCAGGTAGGTTTTGATAATGTTCACCCTTTCCCTGAGGGTCAAAGACCAACCCTTCCACTGGTCCACCTTCTGAGCGGCAATCTTAAGCCTGCTATCCCAATTTTGATGGGGGTAATCCCCCTGGCCAAATTCAATGCCGAGGACTTTTGTAGACTCCTGGGGCTCTGGAAGGGTGTCCGGGAGATCAAAACCAGGATCTCCTCCTCCCAGCCAGAGACTCTCACACTTATCCCGATTGATCTTGGACCCAGATTACTCTGAGTAGCGTTCTACCTCTGACAGCACCCACTCTGCCTCCCCTCTCGAAGACACAAAGATAGTTACGTCATCGGCATACGCCACCACCCTTAGTGCGGTCTCCGGAGCCGCCTGGTCCATCCTGACACCCGCCAACGGTCCACGATCAACCCTCCTAAGGAAGGGATCAATCGCGAACACGTACAATAGCGGGCTCAAAGGACAACCCTGGCGAACCCCAGATCCCACCTCAAAAGGGCAGCCAATCCAACCGTTCACAAGAGGGAAACTCTCTGCCCCTGCGTACAAGGTCTTAAGCCAATCAACAACCCCCCCGGCAGGCCATATCTCAGAAGGACAGACCAGAGGTACTCGTGGTCAATGCGATCAAAAGCTTTTGCCTGATCCAAGGACAGCATGTACCCCTTCCAGTGACCTGCCCTGCCCTGCTCCATGGCCTCTTGGACACTGAGCACAGCACTAAAAGTACTGCGGCCTGGAACAGAGCAATGCTGGGTCCCAGAAAGGAGCTGGGGCGCAAACCTCACCAACCGATTAAATAGCACCTTCGCCAGAATCTTTCTGTCCACACCGAGGAGCGCTATGGGACGCCAGTTCTCAATGTGGAATGGATCTTTACCCTTTGACAGAATGATCAGGGCCGACCTCCTCATTGACTTTGGCAGAGTACCCGAGGAGAGGCACTCATTGAATACCTCAGTCAAGAGGGGAACTAAGGTGTCCTTAAAGGTCTTATATTCAGCCAGGAAAGCCGAAATCTTATCGCGATCAAGATCCCTCTTCGCCATGAGATGTGAGTAAAAGGATCTGACGACCTCCAAGATCCCTGATCTGGACCTTCTCAGGGACCCCGTACTATCAATCAGTCCTGACACAATCTTACTACTCACTGACATCTTGCAGTTTCTGTAAGGGTCAGGCGAGCGGTATTTCCCATAATCCCTCTCAAAAACCAAAGATGCGTGTCTATCATACTGACATCTCATAAGCAAAGACTTCACTCTGGAGATCTCCTCACGGCTACCTCCAGTCGAGACAAGACGTTCGAGTTTCCTCCTCAGGCCCTGATACAGGCGGTACCTGCTCAGACTCCTGAGGCTCGAGAGCTGGCGGAAGAACCTCCCCACCCTTTCCTTGAACAACTCCCACCACTCAGACTTACTGCTGCAGAGATCCAGCAATGGTACCTGGCTCTGAACGAAGTCCTCAAAGGACTGTCTTATCTCCGCTTCTTCCAAGAGAGACGAATTGAGCTTTCAGTAACCTCTTCCCATCCGGGGAGTCTCTGTAACATTCAGAGAAAACAAAATTAAACAGTGGTCGGAGAACTCCACCTCCACAGCAGACACGGCTGAAGAGATGGCTTCCTCCTTCAAAAAAAACCTACCTATTCTAGACCTACAACTTTACCCCTATGATAGGTGAACCCCGGGTGGCCTGGGGTGTGCCGGATGTGGACATCCACCAGGCGAGCCTCACTAGCTATACTATTGAGCGCGACGCTATCATAAGTCAGCTTGTCCCTGGAACCTCCCCTGTCCTGGGGCCTCGTGACAGTATTGAAGTCCCCTCCAAAGACCACCTGCCGACTCGTAAAAAGATAGGGCTTGATCCTCATGAAGAGACACTTCCTGTCCCACTTGGATTGGGGACCATAGATGTTAATTAGACAAAGTTTTTGTCCCCTCATGAGGACATCCAAGATCAGACACCTCCCCATTTCTAATTCAATAACCCGTCGGCATTCTACCGGTGCGGTAAAAAGGACCGCCACCCGGCTATATGGCTCGGCCGCAAGAGACCAGTAGGAGGCTCCGCGCCTCCATTCCCTTTTAGCTTTAAATATGGCCGCCAAATCTGGCAGCCTGGTCTCCTGCAAAAATAAAATGTCAGCTTCAACCCGGCTGAAAAAATCAAAGGCCGCAAATCTAGCCGTATCTGACTTAATGCTGGCGACATTAATGGACGCCAGCGTCAACGGGGTGGGTGCCGCCATCATGGGTGACCGAATCAGACGGCTTTCTTTTTCCCGCTGCCCATGCCATCTGTTCCATCAGATGATGGCTTATCCCTTTTTAAGGAAACAGAAGTATCCATCTCACTTCCGTCCTTGTCCCCTGACTCCAGGCCAGCCCCCCCTCCTGAGGACATATTTCCCCCAGGAGAAGGAGGCTCGGCGTCCCCCGCAGGCCCCGGTGTTACCGCCGCTCCCAGAACCTCACCCTCAGCTCCCTCCCCCAAAGAGGAGGAGGTGTCACCTATGGCTTGGAACCGGTTTGAGAGACTAATCAGAGGGGGGTCGGTTGTGCCTTCCCTTGGCATCTGGTGGGTGGGAGAAGACCTTAAATCTCCCTTTTTACTTATATGCTTTTTACCCTTTTTCTCTTGCCATCCCCCACTTTTCCCGTCCATACTTTCGCCATGGGGGGATATTGAGGAGATGGCACCTTCCTCTTCCTGGATCCTCCTGATTTCCTCATCCAGTTCACTGTCCCTTTGGGCCTCAGCAGTAGCAACAGCCTCAGGGGTGAGATCAGAGGTTGTCCCAGTCTCCCCAGTTGCCTGAGGTTCCCGAGACTCGCCCATCTCCCTCCCCCTTTGGCGTTTTTCCTGACGCCTCAGTTGGGCAGGCGTCTTTTGCTTACTTTTCCTCCCCGGCCCGTCTGTTCCTTCACTTCTGCCAGCCTCTCCCCCAGCAGAATTGGCCTCATGGCTTTCTCCCGCCGGGGTATTGACTGCATTGGCAAAGGAATGGGGGCAGCGACTGAATGGGTGACCTAAGTCACCACACAGGTGACACCTAATCTCCGCACATGATGCAGCGAGGTGACCGATCTCCCCACACAGCGCGCACTTCTGTACAGTGCAGTTAGCACTGAAGTGTGTGGGGCTGCCGCATCTGTGACAGAGCTTCGGCTGACCCTGGTAGAAAATCTGGATTCGATCCCTTCCGAGAAAGGTTGCAGATGGTATGTGGGTAACCGTATTTCCTGAAAGCTTAAGTTTTACCATAAACGTCCAGGACCCAGACCAGATGCCATATTCATCCCTGTTCTTTTTGGGGACCTCCACCACCTCCCCATATCGGCCAAGCCACGTCATGATGTCTATACAAGAGAGTGACTCGTTACGGGTTAAAACGGTCAGCCTCTTGACGTTGTTCTGACGAGACACTGCCTGGACGGCAAAGTCTCGCCAGCTGGGCTCGTCCTTTGTCACCTCATAGTTAGACCAGAAGAGCTCAAGCCCCTCTGGCCAAACAAAGCTGACATCGAACTCGGGGGCCCCATAGGGATGTATCAAGGCGTAGATGTCAGTCGCCTTGAAGCCCATCTTTAGCAGGAGCTCAACTACATCTGATCTTGAAGGACATGTATCACTGCCCGTCCACCTCAGACGGACCACATTCCTACGGAGACCACCCTGCCCAGATGTCGGGAGAGACCACGTGGGCTCCCTGCTTCTTTCCTCTCGGAAGGCTGAGAGGCAGAAGGATAGATCAACCTCCCTACCCTCTACGTCGATTGATCTCTCCCCTCTCTTTAGGGCCTCCAGAAGACGCCGCTGCAAAACGCCGTCCCCAGAGCCAGAGGACAAGGAGGGCCCCCTATTTCCCCCCGCTGTGACATTAGCATAGCTTCGCACAGGAGCTGCCACAGCAGTGGGGGCAACCGGACCAGGCCCCCCACCCTCACCACTTACCAACGACCCTCCACCACCCACTTCCATATCCTCCATCACCAGACCACCCTCACTAATAACAGACGACGTGCCCACCCCTCCTTCCCTCCTACCACCACTCACTCCTCCATCCAAACCACCAGACATATTTATATTAGCACAAACATTTCCCCCCCGACCTCCTCCCACATTCTCGCCTCCACTCATACTGGCTGAACCGGTGTGTTTTGGTGCAGTGTTTGGTACCTCAGCATCATTGGGCCCTGGGGCCAGAGCTGCCTCCAAGGGAGCATGCTTGCCCAGTTTAGAAGCAGCCCCAACCCCACTTTTATCATTGCCCTCCGCTTCATCAGTACCATTCTTCCCAAATTTTGGGCGCCGCTGATCGATTACCGGGCGCCGCTGATCCAAACCCAGACGCTGGTCTGTTTTTTCATGGCGCCGCTCATCTGGACCAGCAGCGCCAATGCAAAACAATGGTTTTAGTCCTATTCCTTGTCCTTTCCTTGTCCTTTTGTGGGAGGCGAAACCATCATAGCTCCGGCAGCTCCTTCATGCCTCTTCTGCCCTGAGAGAACAGCGTCATCAGCGATCGGAGCCGCCGGAGCTCTCGCAGCCGACTCTGGCGCGGAGCTGCCCCCCCCTCCCGATAGGGAGCAAACACCAGCACCAGAGCCTATCTTTTTTACGCCCACCGCAACCTTCCTGTCCGGCTTTTCAGCCAGTACCGCACCAGCTCCATCCCTGTTACTGCAAACAGAGACAGAGCTCCCCGCCATATTGGATACCTTGCTCTCCCCTCTCTCCTGCACCGAGTCCACTGCAGGACACGGGCTGGGCTGAGAAGAGGGGCTAATACAGTGAGCCGGCCCTGCGGACGACCCGGGGGTCCCAGGGAGGGGGGTGTATACAAATCGTACCTGCTCCTGGGGCTTGGTCTTCTTAGCCTTTTTAGTTTTTCCCTCCCCAGGCGTCTCCGGTGGCAGTTCATCTCCAAAGCACAAGTCCTGGAAACGCACTGGGGACTCCAGGAGCTGGATCTCCTCCATGAGGGCCCCTCCCGGGCTACAGGTCTAGTACTCATCCCCCGAGCCGCAGCTGGGTGACATGGCTGCTTGGCGTGCAGGGGGCCCACTGTACGGAACCTGCTCCTGCAGGCTGCCAGGTGGATCTTGCTGGTCACCATCACCGTCCTCCTCCACTGCCTGGTCTTCCTCCACCTGGCTTTCAGGCTGCAGCCCCATCAGCCTTCTCTGCTTCTCCTCTGCCATCTTCTGAAAGCGGTCCTCATTTAGGAGTTTCTCCTTAAACTGACCGCTTTTTTCTCTGAGGACTGTTCTCCTTTCCTCCAACTCACCGATCTCAGCTTGGAGCTGTTTCATTTGGCTCTGTAGCCCCTGCTTCCTCCGCTTGGGGGCCGATTCGGCACAAGCCTTCAGTCCGCGCAACTCCTCCCGGAGCCTCCTCAAGGTCTTGCTCGCGTCTTCATATTCACGGAGGTGGCTCATGACCCGGGAGCCATAGGTGGAAATGGACTCCCGGGCCCTCATTACGCCCCAGCCTTCCTCCTCCAGATCTGCCTCACACTCGGCTTTTGCTGGGCCCCGGAAGGGCCACTTTCACCTGAGCTGGCATTCAGGTCTTTTTTGCTGGATTCAGCCTTGCGGCTCTTCCTGCTGTCCACAGACTCAGGGGAGACAGAAGCCACATTGCTGCGAACTCCTGCCAGATCTTCTTACCCCTGAGTCCTCCATACAGGCCAAACGCTGGCTCCTCCTGTCCCCCGATGGCCTGCCGCTGGGAACAGGAGCCTGGGGCTTGCTTCCCTCGCTCATGCCTGAGAACCCACTCTCTCCCTGGGGAGGAAAGAGTAGGCCTCAGGTGGATAGATGTTTCTCCAAACAGCTCAGGAGCAGCAACACGCACAGCCACAGACGACCACACCCACAGATGATTGCAGCTCACAGACACCTGGTCCAGAGCTGCACTCCCTATTCTGCTGGTGCAGTCACTGTGTACATACATTACTTATCCTGTACTGATCCTGTATTATACTCCAGAGCTGCACTCACTATTCTGCTGGTGCAGTCACGTGTGTATATACATTACTTATCCTGTACTGTTCCTGAATTACATCCTTTATTATACTCCAGAGCTGCACTCAATATTCTGCTGGTGAAGTCACTGTGTACATAAATTATATTACTTATCCTGTACTGATCTTGAGTTATATCCTGTATTATACTCCAGAGCTGCACTCACTATTCTGCTGGTGCAGTCACTGTGTACATACATTACTTATCCTGTACAGATCCTGAGTTACATCCTGTATTATACTCCAGAACTGCACTCACTATTCTGCTGGTGCAGTCACTGTGTGCATACATTACTTATCCTGTACTGATCCTGAGTTACATTCTGTATTATACTCCATAGCTGCACTCACTATTCTGCTGGTGCAGTCACTGTGTACATACATTACTTATCCTGTACTGATCCTGAGTTACATCCTGTATTATACTCCAGAGCTGCACTCACTATTTTGCTGGTGGAGTCACTGTGTACATACATTACTTTTCCTGTACTGATAATTCCACGGGGTCCCCATGTTACCCACAGTGTGTGTTTTGGGCTGAGAGAGTCTGACCATAATGGTTTTGAATGGGATGACTGACGGGTAGTCCAGAGATAGCTCCCTGTGCCGCCCCCCCTCCCCCATCCAATGATGGTGCCAGGATAACGCCCATATGGCAGGATGAGACTACAGGCACTTGGCATCCAGGGGATTCCCACCATCAGCGTATTGATTTAGCTCTACCAGACGTGTGTGATTGGTAAGAACTGAATCATTGGCACGCCCCCTGAGGCCTCAAATAAAAGTGGCATGGTGCTGGGTGAAGTGCAGCGCCCAAATTCAACTTTGTCAGGAAACAGCCCCACACCTGACCTAGCTCTTTGCTGGGGTTGTAAGACCGCCTCATCGACTCTTCCTAGCCATTAGGCGGACACTCAACAATCAGACATTGATATACCGTCAGTGTTTCCATATTACTGGAAGAATCCATGTTGTACAGGGGGTGTTAGGGAATTGCTATTTATGCAGTATTTACACATTTTGGCTTAGGTCCACTGCAGATCTCATGAGTAAGTATTGTCGCTGGCACAACTCAGCTGTGGTTTACTTGTGGCTGCCAGACTTGCAGGAAATACCCAATGTGGTTTGGGTGCGAGCGTCTGTCATGTACTAAGGCTAGAAATATTAATGTTGACACAAAGACGGCGGACAGATCAGCAGAACCACTGCACCTAATACCTAACCTTAATAATCTGCGTCTGGACTCTCCAGTCTATCAGTCCAGTGTAATAATATATCATTAATCTACATATAAAGCTGAGTCAGACTGCAAATATATGACATTATACTGTACTGATCCAGCGTTATATACCCTGTATTATACTCCAGAGCTGCACTCACTATTCTGCTGGTGCAGTCACTGTGTACATACATTACTTACCCTGTACTGATCCTGTATTATACTCCAGAGCTGCACTCACTATTCTGCTGGTGCAGTCACTGTGTATATACATTACTTATCCTGTACTGTTCCTGAATTACATCCTTTATTATACTCCAGAGCTGCACTCAATATTCTGCTGGTGAAGTCACTGTGTACATAAATTATATTACTTATCCTGTACTGATCTTGAGTTATATCCTGTATTATACTCCAGAGCTGCACTCACTATTCTGCAGCTTCATAGCTGAAATCTCCCAGTATTCCCTGGTTGTAGATTGTCTGAACAGAGATTGCTGTGGTGATTCGTATTGTGGGAAGTGTTGACTTTAAACCAGGGTCTGTACAATCGTTTCTACTGTCCCCTCACCTTATGCAAGCACAGCGCTGCTATTGACAAGCTTGCTGACTGTTTCCAATAACAACCAGTGAGGATTATTTCATTTCATTTTCAGTGAATTCTCATTTTTCTTAAATACAACAGTTTTTTTTATATATTTGTCTGTTCACATATATATGATGAAATTGAAGACATTGAGTGCTACAGTATCTGTTCTTTTGGTCTGTTCACAGAGGGTGATAGAAGGCCAAGCAGACAAACTGAAGGACTTGGACAAGGAAATCCGAAGCATGCGGCAGACGGGAGACGACGACGATAGCGTGAAAAACAACCTCGAGTCAATAAAAACTCGTTTGTCCCAATTAGAAACCATAAGTAAAACTGCAGTTGCTTGGAACCCTGGTAAGAGCCGTATCCATCTCTACATGACTAAGAAAGTGACAGAAAGCCAGTACTTAAAGGGGATGTCTCCCCCGTGACATTGGTGGCATATGTGCTAGAATGTCAGATAGTTGCGGGTCCCAGAACATAACGACTAAAGTTTGGTTGAGTGCACTGCACATGAGCGGCCGCCCCCTATTAATTTCTATGGGAGTTCTCTTGAAATGACTGGAGAATGCACTGGGCGTGTGCGGCCACCGCTCCATGCACTCCCATAGACATTGCAGGTGGCCGCACATGTGCAGTGCACTCTCCATTGATTTTTATGGGACTTCCGAAAATATCCAAGCCCCATAGAAATGAATGGAGAGTAGTTGCCTAAGTGCAATCAGCTCTTGTTCCCTTTGGAAGCTTTGTTCTAGAGACAGGTGGGACCCGCAACTGTCTGTCCTAGCGATATGCCCCCAGTGTTCCTGGTGGGACAACCCCTTTAATCTAATCTTTTTTTAAAGGGGTTACCCCATGACTAATGTAAAAAATGAAAATCAGACATCATATAGTACATGACAATACCTTTCTAACAAAGCTAGAACCAGCCCTGTACCTTACATAGATCCAGAGATCTCCACATTCATTGCTCTGCTAGATTTATATCAAGCTGACAGCTCAGGGGGAGTGTCTTTTCTGCTGCAGCTCAGGGGGCGTGTCTCAGCTCTCCCTATCACAGCTCAGGGGGCGTGTCTCAGCTCTCCCTATCACAGCTCAGGGGGCGTGTCTCAGCTCTCCCTATCACAGCTCAGGGGGCGTGTCTCAGCTCTCCCTATCACAGCTCAGGGGGCGTGTCTCAGCTCTCCCTATCACAGCTCAGGGGGCGTGTCTCAGCTCTCCCTATCACAGCTCAGGAGGCAGTTGAAGGATGAAACTGAGCATGTGCAGCCATCTCAGTGAGCAGGACAAAGAAATAAGAAAAAATCAAACAACAGGTGGCGCTATACAGATACATTTTATTGAATAACTCAGAGGCTATGCTCAATTTTTAATTAAATGCAATTACAAAAGTATTCAGATCCAGGTGCTGGTTTTAAAACTGTAGAATATTTTTCGTGGGACAACCCCTTTAAATATTGGGTACAGTAATACCCTCAGATCCGTGGCTAGGTGTACATGAAGACAAGGAGAGAGTAAGAGCAGTCTTCTGAATGATAGGGGTCTGTCCCATTATTCATCCTATGAATATAATACCCCAACTGCAGTGACCACTGACGCATAGACCGCACAGTAGGATAGGGATCACAGGGGATGTAAATATGGCTGGTAGTGCGGTATATATGCTATTCCTGAGTAACAAGTGTTTTTCCCCTCTCCTTAAGGTGTCTTGGAGACTCAGATCAATAGACACGATCAGATGCTGAGCGTCCACGACATCCGCCTGGCCGATATGGACCTCCGGTTCCAAGTGCTGGAGACAGCGAGTTACAACGGGATCCTGATCTGGAAGATCCGGGATTACAAGAGACGGAAGCAGGAGGCCGTTATGGGGAAGACGCTATCTTTGTACAGCCAGCCCTTTTACACTGGATACTTTGGGTACAAGATGTGCGCAAGGGTCTATCTGAACGGGGACGGCATGGGCAAGAACACGCACCTGTCGCTGTTCTTCGTGATCATGAGAGGAGAGTACGACGCGCTGCTGCCGTGGCCCTTCAAACAAAAAGTCAGCCTTATGCTCATGGACCAGGGGTCGACAAGACGGCATTTAGGAGACGCCTTTAAGCCAGACCCGAACAGCAGCAGCTTCAAGAAACCCACCGGGGAAATGAACATCGCCTCCGGTTGCCCCGTATTCGTCGCCCAAAGCGTCTTAGAGAACGGGACGTACATTAAAGATGACACTATTTTTATTAAAGTCATAGTGGATACCTCGGACCTGCCAGACCCTTGAGAACAGGCGGCAAGGTGTTGTCAGGTAGAAGACAGACCAGCTTCGGGGTGTTTTGTACGTCGGTCATGAAGGAGGGAGGTCCGAAGGTTTTAAAGGAGGAGCGGTCGGCGCTCGAGCAGGAGGCTCTGAAGGAACAAGGACGGCAGGGGGGGTCTGACGCGCGGCCCCACAACTTACCGCGCCAAGGATCGAAATCTATATGTTGTGCTGATGAGAATGTTGGATATATTACAAACTTTAAGAGTAGTGTGACCATTGTGAAAGTTGCAGTTGTAATTTTTTTTTATTTTTTTGGCCGGGGGAGGGAGGGGGATGTAGGGATTAGGGTGTTAATAATGGATGGATTTCCTTGGGGTGGGGGGGAGGGAATTGGCAATTTTTAATTTAAAAAAAAATTAATGGTGTACTTGTTTTTTATTATCCCCAAATATTTTTTTTTCTTTTTCAAAAACTTTAGAAGAATTTTTATTTTTTTTTAAGATCCCAAGTTCTTCCTATTAACCCATTGGGTGCTAGACTTGGCCGCCATCAGCAATAATGCTCTGTTGATACCGGCTTCAAATGGGTTAATGTAAGGGGGGGGGGAGTCCTGGAGGAAAAACTGTCCTTCCTAGGACAGTTGCCTTATCATTAACATTATTATCATTTTTAGTTTTTCATATCTTGTGGTCACCGGCGATGAGTTCAGCAACATTGACTTTCATATCCACCGAAGTTACTATTGTGGGTGGTCCTCACAAGACATTTAAATTTTTTTTTTTTTACATTGTTTTCAAATTTTGTTTTTTTGCTCGTGAATACGCTTAAAGTTCCTAACAGAAATGGGTTTTTTTGTTAGCACTTCTAAGCTGTTCAATGTTGTATTATTTCACTTTTGAAATGTAAAACCAACTACATGTCGTAGGTTATGACAAAAATAACAATTATAATTATTAATATTATTATTACTATTATTATTACATATCTGGACGCTTCTTCGATGCCGTGCATCAGAAAACAGGCTTCGGGCTTTCACCCTAAACTAGGGGTTTGTTGAACTTTGGAGTTCTCAATAAATGACTTTCATGGTTTCTCTGCATTGAAATGATTGAACGAAAAATTTCAACAACTTTTTTTTTTTTCCAGCTTTTACAGGGTTAGAGTAGAATTTTGCCTTTTTGCGCTGTGTGACCTCCTGCAGCTTTGCGCTTTGCGGTGTGACCTCCTGCAGCTTTGCGCTGTGTGACCTCCTGCAGCTTTGTTCTGAACACCAGGTACCAGAATAGCAGAAATGCCGAAACTTGTGGTGATGTCTGACAGCCCTCCGCTTCCCTCCTACAGGTTTTAGGCCTCATGCACTTGATCGTATTTTCAGTCCCCATTTTTTGGGCCCATTCATTTTTGTGGGGCTGCAAAAAATACGTGTGACATCCATGTGCTGTCCTTATCCATGTGGCTGTGCCCCAAGTTCTAGAACATGTCCTGTTCTTGTTTGTTTGGCGGACAAGAATTGACATTTCTACAATGGGGCCTGCAAAAAGTGCGGGATGGTTTCAGACCACATCATGACATCCAGCCTGAACTGCAAAAGCGGTACGCTCATGTGCAGGAGGCCTTAAAGGGATCAAGCCAGCTGAAAGGAAACGTTTTAGTCGTTTGCAACCTTTCACTGTTAAAATTTATCTAATTTGCAACTAAGGCTACATTTACACTTGCCACGGCAGGGTCCAGCAGGCTGTTCCGGTGGGGGTCGGTCCGGTCCGGCCGCAGCACGGCAAACAAGCCGAGAGGTGGCCGGACAAAAACCGTAGCGTGCTATAGTTTTTGTCCGGCCGCCTCTCGGCATGTTTGCTGTGCTGCAGCCGGACCTCCGGCCCGCCCCCATTATAGTGAATGGAGCCAGAGCGGACTTCCGGCGGCACGGTAGGCTAGCGTTGGCACGGTTGCTGCTGCTTGAACTAATTTGGACTTTTCTTCTCCACTCCAAACCAAAGTTAAGTCCAAAAGTCTGCTGTGGTTTCCTGTTACGAAAGAGCAGCACCTTGTGGGAGCAGAGAAGATCACTTGACTGACGACGAGGTGGAGTTAAACCGTTGTCTGTTTCCAAGGGCAACCAGCAGAACTTTTGAATGCAGCTTTGGACCTGAATGGAGAAAAGTCCTGGACTACAAAATCAGTGTAGCAAATATTTTTGTAAAGTTACTCAACATTTTTATCTATATTTAAGCTTTAAAATGTTGAAAGTGATCTCGCAGTATGAAAGCCTTCCACTCATGTACAACCTTGTCTATTTAAAAAAAAAGGGATGGATAGGGGCCATATGGCAAACCAAAATGGATTGACTGCCGATTGTGCAATGTCATGCCACCCTACCTCTCATCCTCACTGGAGGGCCCAGCGCTGCACTCATTATTACCCTTTTTGTATCCAAAGTGGCCCTTGAACCGCTTGCCCTTATTTGCAAATGTTGTGGTACCTGTATGGACTGATGGGTGGTATAGTATGTGGCCCCCCGTGGGCGTTATCATTTACAGCTGGATGCTAGGGGCCAGCCTTCATTAGCGGGGCCCAAGAACTAGTTGCCTGTGATATTGAGGGTGTAGCTGCCAACAGTCCCCGGGGGACAGACAATGTTATAGATATAAAAAGCCACAGGTCCTGGTGCCACATAAGAGGACACCCATGTTCTAAATAGTATGTTATGTCTTGGAGGTTCCCTAATAGAAATTTTGTACAGGAGCTTGAAACCACACCCCTGAGGGGAAGCATAAGTAAGACAGACTGGCCCCTCCTCCGAGGATCTAACCAATGTAGGTTTACCTGACTAGAGCCCTGGGCTCTTCTTTTTATCAAGTATCGCTGCAAAAACGCCTGTAAAAGCAACATTGGGCAGAGTCACCGTTTCAATGGAGGGATGGCATATTAAAATGAGAGATGTGGATATGATGTGCGTAGACCTGGTATCGCCAGGGGATGCACGGATGAGAAACTCTGCAATTCAGCAAACGCAATACCGAGCTTCACGGATATCAGCCAGTATGGAGACATTACCCACAGCAACCAATCAGAGTGGAGCTTTTATTATTTTAGAAAGTGGTGATACGATCAGTTGCTGTGAACAATGGCGATTATTCGTGAGGTTCAATATTACACTAAAGGACTGGTCTGTAATAGTCTTAGGGGGAGATTTATCAAACTGATGTAAAGTAGAACTGGCTTAGTTGCCCATAACAACCAATCAGATTCCACCTTTTATTTTTCACAGCTCCTTTGGAAAATGAAAGGTGGAATCTGATTGGTTGCTATGGGCAACTAAGCCAGTTCTACTTTACACCAGACTACATTCTCCTTACTGTCGACCACGCCCCCCCCATCCCTGCAAACAAAATTTCCGGACACAAACTGCTATATGAAAAATTGTGAGATATCATGGGCCGATGGGCAGTGTAGTGTATGAGCCCCATCAGACGTTAGCGTTTACTAATGGCCAGTGTTCATTAGTAGGGCCCATGAATTGGCTGCCTGTAGCATTGAGGGCATAGTTGCCAAAATTGCAGGGACATTCCCTAATTTTCAGAGACAGTCCTTGCAAAATCGGGCTGTCCCGGGCCAGAAATGGGCATGGCTTATGCAAGCCCCTCCCAAGGGCGGAGTCTTTTTGTCCCTAATTTACCAACTGCAGTATTGGTGAATATGAGAGGGGCCCATAGCCTTATCCATATAAATCACACGGCAGGTCAATGGTTGTGATAAGGCACTTCCATCTTGTGGCCCTGGCGCTTGAACACGTAGAACCCTTTAGTCATATTCTCCGGTTCCTCAGAACTGGAGGGGGGAGGGGGTTGTGTTACAGCCGCTACATTACTGCTGTAGTGTAATTTCCACCTATATCTTCTCTATTGGGCCCACTCCTGGCCTCATTGTGTTTATATATATATATATATATATATATATATATATATATATATATATATATATATCTGTTAAATTTTTGGTTTTTGATTTTCTTCTTGTACTGTTTATTACGATATTTTCTTTTACCTCTCACAATCTCCAGCACCAAAAAACAAATGATTGTAATCTCTGTGGCCCAGAGCCTCCTCACCGTCTCTGGTACGGTGAGACTGTCGACATTATCACAGAATGTAATATTTTTGCATTATACACCGCCATTTGCTTTCCACCTTCGTGCGTTATAAGAATAATGTTTACAGTATTCGATTTTTCTGGCCTCGTCCAAAAACTGGTGACGTCGGTGGAGCGAACGTCACCCAAGGACGCCATCAGGTGGTGTAGCATCTAGGCTATAGGAAAAGAACTGATTTTATTTTTTTACGGACCTTCACAGGCTACGTATAGAATATATATATATATTTACTACGCCATTCTCTGTTATTTTCTACCAGATTAGAGTCTAGCAAAAAAAGAAAATCACATATTTTATCACGGTATATATTTCTAGCGATGTATATTTTCTATTTGTTATAGTATGGAGCGTGACAGCTGCACCAGTCAGGTGACTTCAGCTCGTGGGTTGCTAAGGTCTTCCTAGCAACCACTCAGAATTCAACTTTCATTTTCTCAACTGTGTTGGAGAAATGAAAGCTAGGCTCTGATTGGTTGCTATGGGCAACAAGGCCATTTGCTGAAGCATTTTGAGGCCCGGCCTTCTACGTCAGTCACGGTAGCTGACGAAGGGGAGTCAAATCTGTTGGCTGCCCCCGTGGTGGTCTCCTCACTCCCTTTATTGGCCTCAGTTTCCAAACTCTCTCCGGCTGGAGTACGCTCCCACTATTTTTGCGTTAGTTTACTGCCATGTAAATCATGGCAGATACTGAAATCTGCCATCACTAACGATACCTCTGTTCGTGGTATAAAGCGATTGGTGCTGACAGATGGAATTTTTCCATTTTTGGACCTTTTTGTTGAAAAAAAAAAAATTATTGGAGACGCAATGCACATACAATATAACATAAAGGGTTAATTTAATGGGTTACAGATATTGTGAAGGGTGTGCCCCATTAAGGCTAGGGACCGACAAAAAGGGTACAGCTACGACTACACTGTGTTGCACGACATTTTTTGTATGTTACTGTCCATTGACTATCATTACAAAAAATGTTGCGCGACTTTTTTGCGACAAGAAGTCGCCGTGTAGCCCTAGCCTAAGGGTCCCTGTGCGCACAAATTTTGCCTTTTTTTTTTTTTTTTGCTGTGCAGTTTATGGCATCTACATCATTTGCTGTTTTGTTCATGGCGTTTTTCCGCTGTATCTAAGGCGTTCTGAAAACGTATGGAAAAAAAAAAACAAGAGCACCGGCAAGACAAAAAGACAAAAAACCCCACCTAAGGCCTCATGCCCATGAACGTATCTGTTTTGTGGTCCACAAGTCGTAGATCTCCAAAATACGGATGCTGTCCGTGTTACTTCTGTATTTTTTTTGTGGACCCATTGGGGAACATTTACTAAGGGACTTCCGACTATTTTAGGCATAAAATAGTCGCAAGTCCCCTTTTTTTTAATATTTTATCGCTGGCCATGTCTGCCAGTGTTGTGCATTTCGGAGGCCTTGCCAAGGCCAGGACTCCAGCTCCGGCAAATTTACTAACATTTATGCCACGAAAAAGGCGTAATGTTAGCGAAAAAAACTACGCCCGCCAGGGACTGGCATGATTTTTAAGATGTGCCTAATTTAGTATGAGGCTCATGCAGCGTAGGGGGAAACTAAGACTGGCGTAAAAAAGCTGGTCTTAGTAAATGTGCCCCATCCAAATTTTGTGGACAACTATATTACATGTTCTATCTTTTTGCCGAACAGGCACATGGATGTCGGGAAGTACACGGATCAGCCTTGTGCTTTCCGCCTCCCTATGTCCGTTCTGCAAAAAGATAGAACATGTCTTCTTCTTGGCTGCAAAACGCAGTCCATGGACCCACTGAAGTGAATGGGTGCACTAAAAATACGGATTCAAGATGGCAGTCATCTGTATTTTGCTGATCCACATTTTGCAGACCACAAATTACATACGATCGTGTACGTGAGGCCTAATGAACAAAAACGCCAGGAGCTAAAAATAAACAGAACTGTATCCTGCGTTCAGTATTTCTCATAGACCTCTGCTGGCGTTTTTACCATAAACGCAGGAGGCAAAAAAAAAGCCTCTAAAAACGCACAAGTGCAGAAAAATCACAGCCTATACACCTAGGCAAATTTCAGACGAGCGTATTCCGTGTGAGAGCGTGAATTCCCGTAGCGACCTCTATTCCTGTGACCGCACAGCATCTTAATAATTTCTAAGGCCTTATTCACACGACCGTTGTTTGAGTCCACATCCGAGACGCATTTTTTGCATCTTGGATGTGGACCCATTCACTTCAATGGGACCACAAAAGATGCGTACAGCCACCCACATCCGTTACTCCTTTCCATGGCCCGGCAAAAAAAAAAATAGAACATGTCCTATTCATGTCCGTTTTGCGGACAAGAATAGGCATTTCTATAATGGGTGGCCTGTTCCGCAAATTGCCTGTTCTGCTGTTTTGCCGATCCGCAATTTGTGGACCGCAAAACACAGCGCGGTCGTGTGCATGTAGCCTAATGCTGTGTGTCTCTGCCCGACCGCAGCTGTGATGATTTGTGCTGACCGCATTAAGTCAGTACAAATCATTACAGCTAAAAAAACCGGATAAAAACCACCCCAACAACGGGTCAGCAACCTAGTTGTTAAACTACAACTCCCAGCATGCACACTTGCTCATAGAAGACGATGGAGCATGCTAGTTTCACAACAGAAGGTTGCTGACCCCCGAGCTTAGGATAAAACGACATAAACGCTGATCGGATCAGCGGCGAATTCACCTGCATAGTACTCGAGTTTAACCCTTTACATTAATTTTAAAGATTCCCATATGTCATGTGTATATTATCATGGACCGTATAGACTCGAAGCTTCGTGATTTGTTGGGGGGGGGGGTCACTATATATATATATCATGAGGAGACCAGTGGTGTAAATGACGTGATCGTTAATGGGGGGAGGGGAGGTGGGGCGGGGGTTCCTGTTTCAGATTTGGGGCCTAGGTGCTTGGGGTTATGTATCCGTCCATCATGCGACGCTGCTAAAACTATTTTTATTATTATAATTCTATATTTTATTAAAGGTCTGTTGCCTATAAGTGAAAGCCGTTATAATATGACTTATGAGGCGCTCAGTGCCTCGCGGCTCGTTAACCTCATTAGTCCAACATGGTGCATATATATATATTGGTCCGGGCACACGTCACCGGTCATTACTGTGTGTAGGTGATGAGAACACTTATCTGCACTATTTCTGTATGTTAGCAGATCGCCACCGAAGAAGCACTAAGACCCCCAGACGGTGGCGCCGGTTGTTTTCAGCCGCAGGATTTAAATATCGTCTTTTGCGTGGAGACGCTGCTTCCGTATCACATACAGATCACTGGTGCTCAATTTAAGGTAAAAGCCAAAATGTGTAAAAAAAAAAACAAAAAACAAAAAAAAAGTTTGAGAGTCAGCAAAAACTTGTTTTACAAAAAAAAAATAAAAAAAATACCAAAAGTAGTAAATTTTCACAGGACGCTGTCAGGATGAGGAATGTATCATGTACATGTACTGTGTGTGTGTTCACTCGTGTGTCGGCCTCGCTCCGGGGGCTCGTTATTAAGAATAAATAATAAAATGATGATAATTGCACAGACCGCTGTCTGGATTCAGTCCCTCATAGAAAAATGTATAATCTCATTACTGTGGATGATGGCAGGATTTCTCCTTTTTTCATGTTAAAGGGGTTCTCCGCTTACTTGTTAATAAGCTCATCACAAAGTGTCCTTCTACTTGGGACCATCAGTGATCAGCTGGAATCTGTGGAGAAACCTGGCAGTAAGTGTTCCATTTCCCTGCAGCGCCACCACAGGTGTAATGCGGCATTACACCATTCACATCAAAGGTGGTACAGGACAGGTCCTCCAGAGCGAGAGACGCTCTTTGTCAGGGATCAGCAACCTCTGGCACTCCAGCCTTTCCAGAACTACAACTCCCAGAATCCTCCTTTCAATTCTATGGGCATTACAAGAGCAGCTGAGTAAGTTTGCATGCTGGGAGTTGTAGTCTTACAGCAGCTGGAGTGCCGAAGGTTGCTGATCCCTGCTCTTTATCATTACTCTCCACCCTGAGCCACAAATACCAACCTGACCATAAATACAACCTTAGGGCTCATGCACGTGACCGTATGTATTTTGTGGTCCGCAAAAAATACGGATGACGTCTGTGTGCATTCAGTATTTTGTGGAACAGAACAGCCGGCCCCTAATAGAACAGTCCTATCCTTTTCCGTAATGCGCACAATAATAGGACATTATTTTTTTTAATTTTTTTTTTTTGCGGAACGGAAATATGGACACTCAATGTAACTTACGTTTTTTTTGTGGACCCATTGAAATGAATGGTTCCACATACGGTCTGCAAAAAAAACCAAAAAAAAAACCAGAATGGACACGGAAAGAAAATACGTTCGTGTGCATGAGCCCTTAGGTCTATTAAAATCTCAGGCGGGCCTAATAAGAGGTCCATTGTCCTCAATGATCACTTTTGAATTGATTTAAAAAAAAAAAAAAAAAACGTAACGACCTGTGCAAAATAACTGTAAAACTTTAGGCAATTTTATCAATTTTTTTTTCTCACCCGAAATTTATAAAATATAACCAGTTGTAGAAAATATTCCCTGGCAGAACCCATTAGTTTATGACCGCCACCCTTCCCACTGGCCTGTATGGTATTCTGATGACAGTGTCGGGGAGGTGGAATTGAAAAGTTAGCGAGAAAGGTTGAAAGGTGTTTTTTAAATTTTTTATTTTTTTTTTTAAAGGGCTCATGCACACTAATATATTTTTGGTCCACTTCCGATCCTCATTTTTTGCGGGTCGGATGCGGACCCATTCACTTCAAGATACCCGTTTTCGGACAAGGATAGGACAGTTCTACAGAAGGCAGGACGTTCCGTTCCGCAAAATAAGGAAAAAACACAGCTGGTATCCGTGTTTCGCGGATCCGTAATTTGCAGACAGCAAAAACGGTAACGGCCGTGTGCATGAGCCCTAATAATGCATAGGGAATTGTTTGGTTGTCAGCACACTGTCAGTTAGTACATAGGGACTATGTGAGTGACAACTGTCCTGAGCGCCATTTTTTGGTGCAGTTGTCAGTTCCCTTGTCCAAAAAACACAATGTGGCACATCGCTGCTCCTCCAGCCTTTATTCACACTTTGCAGTCATGTTGCAGCTCATTGGCCAGTATGTGGCCAACCAGACAGGGTGGCAGAGGTGCGGACCCTCTGACAACGCCAGCAATCCACAGATTGCACGATCAGAACTTTGACACTTAAAGGGGTTGTCCAGAATTTACAAAAAAAAAAAAAAGACCGCTTTCTTCTTTTGGATACAGCTCCACATCGGTTCACAGGTTGTGTCTGGTATTGCCACCCTGCTCTAATGAAGTGAATGGTGCGGAGCTGTAATACTGCACACAACCTGTAGACACGTGTGGTGCTGTTTGTGGAAGCAGCCATGTATTTGTGATCCATGTGCTGAGGTTCTCCAAGAGGGCCAAGCACTAGTGCTCCCCATAGACCAGGGATCAGCAACCTCCTGCACTCCAGCTGCCGTGAAACTACAAATCCCAGCATGCACACTTACTAAACTATTCTTGTAACTCCCCTAGAAATGAAAGGAGGATTCTGGGAGTTGTAGTTTCCGAATAGCTGGAGTGCCGGAGGTTGCTGATCCCTGCCTTGGACTATAATGGGATCCACTCTGTTTCCGGCATGAGTGCTGGCTAAAAACCTGCATTTTGCCGGAAAGCGGCCGGATCTGGAGAATTCTGGCAGGCTGGAGGCCAGGATGCCGCAGATGTGAACGTACCCGTACATGGTGCAAAAAATTTGACCCCGGTTCTGAGCATCCTTTTTCAGCTGCCAATAGAAGTTGTTCCCGTGCCTTGAAGCTAAAGGGAGGACACGCCCATAATGGGAATGCACGCCCTGAACACAAGGCATCATGGTCCTAAATTTGAAGACCATGAAAAAAGCCATTCAGGGTCACCTCAGCGCTAATGCTGTATTGTTACATGATGCCGATTCCGCCTATGTAATAATATATGGCATATAGGAATGCCTTTGAACACCGGACGCGTCCACTTCAGTCTATGTGTCCAACAGCATCCCCAAAATATGAAAATCTTGGCTCGGTATTCCTATTACGTGCTTGTTGCTAAGCAACCACAACATTCACGTCTGTGGAAAAAAAAAAAACACTAGGCAGCTGTATGGATAATACCACCTCCATATCACCTGGGACCCCCAGACCCTTAGGCCCCTTTCACACGAGCGGGAGACTCGCATGTCTCCCGCAACGCATCTACAGGGCTGGACTCGGCACGGACAGGGATCGCATATAATGCTCTGCGATCCCTGTCAGTGCGGAGTCCAGCCCTGTAGATCCGTTGCGGGAGACATGCGAGTCTCCCGCTCGTGTGAAAGGGGCCTTAGACCAGAGCCTGAGTCATAGGGGACTGAGTCCAAACACGGCGAATAGAACCGCGAATGTCGACTCTATACTTGAAACCAACGCCAATACGAACACGACGAGCGATCTGAGACGTTCACCATCTGTTTCCTTCCTGTAAATTTCCTTTCAGTGCCGGGAATAATAACCCCATCATCTATACAGAAAGCAGATTACTATTTAGTAAAGCGTCTGGAGAATTTCCCTTTCGTCTTGCAAAAAAAAAATAAAAATAAATAAGTAAAAAGTGCACTGAGAAAAGAGAACGTTCATCACTTGTGGCGCAACTTTTTGGAAATTTTTGTAGCATTTTTTTTTCGTGGGAAAGTTCCTACAGAGGTCAAATTGTATTTTATTAAGCAATACATCCATGCAAAAGCAATCTGAGCATGCTTAAACTTGCAGTAAAATGGAAGTGGCGTCCATTATTACAATTTTAAGGGTTGTCGGGGGTTAAAAGGGTTGAGCAGGATCGGAAAAATATGGCGGTTCCCTTCCCTGCCTGTCCACAGGTTGTTTGTAGTAACTGAAGCTCGGCCCCATTCACTTCAGTGGAGCTGAGCTGCAATACCGGACACAACCTGTGGACAGGTGTGGCGCTGTTTCTGAAGGAAAGCAGCCATGTTTTTCTAATTCTGCGGGGGAAGGCCCAATGAAATTACAGTATTTGTATGATGTCAAGAAATAAGCTCCACCCACTTAATCTGTAGTGTGTCACATGACAGGTATCATTTAAAGGGACCGCTCCCCGTAAAAAGCGCTCTTCAAACCTGGAACCATGGAATCCACTCATTATTAGTTACGGAGCTTATTTTCCATACCCCCCTTCCCCTTTACCTCAGCAAATCCCAATGCACTTTTGCAAAATTATTGGCGCCTCCAAACAGCTACCTGCCTGTTGGCTCTCATTGGACGCGGCTTAGCAGTGAATCATGGACTCTCTTTTCTCAGCGCCAGACCTTCTTGCATGGTGCTGTAGACTTAGGGGACAATTCTCATTCGATCCGAGGCCAGGCTCGCTAGGCCTGGGCCTTGGGCGGCAGAAACCCTGCTGGGTGCGATTGCTTTTGTCTTTTTTTTTTTTTTTTTATCCTTTTTATGTTGTATCTATAATCACTTGTTTATTTATTTACTTTGTATCGATTTTCTTACCACTTTGCTATGTACTAAGGACTATAGTGGGTTATGGTGCAAGGTATCAGGGGGAGGGGAAGCGGGCGGGTGTTGAAATCGTGGCTTGTTCGCGGATGGATTCTTATAAATCTTTGTCTTAATGTATATGGAATAAATAATGCGATTGCATCACTGAAAATATAACATTTTATAATCTCTTGATGTCTCTGTATCACTTACTATATCGGAGTGACTGTATTTTGCATCTGCTTATGTAAGTGCCACCCCCCCTTCATTATGATTTTTTTTATTTTTTATTTTTTTATTTTTTTTTAATACCCCCTGGACGATCTCTTGTGCTTGCTATTCTTTTGTAATTTCGTGTCTGTATGTGCAAACAATAAATAGAATATTTTTTAATATTTTTTTTTTTTAATTTTTATTTTTTTAAGTGTCTCTTGGGGGTAGCCTTTGTATCCAGAACTATTAGATGCTTCTCATTATTATTGAAAAGTAAAGATTTTGTCGTCCCCCCCCCTCAAAAATATGTTAAATTTTTCTGAGACGGACAAGCCCCACCCCCTTTTGACATCTAGCCACGCCCACTTTTGGAGGGAAACCTTTTATCAGACTGAAATCATTGTCCATCAGTTTGATAAAAAAAAATAGCATTTGTTACCCAGGACAGTTGTGAGGTCACGAGGCCCGCCGCCCTTGACATGTCACTTTTTTTTTTTAATGCACTATCCCTTTAAATACTGCTGGTAAGAATTACTCAGCCTGACAACACCTGTCCTCACACTGCTGTACAGGACGTGAAAATTTCCTGTTCTCGAGGCTTTGAAGCTGATTCATAGAAGCTTCTCAGTGACTTTACACGCGATCATGTCTGGTAATTCGAATTTACATGGGAAGCGCTTTATTTTTGAAGAAAAAAATATCAACACTGGGGGGTCAATTACCTACATTTTTACGCCAGTTTTAGGTGTAAAAGTAAGGGCTCATGCGCACGACCGGTGCCAGCCCATGCCCGTATTGCGGCCCCCATACGCCGGGTCCGCAATACACGGGCACCGGCCGTGTGCAGCCCGCATCACGGATCGCCTATTCACTTCAATGGGTCCGCAATCCGGGAGATGCGGAGCAGAGGCACGGATCAGAACACCACGGAAGCACTACAGTGTGCTTCCGTGGCGTTTCTGGCCGTGCCGCAAATTACGGTCCACGGCACGGGCACTGACTGCACACATTTATGTGCATGAGCCCTAAGTGAAAACCGATTCCAGCTACACGGCGTCACTGGTCGCGGCCAGGATGGCTGAGTAGCGGGGATCCCATAGAAATGAATGGGATCGCTGCAGCAGTCTCAAGAAGTCCTGCTGTGTTGGATTTCTTGCGACTGCCGCAGTGATCCCATTAATTTCTATGTGATCCCTGCCACTCAGCGATCCTGGCCGCAACAAGTCTCGCCGTGTAGCCCTAGCCTTAGGCCACACGAGTGCAGGTGCACGCGCAAAAGATCCATACGAATTTCTGTGCAGATTTACGTGCGTTAATGCAGTATATCCGCAATGTCTAATTGTGGATTTAGGCGCGGATTTGATGCGGTTTTGCTGTAGATCTCACCCTTCCATTAAAAAGGGTGAATTCCGCAGCTAAAAATCGCGAACCTAATTGACGTGCTGCCGATTTGGAATTCCGCAGTGAAGGCAAATTTCAGCACTGAAGAAATTCACAAAGTGTCCACGAGATCTGTGTAATCTCATACACTTTGCTGGTACTGTAATACAGTGCAGTTTATGGACGCGGAACAAAACGCACGTATTTCGCAACGTGTGCAGCTGGCCTAGGGGTGCCTTCACACGTTCTCTGGTGTGAAGTATGGTGTAGATTTTGTCGCAGATTTCCGGTATGAGAATCTCAAACTGATTCTGCAGTACAAAAGGTCGCAGAACAATCTGCAGCAAAATCCGCACGGATTTTGTTGCAGATTTTTCCGCAACGTTTTCTACTGCAGAATCAGTTTGCCATAGGATAACATGGTGGAAGTCTCGATGTTGCGGATTTTCTGACAGAATTTTCCACAACATGTGAAGGCATACTGTGGGGAAAGCCAGCAGATTTCACCCTCTCCATTGCAAAGGATAAAATCTGAGAGATCCGCAGTACAAATCGACAAGCAGCAGCTTTCAGATCTGCAATGCTGCACAGTTCCTGCTATGGTTGTGTGTATGAGGTCTTAGAGTAAAAAAAAAAAAAAAGACATGCACAGCAATTGGATTGCACACACATGCAACGTGACCCTATAGGAATATGTTCCATGCAATATCACTGCTGGGATCCACTCCTGTTATGGGGCCATACCCCACACTCTGCCTCCTCTCTGGGTGACTTTTTCTGAGCCGCCTGCTGTCTTTCTCCATTCACTGTCAGAGACCAGAAGGTTCCTCCTTGACGAGCAGCTGCTGAGATCACAGGTGTGACCAGCTGACCATCACCTCTGCTGCCCACACCATGATACCGAGCTCCAGCTCCATCCTGGACTTCCCTGCTTCCTTCCTCATGCCGATGCAATGCTGGGAATTGTAGTCCCACAGAAGAGCACGCAGGAACCTCTGTTCATCAGGGCTGCAGCACCAGGTCACGGGTGAGGGAGGCTCAGATCGCAGGGTCAGTGGGTCACCTGTAATGTGTGACAGATCAGTGGGGAAGGGCTGTCAATGTCTCGTCTGAGGGTTCTGCCGCGCCATTTTGTTTCCTGATGTCCAAGATGTCAATTTTGTTTTCAAAAGGGGGCACAATGGGTTAGGGCTCATGCACACGGCCGTATTGCGGCCTGCATACATACATGGGCACCGGCTGTGTGCACCACGGATCGCGGACCCATTCACTTAAATGGGTCTGCAATCCCGGAGATGCGGAACGGAAGCACGGATCGGAACCCCACGGAAGCACTACAGAGTGCTTCCGTGGTGTTCCTGCCCGTGCCTCCGCACCGTGGGATGCGGATCGCGGACCCCATCTAAGTGAATGGGTCCAATGAGGTGGCCCCACGGTCAGTGCCCGTGCATTGCAGACCGCAAATAGCCCTTAGGGTGGTTTGTAACCTATGATTATCTTGGTCTGCTGCATTTGGGCCCCATCTCAATGTCGGGGCCCCATGGCGTCATATGAGATTGCAGTCCAAATATGTTAATGGTGATTGTGGCCGTCATGAAATACCCAACGCTACAATGTGATGTGGCCCCATAGACGTACATTGCATATGTATCATACCTGTATTTGTGTTGTAGTCAGGTTGTCTAGATATATATATATTTATATGTGATTTTTGTAAATTTGCTGCAAAGAAATAAAAATGTGAGAAGATACAAATTTAGCTTATGTGTCGCAGTCGCTGCACTGCGTAATACGGAGGGCAAACTGTTAGTGCTAAATACAATGGGGGTCAGTTACTAAGACTGGCTTTTAAGGCCAGTGTTGGATTTCCCCCTGCGCTGCGGGCGCCCCTGGCTGCAGTAGTTTTCACCAACTTTTATGTGTTAAATGTTAGTAAATTTGCTGGCGCTGAGTACTGAACTGCCGAACACAGTGTAAAACAGGTTAAAAACGGGACAATTATTTTTATTCCTAAAATAGTTGCAAGTCCCTTAATAAATGACCCCTCAATATGTACCTATAGACGTCTGCATTGGGTTCACAAGCCATTCACCCTCTTTGACACATCTGTCATGACATCTGGGACAAGATGGTCAGTGGTTCATCCGTGACGAATCCGTGTTTGGTCGCGATGTCTGTTTTTTGCCCTCCGTGTGTCATCTCTATTCCACGGACAATGCTAGGCTGAAAATGGATTTCCAGAGGTTCTCCTACCAATGGTCCGTAAAAAACTATGGACCACACATAGAGGGCATCCGTGTTGTGCCCGTGGTTTTCACTGACCCACAGGGGCACATTTACTAAGACCGGCTTTTTACGCTGGTCTTCGTTTCCCCCTCTGCGATGCTGCAAGATACGTCTAAGTTATGACGAGGTGTGCGCATGGAGTTTTTAGCTAACATTTAAATGCAAGTAAATTTGCCAGGGCTGGAGTCCCAGCTCCAGCGTGGCCCCTGACACGTCCCCATCCCTGTCGCGTACGAGCCACAAAACCGGCCTTGCGCACAAAATGGTGTTCCACAGTCGGACAGAAAAGTGGAGTTGCAACACTTTTTAGGTCTAAAAGTGTCACAAGTACAATAGTAAATGTGCCCCATAGACTTAAAAAAAAAAAAAAAAAAGGGCATGCTCCCGTAGTGTCAGCACGCATCCGTATATCCGTTCTGCAGATTATAGAACATGTCCTATTCTGGTCCGCAAAATACAGCCCTTTGACCCATTGAAGTCAATGGGGCCACAAAAAAATGCGGATGGCACACAGACAGTATCCGTATTATGCGGATCCTCAGTTTGCAGAACGCAGAAAGGAAACGGTCGTGTGCGTGAGCTGTTTTCTACTGACCACATGCCGTGTGTTTTCTCTTGTAAAATCCATACCAGCGGCATCATAAACTACATGACGAGCCTTTTTTTTTCTGTTTGGGTATTTTCACATGGAGATTTTTCGGCACGGGTTTTGTCGCAGATCCTGCACCCACAAACCAGGCCATGAAGACTTGTAGATGATCTCCATTGATTTTAATGGGAAAACTGCTTATAAACTTAGATGCCGCTGTCTTTTTCTGCTCGCAGTGTTAGGCTGCTTTCACTCGAACGTTGTGTTTTGCGGTCCACAAAAAAAAAAGATGATGTCCGTATGGCATCCGTTTTTTTTGCGGATCCATTGTAACAATGCCTACCCTTGTCCGCAAAAAGGACAAGAATAGGACATGTTCTATTTTTTTGGCGGGGCTACGGAACGGACATACGGATGCGGATAGCACACGGTGTGCTGTCCCCATTTTTTGTGGACCCATTGAAATGAATGGGTCTGCATGCTATCCGCAAAAAAAAACGTAACGGACACGAAAAAAAAATACGTTCGTGTGCATGAGGTCTAAGACTTATTCTTTGCTTTGGAAAAGGTGAAATCGATTTAGAATCCGCACCAAATGTCAATTTCTGCTCAGGATTTTTTTTTTTCTGCCACGTATGAATTAGAATTGCTAAACGCTCATTCTCTTTGCTGGTACTATACAACGTTGCAGATTTCCTGCACGAAAATCCGCGGCTAATCGGTCACGTGTGAACCCAGCCTAAAAACTGTGAACCCTTTATAAGTTTAGTTCCATTGAATGGAGTTAAACCACGAGCAGGCTCCAGCTGCGGCTTTCCGAGGGATCCGCGTGGTCACCGCGCCAAGAATGGACCTGTACATTCTTAAAAACTTGGCTGCAAAACCCTCAGCCGCAGGAACTGCAGTCTGGTCTCCCACTGAAAACAATGCAAGACAGATTTGGCGCAGTTTTCGGTGTTGAATCTGCGCTGAAACCCGTGACCAAAATCCTTCCTCTGAACATACCCTGAAGTGGATTCTGCATCCGTTTTTTTTTCAGCACAGAAACAAATCCGTGTGAACGTGCCCTTCATGTGGATTTGTCACAGGGGACCTTCAGGGTTTAATCGCTTGCTGCATTTCTGTTTGTTTGCTTTTTTACAATTGTTCCAAAATTGCTCCAGAACCGCTTCTCTTTGGCGCCATTTTGAAAATAAATCAAAAACAGCCTTGTTCAGATGGACATAATGCGCCAATCGAGGTCCGCATCCGAACTAACGTTATGGATACTCCTCGAATTTTGCAAATCAATTAAAATGCATTATGATTTTTCTCCAACTGCGAGGTTACAGTTGTCACGAAGCCTCTTTGGCGAAGTTGTGTGGGAAATGTGACCTGAAAAGAAAGAGTTAAAAAAAAGTTCTTTGTTTCTTGGAAATTTTGTTGCTTTCTGACAGACGGCGGGGAGTTTCAGAAGAGGCCGCGGTTGTCACTGGAGATGTGGGGGGAATGTTAGAAGTTTTTTTACAGAAGATTGAAACTTTTTAAGATTTTACACCTGCGCAACCGCCGTGGTCACATCATCTGCGCTCAGGGTGGCAGCTTTCAGGTGCAGACCTCACAGCAGGAGCACGTGGACCTCCAAAAAGAAGCACGTACCCCCCCCCCCCTTTTTTTTTTTTTAATCACAGACATGAGATGGACATGAAATGTCCCAGCAGCTCAGCAGGGGTCACGGTTACTTAGTTTGGCATATCTTACCCTGGTCTAAAAAGGGAGAAAGTTGATGCGGTTTGCGCCAAATGTAATAAAAAGTGCCTCTTAATAAATTTGGGAATGTCAAAAAAAAAATATACGAGCAGGCATAAATTTCTGCCAAAAACTGCATAAACTGGCAAAAACCTCTTAATAAATGTGGGTCATATTGTAAATCTGATGTGGACCGGACCTAGACGTCTGCACCAATAGCCTCAATTTCTGCATGGTACATAGGGTTTCATTGTGGATTTCAGTTTGCTTTATACCAAAGATAGCGCCACACCTGTCCACAGGTTATGTGAGGTATAGCAGCTCATCCTCCATACACTTCAGTGGAACATGGCTGCAGTACCACACATAATCCATTGACAGGTGTGGTGCTGTTTCTGGCAGAAAGCAGTCAAGTTTTTCTGTTCCTGTACAGCGCAGATACATGTGAATACAGTGATGAAGCAGAGTTATCAGCTCTCTGTTCCTCCATTCCCTGGCCTGTGCTCTCCCCAGGCAGGGGCACTACAGTGATGTCATTGTGCTTGCTGGGCTGAGAAGGAGAGAGCACAGGCAGGGGAATGATGTGCTTCAGTCAACGGGGGAACGGGGCTAGGTGAGTAGTGCTTTTTTTTATTTGAATTCAACTACAGGGACTTCACAATTGTAAGGGCAGGGGGCACTAAGGAGGAGCACCACTATTGTAAGGGCAGGGGGAACTAAGGAGGAGCAACACTATTGTAAGGGCGGGGGGACTTAAGGAGGAGCAACACTATTGTAAGGGCAGAGGGCACTAAGGAGGAGCAACACTATTGTAAGGGCAGGGGGCACTAAGGAGGAGCAACACTATTGTAAGGGCGGGGGCACTAAGGAGGAGCACCACTATTGTAAGGGGCAGGGGGAACTAAGGAGGAGCAACACTATTGTAAGGGCGGGGGGACTTAAGGAGGAGCAACACTATTGTAAGGGCAGGGGACACTAAGGAGGAGCAACACTATTGTAAGGGCGGGGGGACTAAGGAGGAGCAACACTATTGTAAGGGCGGGGTGACTTAAGGAGGAGCAACACTATTGTAAGGGCAGGGGACACTAAGGAGGAGCAACACTATTATAAGGGCAGGGGGCAGTAAGGAGGAGCAATGCTATTATAAGGGCAGGGGGCACTAAGGAGGAGCAACACTGTTGTATGGGCAGGGGGAACTAAGGAGGAGCAACACTATTGTAAAGGGCAGGGGCACTAAGGAGGAGCAACAGTATTGTAAGGGCAGGGGGAAACTAAGGAGGAGCAACACTATTGTAAGGGCGGGGGGCAACTATTGTAAGGAGGAGCAACACACTTATTTAAAGTAAGGGCAGGGGGCACTAAGGAGGAGCAACACTATTGTAAGGGCAGGGGGAACTAAGGAGGAGCAACACTATTGTAAGGGCGGGGGGGACTTAAGGAGGAGCAACACTATTGTAAGGGCAGGGGACACTAAGGAGGAGCAACACTATTATAAGGGCAGGGGGGCCGTAAGGAGGAGCAATGCTATATAATAAGGGCAGGGGGCACTAAGGAGGAGCAACACTGTTGTATGTAAGGCAGGGCAGGGGCACTAAGGAGGAGCAACACTATTGTAAGGGCAGGGGGCACTAAGGAGGAGCAACACTATTGTAAGGGCAGGGGGCACTAAGGAGGAGCAACAGTATTGTGAGGGCAGGAGGCACTAAGGAGGAGCAATAGTATTGTAAGGGCAGGAGGCATTAAGGAGAGGCAATGTTATTGTCGGCAGGGGGCAGTAAGAAAGGGCAACACTATTGTAAGGGCAGGGGGCATTAAGGAGAGGCAATGTTATTGTCGGCAGGGGGCAGTAAGAAAGGGCAACACTATTGTAAGGGCAGGGGGCAGTAACGAGGGGCTTGTGAGGGCAGGGGGCACTAAGGAGGGCATAACTACTGTGTGGGGGCACAAGGCGACTGGGCGGGATTGGCATGTACACATAGGCATTGGGTGGAGTTAGAGGCGTGGCTTAGAGGGGAAAAAAATGACCGTGGAGCGTTACACCACTGATATTGTCCCTCCTTGGACTTTTCAAACGTTAGGAGGTACGCCTAAAGCTTCATGTGTTTCCTGCCTAGAGGTGCGAGACGGTGAAAGTTTCCAATAATGTGACCCCCTCATCAGTGGAAAAAGAAATCTCTCGCCTCGCTCTCGAGTGAAATCAGGAGACTAATTTAGAAAGTGCTTGACGACTTCCATAGCTCAGATGACTGCGGAGCGTCTGGTCGGCTCAGCTGGAGAATGCGGCTTTAAAATGCAGATTAGTTTTGAAAAGCCAATTTACAGAGTTCAGAATCAGATTATACAGCGCATCATCAGAGGACCGAACCTCATTCGCCCTCTTAAAGGGTCGCTACACGGGACATCCATATTGAACACGACATCTAAGCACCTGTGAATGGAAGAGCCCATCAGTTCTGTGGCATCTTCACTGCATTGCTGCCAGGGTGAAAGGATGACCCTCCACCAAGCATTCCTGGCCTGATACAGGGCACCAGAGGTCAACACGTGGTCAAATTCAGCTTCTTGCAGACCTAGGCTGCTGTGATATGGGCACTTTTTTCATCTGTGTAACACCGACCCGACCAGAGAGCAAAGACCTGACCAAACTGCATCATGGATCCCTATGATCCATGAATACATGACCCATGGTCGGGGCTGAAATGTGGGTGCATTGTGGCCATCTGAATGAAGCCTTATGGTGCTGTAGGCCTTGTAGGTCCATTTTGTTAAGAACTTTCATACACAAAAGTAGAAAAAAAACAAAAGGTTAGGCTGTTTCAGAAATATTTTTTTCTCCCTCATTTAACCCATAATATCATATTGAGAATAATGTTTGTTATACTTAGAAAGCTAATACATATTGCTGGTATCTTTATCCTATGTTGCCTTTAAGTAAACCAGTAATATGTTTTAGGTTTCTAAGCATAAAAACTGTTCTCAATATAGCAAAGCTATAGCCTTTTATTATGTGTTAGGCTACTTGCACACTTGCGTTTGCAGGATCCATTTGTGAGATCCGTTCAGGCTCTCACAAATGGATCCGTCATGATAATACAACCGTCTGGATCCGTTTGTATTATCTTTTACATAGCAAAGACTGATCAGTCATGAACTCCATTGAAAGTCAATGGAGGACAGATCTGTTTTCTATTGTGTCATACAAAACGGATCCGTCCCCATTGACTTACATTGTGAGTCATGACGGATCCGTTTGCATCAGTTTCTTCATGTGGACACCAAAACGCCGCAGGCAGCGTTCTAGTGTCCGCCTCCCAAACGGAATGGAGACTGAACTGAAGCAAAACTGATGCGTTCTGAACGGATCCTTTTCCATTCAGAATGCATTAGGGAAAAACTGATCAGTTCAGGACCGTTTGTGAGAGCCTGTGACGGATCTCACAAACGGATCCTGCAAATGCAAGTGTGAAAGTAGCCTTAAATAAGAGCGGAAAAAATAATATATAAGCCTCTCCTGGGACCTGAACTAAGGAACTCTACATGCAAGGCTGACCATTTATCGCCAAGCTATAGCCTTAGAGAAGAATCTTTTTCTTCTATACTTAGAAAGCTAACACATATTACTGGTTTCTTTATAATCATATATTGTGCCTGTGCACAATATATGTAGCAATAATATGTATATTAGCTTTCTAAACATATAAATCCACTGACTAAAGAATGGCTCTTTAATGGGTTTTAACATGTGATAGGTCATGAATATGTGTGTGGGGGGGTGTTGGACATTCTGCACTCCCACCGATCATCTGTTAGTGGCATTTGCGGGCTCCAAAAGTAAACAGTGTATGGAGATGGACCAGCACAGTGCCGTTCACTGTGTAGTGACTGTTTTTATTCAAGTAGTCAGATGCCACCGATTGCTTTTAATGAGAGTACATTGAGGTTTCCTTCTTGACTGCATGTTGCTTGCTAACTGGTGGGGTTGGCAGGGGTCCCAACTGCATCATCCCCCTACCAGTTTTATTACAAACCTGTGGGCCAAACATGATGTGAACAGAGCCCAACAGCGATATCAAATTGCAAAAAGGAATAGAAATTTTTGCAAAAATTTCTAAAAGTTGCAATGTACTAGAAATAAAAAAAAAAATACACAAATTTGCAAAAGAATAAAAGAAAAAAAAATGCAAAAAAGTATCTCTCTCCCTATGTAAAAAAAAAACTTGTAAGAAAAACACTCAGTGAAGGTTTGTGCTGAGGCTGCAGGATTCTTCCTTATCACATGACGTGACAGCGGTCAAGGTGCAGGAAGCCCTCGAGTCACTGGGGACAATGAATACAGTGCAGGCCCTGCTCTCACTCCTGTCAGTCAGTAAGTACGGATTTTATTAATCTATTTCACATGGTAATAGTAGAGGGTGATGACTGCAAGTGTCAGACATCTGTGGGGGTCCATCGGCCGTGCCCCCTCCCTCCTCAGGAGGATACGAAAGGTCTTAAAATGGTATCCAAATGTGTGCACAAAATGTCAATGACAAAATAAATACTTGAATCGTCAATTTTTTGTTTTCTGGTCATTTTACTATTTTCTATCAAAAGGAGTGTAGAAAAAACTTAAAATGCACAAAAACTTGGGAAATATTCTGGAAAAAATGTAAATGTGGTGAGGGCAGGGTGGTTCAGATTGGGCACTTTTAACCCTGGGTCCCTGAAACTCTATATGACTGATAATGGATGGGCAATTACTCATTGCAACATGTCTGCTTCCTCACAGTGACAACAGGGAGGGGTGGAGGGGATGGGTTATGACAATATTTTAAGATCGATGGAGGTCCAACCGGTCCTGAGAACAAGGGGGCACTGATCCAGCTTTGCCAGTTCTTCCATGCACGGTGCTGCTTCTGATGCTCGGCTGTGCAGGGAACTGCAGCCAGACTCTTAGCGAGAGTCCTAGAGATCACAACCCCACCAATGATAAAGTCATGGCATACCCTAACAATATGAGAGGGGAATACTCCTTTAAGATGCTGGTGGTCCTACACTGGATATAGTATTCAAAGGGGGCCTATCGTTTCAACATGAGAGCAGTTGTATCAATGGCGTCCAGGTGGTGAGACTCCGATGTTCGCTGAAATTGCAGCAACCTGCGGCCCTCCAGCTTTTGCAAAACTACAACTCCTAGCATGCCAGTCTACAGCTGTCAGGCTACAGCAGGGCATGATGGGAGTTGTAGTTTTACAACAGCTGGAGGGCCGCAGGTTGAGCATCCCTGGGCTATGTTCTGCTCCCCTTGGAAAGCAGAGGGGTGTAAAGGGTCAAAAAAAATTTTTTACGCTGCTAACTCTTCCTCCCAGACGAGAGCCAACCACAGCTGTAGGGGACATCGCTTCAGCAATCGTTGGGGGGGGGGGGTCTTAGCATTTGAACCTCCATTGATTGAGATGGTTGACAATATGCATCTATTCACACAGCTGATTTTTGAAAATGAAAATCTGCCACGGAATCTGAGGCTAACCCGGTTGTACGTGCCACGGATTTATGGAGAGATTTATGGGTCTAATGCACAGGCATCTACCAGACTGTGGTTTCTGTCTGGACACTGCGGCATGAATTGCCCTTTTTTTTTTTATTACCAATGCGGAAAAATCTGTGCCATATGAACTTCGGCACATATTGGCATCCGTAGGAGGTGGATTTTAAAGGAATTTCAAAATGGAACAGTAACATAGTTTGTGAGGCTGAAAAAAGACATCCGTCCATTCACATCCGCCTGTTATCCTGCAAAGTAGATCCAGAGAGGAAGGCTTCCTTCACACTTTCGGCAGGCTGGTATTGAGCTGGTCGGCATTCCGGTACCTTCCTGCAATGCCGGATACAGAGAGGTCTGGCCAGGGGCGGATGGAGAACTTAAAATAGAAAAAGAAACCAAAAGTGGCCCCATGTTGTAGGCTGGTCCAAATTAACAGAACGTGGGGCAACACAAGTAGGCAGGGCCAGCAATATCATAGTGCAGCAATAAATACCGCCCCTGCGGAACCAAATATCACAGTGCAGCACAAAATACTGCCCCATCACCTTTCTGAGGACTGTGATACAGTTGAATTCAGGAGGACACATGCGTCTATTGGTATCTGATGCTCCTAGCATGCATTAACATTAAGAGCATCACATCATTTTGTACCCAACCACTGTGAGGAGGGCTTGGGTGGCCCCCTGGGCATCGGCTCACTGGGAAATTTCCCTGTAGGACCTATGGCCAGTCCGCCCCTGGCTCTGGCAGGCTGTTCTTTGACGAAACTCCTGACAGCAATCTGAAACTACCCGAAGGAAAAAAAACCTCATGAGGTAGAAGCCAATTTTCGTTATTTTAGGAGAATTTTTTTTTTCTTCCCAACTCCAACCATAGAAAGTAATGGGTCCGCATTTTTCATGTGAAAAATGTGGATCGGAGCCTGCAAAAAATACTGTCGTGTGAAGGAGGCCTTATGCAGAGCCTTGGGTGAAATCGGTGACAAATCCTCATGTGACACATATAACCTATGGCGTGTAGAAACCAGGGGAGGCGCAATACGGGCGATGGAGAATATTTACCCTGAAACTTTCGTTTTCTTGACTACACAGAAAGTAAATAAAAAAATTATAAATTGTTTTACAAACGTATTTCAGGAACCCCCGCAGAATGCCGAATACCAGATCTCACATTTAACCGCACTTCTGTCAGAAATGGATTTTTGTTCTACTATCCAGATTTCTTTCAAAAATAATTTTTGTGCGGAGTTGTATTTGCATTGTTATTTTTATTTTTTTTGGTCCTCGGGTCTGATGCTTTCAGGTTCTGCATTATGTCAACGTGAATACAGGATATGAGAGATGTTGATGGGAAAAATTATACAACCTGAAATTTTTTTTTGTGTGAAAGGCAAGATAATGTAGCATTACTGTTATGATAAGGTAAGGATACTTTCACATTAGCATTTGCCATGCCGTAGCGGACTTCCGGACGCACACATGTGCTAGCGTTAGTATGGATTCGGCAGGCTGTTTCCCTGCTGGAACAGCATGCTGGACCCTGCTAAGGCTAATCTGAAAGCAGCCTAAGGGCTCTTTCACACGAGAGGATGCCATCCGTGGAATCCGCTGCGTGATAAAGAGCCGAGCCCCGTGCAGGACAGCTTAGATACTGCGCATTAACATGATTGATAATGCTCCGTGCCTCTCTGTGATCTTTTTACTACAAAATCACAGTGAGATAAAGTTATCAGTGTGATTTTGTAATAAAAAGATCACAGAGAGGCACGGAGCATTATTAATCATGTTAATGCTCCGATTCTCTGCTGTCCTGAACGGAGCTTGGCTCTCTTACACGCAGCGGATTCCTCGGATGGCATCCGCTCGAGTGAAAGAGCCCTAAGGCTTGTCCATTGCAGCTGCTGGGACCTGAGAGATCTGAGTCGTTACTATGTCATTTATTTTTTACTTTATTTTTTAAAAAAATTGTAGGAGGTTTAAAACTTTTCCCCTAAAATGGCATCTAAAATGAGTCAAATGTTATAAATCCTAAAATACAGATAAAATAAATGGAGAACACTTACAGGGGTATTCCGGTTGGTAGAAGTTATCCCCTATCCACAAGGACACCCACCGATCACAAGCTAGTACCCCCTGCAGGCCCCTTGCAGCTCCACTAAAATGACCAGAGTGGCTGGCGCACTTGCCAACACCAGCTCCATTAATTTCTATGGGAGTTCTGGAGATAGCCCACGGTAGAATAGGAGATAACTTGTACCAACCGGAATACCCCTTTTAAAGAGCCTCTGTCGGCATGATCAACCTTATTATACCAGGCATATTGTCTGGTCGGGTTGATCATGCTGAGTAAAATTTATTTTTCTTAACTCTCTATAGTTATTAAATTCCGACATATATTCATTTTTATATTTATGTAAACTGGGTGTTTGGAGCACCAGGGGGCTGGCCATAGTGCTAGGAGCAATACTACAGCTATGCCCCTTGTGCTCTCTGTCCTCCCCCTCCCCTTTGAGTGACAGGGCTAGATATTTGCCCAGCCCTTTGTTCTTGCGGTAGCACTGAGGCCCAGTGACTTGACGTTTGTGCAATGGACCTTCTGCTTCTCAAGCTCAGGAAGCTGCATCTGGTTCACTGCGCAAGCGCTCAGTCACTGAGCCAGGGTGCTGCTGAGAGACTGTTGAGGTTGAATGAAATGACCAACCCTGTCACTCAAAAGGGAGAGAGGAGTACAGAGAGCACAATGGGTATAGCTGTAGTATTGCTCCTAGCACTATGGCCAGGCCCCTGGTGCTCCATAAAATATATACGCTGTAGATAATTTTTGTTTGACACGTTCCTTTTAAGATCCCCTCCTGACTTTTGCAAAAGTTAGCCATGTAGTTCCTGATAATAGGAGGTCCTTCTTTTTAGTAAGGTATCAGAGGTACCTTTATCTGGAAATCTTTTAAAGGAGGGCAGTCCTGAATTAGAAAAACATGGATGCGGATGTTTTCTCCCAAACACAGAGCCACCCCTGTGCTCAGGCTTTGTGTGGTATTGCAGTTGAGTTCCATTCACTTCAGTGGAGCTCTGCTGCAATACCGCACACAACCTGTGCATAGGGGTGGCGCTGTTTCTAGAAGAAAGTTACCATGTTTAGCTAAATTTGGAGAACCCCTGCAGATGTTGGGCATAAGAGGCCACTGTTTTGCCTTGGTATATGCAAATAAATGTCAGTTACTGGCTGTGATCTCATCCACTGGATTGGCTTTATCAAGTATATTTCATAGCTGTATGATAGCATGCGTATATTTAAATAATATATAATTGGGCGGTTTCCCTTTAAATCGCAGAATATTGACCTTTATGTTGGATCAGGGCTTTTGACATTGGTTTCCGGCGAGCGTTTTCGATATTATTAGAGGAGTCGCTCTGTGATAGAGGAGAGGGTGTACAGGTTCAGTCCCAAATGTCTCTATAGGGGGTGGGGGTTGTGCATTTGAAATTACAGCCCTTTATCTGCGCTCCCTGAGGACCGACTGGTGAGTGAAAACCGCCAAGATACCGATGGTAATAATGACTCCATTAATAGTGTGATGGGGACACGAGGGGAATTATATGCAGGGATTTTTCACCTTTCATTTCACTATTTCTCATATATATCAAGTTCTAGAATGACTGGACCTGATCTGAAATACAGTGTAATACCGAGATACAGAAGAAAGAGAAACATAACTGATACAAACACTGAAAACCGAGTGCTTCCCCCTCTCCCCCCCCCCCCCCCAATGGCCTGACCCATGGATAGCAGCAAATCTGCGAAATGGTATGGTCCAGAGTAAGACCGGCCCACGCGGGGATCCTCTGTAGGACCAAGTGTCTGCTACATTAAAGGGGTTTTCTGAGAGTTCTGTACTGATGACCTGTCTTCTGGATAGGTCATTAGTATCTGATTGGTGGGAGTCCGACACCCAGGACCACCGCTGATCGGCTGTTTGAGAAGGCAGCAGTGCTCACAGTAGCGCCGCAGCCTTCTCCAGCTTTTCCTAGACCAGTGACATCACGTTCATCATAGAAGTGAATGGGGCTGAGTGCAATACCAAGCACAGCCACTATACAATGTACGGCGCTTTGCTTGGTGAGCGGGGAGAAGACTGCGGCACCACTGGGAGCACTGGTGCCTTCTCAAGCAGCTGATTGGCTGGGGTCCAGAAAACTCCTCTTGGAAAACCAAGCCCAGAAGTCACTTACAAAAATAGCCAAAAAATTACAATGAGGGTCAGATTTTAAAGGGCATCTATCAGCAGATTTGTCCCTATGACACTGGCTGACCTGTTACATGTGCTCTTGGCAGCTGAAGACATCTGTGTTGGTTCCATGTTCATATGTGTCCACATTGCTGAGAAACATGATGTTTTAATATATGCAAATGAGCTGCTAGGAGCAAAGGGGGCGTTACCATTACACTTAGAGGCTCTGCTCTCTGCAACTGCTACATCATCTGCATTTTGATTTACAGGACCGGGCAGTGTAATCGCCATCACACCTGGTCCTGTCAACCAAAGTGCAGAGGGCGCTGCAGCTAAAGAGAGAGCAGAACCTTTAGGTGTAATGGTAACGCCCCCGTTGCTCCTAGAAGCTCATTTGCATATATATTAAAACATCATTTTTCTCAGCAATGGGGGCTCATATGAACATGGGACCAACACAGATGTCTTCCGCTGCCAACTGCAGAGTCCCGTTATTTTCCTCCTCAGCACCGGTAGGGTTGTGATGGATCAGCCCTTATTTCTATGAATTTGGGTCTGGCCGTCAATCTCCCTGCATCCGTCACATGATCATACGTTTTTTTTTATCTTTACAGTTTCCATATCGGAAGCCACATACAAACGCTGGATTCCTAATACAAACTTTGAGAATGCCGCCAACTGGAGGGAGCAGAGAGTCCCCTGCGCCCAGGATACGGCGACCTTCCTGAGAGACCAGGTATTTGTCACAGTGGAAACATAATATCTCTACAAGGAAACAAAGTATCAAACCTGCTTTATTCTGCTGTGTTATACTAAGCAGCGTAAAAAATCACCCGTGGCTGTCTGGAAACCATCAACAAGCAGGTTATCTGCTGTTGACAGATCTTATTATGGCTTGTGTGAATATCCAGAACAATATATAAACCCTTAATAGTATAAAGGAACCAAACCTCTCTCGGCAACCTTGTATCTGTATGTATCCACAAGGCCGTCAGTCACTGCCGAGTGGGTGGGGCAGCCCCTTATGAACACAGCGGACTCATAACTACTAGTCAGACTGCACAATATTCTTGGCGCCATTTGGGCTAGATGGACGACAAATGTGTTTTAAAGGGGTTCCCTCATGAAGACCACCCCTGTCTATGCAGTATTAGGATATATGGATGTCGGAGGGCCCCACTTCCTGCTCAGCACCCCAGATACAGATAAACACTCTACAATAACGTTTCACCAGTACATGCCATGCTGGCAAAAGTCACAGGTCATCAGTCAAAGGTGAGAATACAGCCATGTGCACTCATGTTACTAAATGAGATGCATAATCAAATACCAGATCCATCAACAGCAGCTTGCTGACTTTCTAGGTGCTAAAAGGCAAGAGAAATTATGTTTCACTAGTACATGCCATGCTGGCAAAAGCCACAGGTCAAAACTGCAGTCAAATCTGTGGTGAGAATACACCCTTGTGCACTCATGATACCTAATAAGATGTGTAATAACATACCAGATCCATCAACAGCAGCTTGTTGACTTACTAGCTGCTAAAAAGGAACATAAATCATGTTTCACCCATGCATACTATTGGTAAAAGCTGTAAATCCAAACTGCAGTAAAACCTAAGGTGAGAATACACCCTTGTGCACTCATGTTACTAAATGAGATGCGTAATAAAACACCAGATCCATCAACAGCGGTTTGATGACTTTCTAGGTACTAATAAGTAAGAGAAATAATGTTTCTCTAGTACCTGCCATGCTGGCAAAAAGCCGCAAGTCAAAACTGCAGTCAAATCTAAGGTGAGAATACACCCTTGTGCACTCATGATACCAAATAAGATGTGCAATAAAATACCAGATCCATCAACAGCTGCTTACTGACTATCCAGGTGCTAAAATGTAACAGAAAGCATGTTTCACCATTACATGCTATTGGTAAAAGCTGTAAATCCAAACTGCAGTAAAACCTAAGGTGAGAATACACCTTTGTGCACTCGTGTTACTAAATGAGATTCGTAATAAAACACAAGGTCCCACAGCAGCAGCTTGCTGACTATTTAGGTGCTAAAAAGTAACAGAAATCATGTTTCACCAGTACATGCCATTGGTAAAAGTTGTAAGTAGAGTTGAGCGAACGTGCTCGTAACGAACACTGTACTGCTCGGATCCCCTGCGCTCGCATGGGCGCAGCCATCCGGATCTGTCCTCCTCACCCGACTGCACCCGACGGATCCGGATGCCTGCGCCCATGCGAGCGCAGGGGATCCGAGCAGTACAGTGCTCGTTACGAGCACGTTCGCTCAACTCTAGTTGTAAGTCCAAACTGCAGTAAAACCTAAGGTGAGAATACACCCTTGTGCACTTATGATACTAAATGTGATGTGTAATCAAATACCAGATCCATCATCACCAGCTTGCTGACTTTCTAGGTACTAAAAAGACACGAATTATTGCTGGAAGTCAACGGCTACTTAACACAAGCTGTGACTAATGGCGGTAGAGATCAGATCTGACCCTCTGATCTCCTCTTATTAGCCACCAGTGACAGCCTGTCCGTTGACAACCCTGCGTATACAGTGCAGATCCTGCTCCCCCCCAGTAGTCACAACCTTCCCTGTTTAGTCTCTGGTGTAATCTCCGGTGGATTTCCTTTGCCCTCATTTGACTAATCGCTTCAGTTTCACTTTAACCGTGGCGTCTAAAAATGGAAATGTGTTAACACTTCGCTTCCAGGAAAGAGATGACCCCCAAGGGGAAGGGAGGGGGGAGTTGTAGGGATTTCACGTATGTTACATGTTCTCATTGTGTAATATGTGATGTGTTCTCTCTACAGAGAGTCTCAGTCTTCGTACAGTCGTCCCATCCCCTGACCAATCTGGTAAGGATCTACTTATTACGATCGTCTTCTCGTGTAGATAATTCTACGATCCTCCAGTTTCTAAATTTAAGAAGATTTCCTCTTGCAAGTGTAGAAAACGTGACCCTTTCCTCTAAAAACAGCGCCACACCTATCCACAGGTTTTGAGTGGTATTGCAGCTTGGGCCCATTCACTTCAATGGAGCTGAAATGCAATACCAGACGCAACCTGTGGACAGTGGTGGCGCTATTTCTGGAAGAAAGTAACTATGTTTTTCAAATCTTGGGCCACCCCTAAAGAAACCTCCCTCAGGTCCTTGATTTTTTGCAATACGCTGTAAAGTGTTTGGTTCAGCCATTTCTCAGTTATCGCTCCTGGAGAAGCTGGGTGACTTCCAGTATGGCTGCTAATACCACTGCAATCTTTCCAAGACATCTGGATAGCAAGTCTGCTTATCGGCACATCTTCCCATATTACTGCCTATTTAGCATGTCTGAACAAGCAGAGCAGCAGTATAAAGCACAGGGGAAATGCAGGTCCACATTTCTCAGTATGTAATAAAATGAGGCTCTTGTAATCCGGCATGCTGGATGTTCAAACCTTCCGGATTATTAGACTGACCTTGGAGACGTCCTCTTTTTTTCCATTTGACCCATTTAAGCAGACTGGCCTGTCTGAACAATAAGAGCTGCGGTATAAAGCATGGTGGACAGGCAGGGCAGGAGTTTGAGTATCTAATGAGATAATCGGTGGATTTCAGACTCCAACATACAATGCAGCAAAGGTGTCGGTCAGTGATTAGTTATGCCTTAGCCATAGGTAGTGGCCCCTATAGAATTGTGAAGCCCGGAAATAGACGGATGTAGCAGAGTTGGGTTTGTCATTTGACATGTATATTGCAGTATATGATCTGTTTCCCATGGCAGGTATACCTTCTAGGTTTATTGTAGTGCAATGACGATATCAGCTCTGCTACATCTGTCCCTAAGGAAACCTGTAAGAGGATGTAGGCCCTGGTAGCCTCATTTCTCACTATGTGATACGAGGCTCTTGTAATCCGGCATGCTGGATGTTCAAACCTTACGGATTATTGGACTGACCCTGTCTATCTGAGCTATTCACTGATGGCGCAGAGGGAGGAGAGCGGCCTCCTTTATTGATGGGGAATGGGGGGGGGGTCACTTTTTTTTATTTAAAGATCTATCCAAGACCACACAGCAGCTCTGTCCGCCCCACCTCCCGGGTGCAGGGGTTTCCCTAGGATTCTTAAGTGCTGAGGACTGGAGATGAAACCACTGAGGAGGGAAGGGGGGGAGGAACGGAGAGGTGATGAACTCCAAAAAGTGGAAAATCCCCTGCAGAATAGAAAAACAACAAACCAAAACCAGTGAAACACAGAGATAACTCTACTGGGGTGCAATTCCTATAATCTGCCATCTGATAATCCAGAGAGTCTGATAACCCTACAAAGAGCTGAAGAAAGTTGGGAAATCTGGAGCCGACTTTGTGCTCCTTGATGTTCCTTTTGCCTTCCTGAAGGATCTATTATTACATATACCCGTCTGATAGTCAGAATGTTTGATAATCCGGAACCTGTTTGTCCCTACTGTAGTCAGACCGGATCATGGCCTGTTTTGCATCGTAAGGGTCGGAGGTTAATTACAGGCATTTCTGGTTATGGTATGGTGCTCTGGCCCTTTAAGACAGGTTTACAATTAGCGCTTATTAGCGACTGACGACTTGTGAAATGATTACCGCTGTTGGGCGTGTACTGCTTCGCAGTGAATGATTGCAGCACAGTGCGGACCACCCTTGGCATTCAATTTCTTGTAATATGTAAACGCGCCAGACTGCATTCTTCATCAGGGCAATAGTTAGGCCAAGTAGTGGCCTGATGGAGGAGGCAGCCTTAATAAATCTTAAAGGGGTTGTCCAGGCTTTTAATATTGATGACATATCCCCAGGATCAGATCGTCGGGGGTCCAACACCCGGCACCCCCTCCGATCATCTGTATGAGGAGATGGCAAGCTCAGTGCACACGTGCCATCTCCCTTCTCTCTTCTTGTCCGCTGCTGCTGTCTATGGCAAAGACCATAGACAGCAGCAGCAGACCGGAAGAGAGATGGAAGGTGTGCACTGAGCGTGCCGCCATCTCATACAGCTGGGTGTCGGTCTTCCGCCAATCTGATATTAATGACCTATCCTGAGGATGGGTCATCCATAGTAAAAGCTCGGACAACCCCATTAATCTTTGGTACCCATGATCCTGTTTTTTAGTTTTTTTCATTGCATATCGCCATGTGCTTTATCCGTGTACTGTGACCTCACTGTGTGCATTATTCCTTTACAGTGACATCACTATGTGCTTTATCCCTGTACTGTGACATCATTGTCTGCATTGTCCCTTGTACTGTGACATCACTGTGTGCATTATCCCTTTACTGTAACATCACTGTACTTTGACAACACTATGTACATTATCCCTCTACTGTGACATCATTTTGTTTATTATCCCAGCACTGTGACATCACCGTGTTCATTATCACAGTACATTATCCCTGTACTGTGACATCACTGTGTTTCTTACCTCTGTACTGTGACATCACTGTGTTTCTTATCCCTCTATTGTGACATCACTGTGTGTATTATCCCGGTACTGTGAAATCACTGTGTTTATTATCCCTGTACTGTGACATCACTGTGTTTATTATCTCTGTACTGTGACATCACTGTGTTTATTATCTCTGTACTGTGACATCACTGTGTTTATTATCTCTGTACTGTGACATCACTGTGTTTATTATCTCTGTACTGTGACATCGCTGTGTTTATTATCCCTGTACTGTGACATCACTGTGTTTATTATCCCTGTACTGTGACATCACTGTGTTTATTATCTCTGTACTGTGACATCACTGTGTTTATTATCCCTGTACTGTGACATCACTGTGTTTATTATCCTGTACTGTGACATCACTGTGTTTATTGTCCTGTACTGTGACATCACTGTGTTTATTATCCCATGTACTGTGACATCACTGTGTTTATTATCCCTGTTACTGTGACATCACTGTGTTTATTATCCTGTACTGTGACATCACTGTGTGTATTATCTCTATACTGTGACATCACTGTGTGTATTATCTCTGTACTGTGACATCACTGTGTTTATTATCTCTGTACTGTGACATCACTGTGTTTATTATCTCTGTACTGTGACATCACTGTGTTTATTATCCCTGTACTGTGACATCACTGTGATTATTATCTCTGTACTGTGACAACACTGTGTTTATTATCTCTGTACTGTGACATCACTGTGTTTATTATCTCTGTACTGTGACATCACTGTGTTTATTATCTCTGTACTGTGACATCACTGTGTTTATTATCTCTGTACTGTGACATCACTGTGTTTCTTATCCCTGTACTGTGACATCACTGTGTTTCTTATCCCTGTACTGTGACATCACTGTGTTTATTATCTCTGTACTGTGACATCACTGTGTTTATTATCTCTGTACTGTGACATCACTGTGTTTATTATCCTGTACTGTGACATCACTGTGTTTATTATCTCTGTACTGTGACATCACTGTGTTTATTATCTCTGTACTGTGACATCACTGTGTTTATTATCTCTGTACTGTGACATCACTGTGTTCTGTGTTTATTATCCCTGTACTGTGACATCACTGTGTTTATTATCTCTGTACTGTGACATCACTGTGTTTATTATCTCTGTACTGTGACATCACTGTGTTTATTATCTCTGTACTGTGACATCACTGTGTTTATTATCTCTGTACTGTGACATCACTATGTTTATTATCCCTGTACTGTGACATCACTGTGTTTATTATCTCTGTACTGTGACATCACTGTGTTTATTATTTCTGTACTGTGACATCGCTGTGTTTATTATCTCTGTACTGTGACATCGCTGTGTTTATTATTCCTGTACTGTGACATCACTGTGTTTATTATCTCTGTACTGTGACATCACTGTGTTTATTATCTCTGTACAGTGACATCACAGTGTTTATGATCTCTGTACTGTGACATCACTGTGTTTATTATCTCTGTACTGTGACATCACTGTGTTTATTATCTCTGTACTGTGACATCACTGTGTGCAGTGTCCCTGTACTCAAAAAGAATAAATAACAGGTGTTCCCTGATGTGATATCCTTGAAGCAAGAGGCGAACCTTATCAGGCTAGGCACAACTCTAGAGTGAATCAAGACTACTTCCGGGCGGGAGACATTCCATGCTGCTGCGCTGGAGAGCCGGTCAGACCTTCAGGGATTCCGGAAGAAACACATGGAACTAATTGCTGAGACAGTAAAATGAAAGAACAGTGCGCTGTACAGAAAAGCTTCCAGTAAACGCTATTTATTAAAAAGACATATTAAAACGAGCTACGCTTTTTGGTGACGGTCTCTCATCTTCATCAGCCTGGTGAAGGTGGCAGACCTGATGAAGGTCATGGTCCGTCACCTTCATGTGTAGCTCATATTTGTTTTAATATGTTTTTTTAATAAATAGTTTTTACTGGAAGCTCTTCCGTACAGCGCTCTGTTTCTTCGTTTTACCGTCTCAGCAGTTAGTTTGAATTGTCCCTGTACTGTGACATCACTGTGTACATTATTCCTGTCACCTGCCAGGGCATCAGCCATTTCCCCTCCTCTTTCTTCTCACAAACAAGGCTGCAGAAAAGCTCTTCTATTGGAGACCAGCATCCCTGCGCACCACCCCAAAGTGTCTGGCAACCAAAAAATTGTAGAAATGAGGAGAAAATGGACCATGTTCTCTGCAGGATTCCCCAAAATTTGTTCAAACTGACAGTCCATGAGAGCAGGATCATCTCTAGAGGGTTGTGGGTGAGGAACAGTTATATCTGACCTCTGTAGCCCATAGTGAGGACCTCTGAGGATCTCTGACCTCTGTAGAGTGACCGGAGTATGGACCTCTGAGGTTTGACCTCTGTAGACAGTAGTGAGGACCTCTGGGGATCTCTGACCTCTGTAGAGTGACCGTAGTGAGGGCCTCTGTAGACAGTAGTGAGGACCTCTGGGGATCTCTGACCTCTGTAGAGTGACCGTAGTGAGGGCCTCTGTAGACAGTAGTGAGGACCTCTGGGGATCTCTGACCTCTGTAGAGTGACCGTAGTGAGGACCTCTGTAGACAGTAGTGAGGACCTCTGTAGACAGTAGTGAGGACCTCTGAGGATCTCTGACCTCTGTAGACTGCAGTGAAGACCTCTGAGGATCTCTGACCTCTATAGACCGTAGTGATGACCCTGCTCTGCTCGTTGGGACTATCACACAAATCATGGTGTCTCTTGGAGAAGTTAGGGAAAATAATGAATGTCCCTGACCGATCACTGAGGTGAAGGCTTGGGCTCGGATTTCCATTTCACCTTTAAGGAGAGTCCGGTCACGGAGTCCTTTATACCTGTGTATTTCCCCGATATCCCCGGAATTCCCCAGATAAGGGAAGCAAAGAGACATGTGAAGAATCATGTATGCGACACGTGGCTACTTCCTCCATGTGTCACCTGCTGGAGATCGTCCTGTCATCATTAGACCCATTCTGTATGATACCTGACAAGATGCACATGTCAACGCAGGTCTCACATTATCTACTGTCTTCCATCTGTGGGTGAGGAATTTCTCCTGTACAGTCAGGATTTTCTTAAAGGAAATGTGTCATCAGAAAACCATCTGTTATTTAAAATAAGTTTTTATGGTAAACAAATTTTTTAAAAACACTTCAGGTTCTGTAGAGATCTATTCTCAGCAGTCATCTCATTATCATCACAGTCAGGACTACAATGACATATAAATAATAATGCATCCACCATTCACAATAGGTGATGTCTTAGCTTATCTATTCCCCCTCCCTGCACAATCGCCTTTGCACGAGTCACTGAGCATGCCCACGAGGTCTGCATGGATACTACTGTGTGCATACGGGTCATATCAACAAGCAGGGGTGGCCTTACTACCATTCAATGAATGGGGGCCCAGAGATTAGGCCAGAAGCCGTGTTTAAAGGGGCAGACATATCACCTGTTTAGCTGCACAGGGGCCAGCTGTAGAGCAGTAGTGGGTGCCCTGACTGCAATGCTGATCTTTGATTAGGGTGACCTGAGCTGTACATGGGGGCCCCCAGCTAGGGGCGTGGCTATAGGGGGTGCAGAGGTAGCAGTCGCTACCGGGCCCAGGAGCCTGAGGGGCCCAAAGACCCTTGTGTCGCATAAGAAGACACACAGAGCACCAAGGGAAGGGGGGCCCAAACTGAACTCTTGCACCAGGGCCCATGAGCCTTTAGCTACGCCCCTGCCCCAGCCATAACTTTACATGGGGCCCCAGAAATGCCAAATCTGCCCCTGTTAACAAGGACTGACATTTTTGAGAGAACCCAGGATCTGACCTCTTGGCAAGGGGGTGGACCTTGGCTGGCACCCCTGGGCACCACTGTCTGAGTCCAACTTGCTCTATAGTAGAAAAATCACCCATTCTTCTGTTTTACTGTGGTAAGAAGCTCGCTTCTGCACTCACTGACGCCCCCTGATGTATAAGGAGTGGGGGAGGGGAAGTGACAACTGCTCGGCACGTACTTTGCAGCCCTGGTCTGGCCTGGAGTCGCGTTGGTGTAATACGCTGTCTCCTCGAACGGAGGACTGTAAGACGACTGATGCTCACCCCCCTTGTGTAGCTGTCGCCGCTGAGGCGGATGTTAACAAAAATGAATTTTCAAGGTACGGGTTGCCGTGGAAACGCATGGCTTGTGTCAGCAGCCGTCAGTGATTGCAGACAAGTCTGCGTCTAGTAGGAGTTAATGAGGGACGTTCTGTTTCATGTCTCTACATCCTCAGTCCAACTCGTTACCTTGTAACGACTGACGGGCGGCCGCGTGTCAGGAAATTTACTGACCCTAACAAGTTGCATTTCAATGTTTTGGGAAGTTTTTGCAAATTTATATAAACCCTGTAAACAGGCTTACAACTCTCTCTGAGGTTCCATTCATCACATTTTGAAGATCTCTGCTTTCTGTCAGTGAATGAAGGCACAAAGATTTGCAATGGTATTATATATTAGGCTATCCCACCAGCGGGGGCATACAAAGAAATTATAGGACCCCATTGCCAAAACTAAGAATGGGCCCCACTTGGGGTTTGGACGGACCCAAGGTGTCTACTTTTCAGTTTTCAGTCCAAAATTCTGTGCCTATTATTTTGATAATATATCTATACAGAGAAGCTCTGATTTCCCCACTCGGTGAATTTTATAATTCTGGTTGCCTGCAGCCTCCACTAGGGGGAGCCTTCTGAATAGGAATTCACACAGCTGGTATTGCACTCATTGGAAGTTGTATAAATGTGTATGCAGTGAGCTCCCCCTAGTGGCACTGGTACTGGTTCTACGGGAGACACTTCAGCGGGGCTCAGTATAAAAGACGTAAAGCTTTAGGAGCTGTGCTGAACGGCGCCTGTCTTTAACAGGTTATTGGATCTTCTGGGTCACTGACTTGTAACTAACACAGGGAAATGTGCCTGGGAGTAACAGGATCTGTGCAGACTATCGGCCCCTTGTGTCATGTACACTGCAGCCTGGCTGTGATCCAAGTGACATCAGACCCTTCCCATCACTTCTGAATCATTCACCTCTGATCTGTCACATACTGAATAGGAAACTCATCAGCAAGACGGACCGGAGGCATGAGGAGGAAAGATAAAAATACAGAAGGCACAAGTGCGGAGCGAGGGGGCAACAAAAACTAATGGTAGCTAACAGATCTCTGTAGACATTGTACTGCGAGCCATGGTGGACGGCGGTGACCTCGTACTGTCACCCAATATATCATCCAGATTAGGTCAGAGAAATCCTATTATGAACCAAAGATATAGAGCAGGCTTAAAGGACATGTCCTTCATGCTGTTTTACAGTTTATACAGTACATACTTTACCTGACTTCTCCTGTACTGATCCTGAGTTACATCCTGTATTATACTCCAGAGCTGCACTCACTATTCTGCTGTTGGAGTCACTGTGTATATACATTACTGTACTGATCCTGAGTTACATCCTGTAGTATACTCCAGAGCTGCACTCACTATTCTGCTGGTGCAGTCACTGTGTACATACATTAATTACCCTGTACTGATCCTGAGTTACATCCTGTATTATACTCCAGAGCTGCACTCACTATTCTGCTGGTGCAGTCACTGTGTACATACATTACTTATCCTGTACTGATCCTGAGTTACATCCTGTATTATACTCCAGAGCTGTACTCACTATTCTGCTGGTGCAGTCACTGTGTACATATATTAATTACCCTGTACTGATCCTGAGTTACATCCTGTATTATACTCCAGAGCTGCACTCACTATTCTGCTAGTGCAGTCACTGTGTACATACATTACTTATTCTGTACTGATCCTGAGTTACATCCTGTATTATACTTCAGAGCTGCACTCACTATTCTGCTGGTGCTGTCACTGTGTACATACATTACTTATCCTGTACTGATCCTGAGTTACATCCTGTATTATACTCCAGAGCTGCACTCACTATTCTGCTAGTGCAGTCACTGTGTACATACATTACTTATCCTGTACTGATCCTGAGTTACATCCTGTATTATACTTCAGAGCTGCACTCACTATTCTGCTGGTGCTGTCACTGTGTACATACATTACTTATCCTGTACTGATCCTGAGTTACATCCTGTATTATACTTCAGAGCTGCACTCACTATTCTGCTACTTGTTGTATCTGCTCTCCACAATCATTTCAAGCTAAACATACTGGATTCCAGACTGTCACATTTTTACCTGCGCTGATACATTGTAGCAAACTATCAGGAAAGAGGAGAGCTTTATGCTTCTGATGTGTTTTGCCTAAACTGTAGCGAACCCTCAGCTGTTAGAAGTATCACTTTTCTACAGCTTTACCCTTTGGCATTACAAATATTAAAGTGTTCCTTAAAGGAATGTTCAAGTCAAAGCTGATGAATAGTTTTATGACTAGATTGGGGTCTGAGGGGGTGGCGCGTGACACCCTGATTAATTCTTGTAAACCCCTGACCCTGTACTAGACATAACGCTTTGCCCGGAGTGCTCCTTTAAGCAATGGCGGTTACCCTGTAGGTACCAGCCCCGTCCGCAGCGCTTGGCTTTTTCTTGGCCCTCTTGTTTTACACTTAGATTCTGACACGTGAGTTTCTTATCATAATTTGTATCCATTGAGCGCAGGAAACGTTCCGGAATTTCCCGTTTTCACATTTGAAATGTTGGAAATTTCTAAAAGCCCCTGGGAATGAGACAGGAGAAGAAGAGTTAATGATAACGAAAGGAGGAAGGTGGCATGGGGCGCGCAGCGGGCGCTTCGTGAGATCTGATTTGGTTACAGTCAAGGAATTTCTTTATTAAAAAGCTTGGGTAGTTTCCGCAGCGGTTACATGAGGTTATTGATGCGCTTCCTTCTACCGCCCAAACAATAGGGAACTGCGCCACCTACTGGGCAGCGGTGGAAAGCCCAGAATTTTCTGTCCTAGTATCTTGATGAGGAGGAAGATTTCATGTCTGACCTTCTGCTGCATTTTTTTGACTGCCCTCCGCAAACGGCTCATGCACACGACCGTATGTATTTTGTGGCCCGCAAAAATTACGGATGACGTCCATGTGCATTCCGTATTTTGCAGAACGGAACAGCTGGCCCCTAATAGAACAGTAGTAACCTTGTCCTTAATGCGGACAATAATAGGACATGTTCTATTTTTTAGCGGAACAGAAATACGGACATACAGAAACGGAATGCATGCGGAGTAACTTCCGTTTTTTTTGTAGTCCTATTGAAATGAATGGTTCCGCATACGGTCTGCAAAAAAAAAAAAAAAAAGGAACGGACACGTTCCTGTGCATGAGACCTAATACTGTTAACATCCAAGACAGCCTGAAATCTACCTCCTGTCTCATTAAAAGTTGTAGCTTTTTTTCTCTCCGCCATGCTTTACACTGCAGCTCTGCTTTTTTAGAGTCTTAGCTGTGTACAAGCACAAGCTTTGCAGTAGCTCAAGATATGACAATCAGAACGATGATGAATGACGGGCAACTAAATTGCCCCTGAAGAAACAAATCGATAATGTGGTCACCTAGACTAAGGGGGAGGAGCCTCCTAAAGGGGAGGGGCCTGAATACCCACTTTGCTGTGGCAGAGTTGTTGGCTTTTGATTTCTCAGTATGAACCAGTGTACTATGTGAGCAACCCATTTAAGAAGACACAGAGGTGAGGTTTTTATTGAGATCTCACTTTAAAGGGGTTGTCCAGGATTAGAAAAGCATGGCTGCTTTGTAACAAATACAGCGCCACTCACTGTCGCCAGGTCATTTCTAGTATTGCAGCTCGTCTCCACTGGAGTAGGCAGAGACAACCCATGGACTGACCATTACCGAGGGGAAGTGAAGTCGTGGAGGGTGAGGTGTCAGCAGAGGCCGGTCACGCAGGGACAGATGGATAATTACTAAGAAAAGGGACGATATTGAGGAGATGGGGGGAGAGAAGAAAGGGAAGTTCCAGAAAAAGAAACAAAACTCGGGGGGAGGTGGGGGGGCATCCGTTTAGGGAAATATAAGGAAGTACGGCTCATGTTCTAGGAACAGGCAGTGGATTCAGGAAATGAAAGGGCAGACATCATTACAGATATTTCCCACGTCTCACATCAATGCCAAGTCTGGCAGGTTGGCTGAAATGGGCATGTTGTGGGCAATGGGAGTGGGCGCTCTCTATGTTGGGAGTGGTGATGAGTGGGCGCTGTCTATGTTGGGAGTGGTGATGAGTGGGCGCTCTTTATGTTGGGAGTGGTGATGAGTGGGCGCTGTCTATGTTTGGAGTGATAAGAGTGGGCGCTTTCTATGTTGGGAGTGATGAGTGTGAGCGCTCTCTATGTACAAAGTCATGGGGAGTGGGTGCTGTCTCTGTTGGGAGTGAGGAGGGTGGGCGCTCTCTCTGTTGGGAGTGAGGAGGGTGGGCGCTCTCGCTGTTGGGAGGCGCTCTCGCTGTTGGAGTGAGAGAGTGGGCGCTCTCGCTGTGGAGTGAGGAGAGTGGGCGCTCTCGCTGTTGGGAGTGAGGAGAGTGGGCGCTCTCGCTGTTGGGAGTGAGGAGAGTGGGTGTGCCTTATGTTGGGGGCAACAGAAGTGGGTACACTAGAGCTGTCGAGAGTGCACATCTGTTTGTAACTGTCTGATTCTGTTTCCAGTTCCTGCCCCTGGATGGAGAGTTCATCCTGTCGCCCGGTGCCGGCTTTATGGCTGCGTCCAGAGATGATCCGGAATGTGGCCAAGGTAAAGTGAAGACTCTTCTGAGATCTGCAGTGAGGTATGGTGGAGGTGCAATATATTCTGGTGCCCCCTAGTGGACAACCCCAGCAGTGCATTACAGCAAGGATCAATTGTGTACCCTATTACTGTAGATTACATTATAAATAGAAGTCATAATAGAACTTTATAATATGTACCACAGCTTCTGCAGAACCTCTTATGATATCCCTCTACTACTGCTGAACCTCATAATACAAACCTCAGCTCCTGCAGAACCTCTTATTATATACCACTGTTGCTGCAGAACCTCATAATACATGCCTCACCTGCTGCAGAACCTCTTATTATATACCACTGCTGCTGCAGAACCTCGTAATAGGCGCTTCAACATCTATCAAATAGGAGCCCACTGAGCTTATGCACGGTGGGCATTGCACCGGATTTGCACCTTCCGTGTGGTCGCACTGCTGACTCCGGGTCTTTTACATTCAGGGACGTCTTTACACTTTCACGACGTGGATCGGTTTCAGTGGTTTGACCCGACGCTCTGGCGTGCTGCCTTGTCCACCGATGACCTGGACACGGGCAGATTCCTCTTTGCCGTGGACGCAGAATGTGTTCCCTGTCGCTATGATGATGTCATTTTTTCTCCTGAAACCTCCTTCAGGGTCCAACTCAAGGAGTCCAGATCCGACATTCAGCTGAGGAGTATCTCTGTGCTGGGCCGAGTAAGTCCATACTGCTCCAATGTAGAATGGTTTGTGTACACAGCTCCCCTGCAGAACTAAGTGTCTCCATGGTTATATAATACTGCAAACAAAATGGGGTTAAACTTAGTGCAGGGTCTGAAGGGGTGGAGCATGACACCGCTCCGCCCCCACAGACCCTACAGCATACAGCTTTGCCTGGAGTTTTCCTTGACATGCACATACCACAGGTCGCCTGCAGGGGGAGCAAAGACGTCAAATATTGCATAGAGCTACAGTATAAAACAGAGGGATTTGCAGCCTCGTCGTAGTGTGGCCCCTAAATATATTGGGGCCACATGAAATGACAAGGTACAGCCCAGACATTATGATAACTGGCTTCTATATGGGGCACAAATGTCACATTGTAGCCTCAACCTTAAAGGGGTTGTTTTGTGTAAGTAAGCGGTAGGCAACCTTCGTCATTCCAGCTGTTGTGAAACTACAACTCCCAGCATGCATACTTACTCTGCTCTTCTCCGAACTCCCATACAAATGAATGGAGCATGCTGGGAATTGTAGTTTCACAGCAGCTGGAGTGCCGAAGGTCGCTGGCCCCTGGTGTAAGTGGAGCTTAATCACTAACAAGAAGTTCTTCAACTTTCTAATATACTTTGTATTTCTTTTTTTCCCTCATTTTCAAAAACTTTGCGTGCTGTCAGTGAACGGGATGAATTGTTTACATCATGAGGCTGAAACTTGGTCCTGACTAATAAATCTCTCACAGCTGATAGTTTGTTACAGTTGCCTCCGGTCTAGACAATCCTCTGTGAGTCAGCAGCACAAATCCTGCCCCCGTCCTGATAGTTTGCTACAATGTTTCAGTGCAGGGAGAATGCTAAAGATTTGCTTAAAGAGCCCCTGTCAGCATGATCAACCCTACTAAACCAGCATGCTGCCTGGTAGGGTTGATAATGCTGATTAAAACGACACCTTTCTTTTGCCTGTATGTTAAACAGCTGTAGAGATTTGTGTTTTTATTCATATGCAAATGAGCATGTTGGAGCACCAGGGGTGAGGCTGAATTCTTGGAGCACTGTAACACCCCCTGTGCTCTGCACCCCCCCCCCCCACTCCTCTTGATTGACAGGGCTACTCATCAGCATGCTGAAGGCAGAGCAATGTCCTAGCATGTACATATCATACATACTTAGGCCTCATTCAGACGACCCGCAAATATACGGGGGCCGCCCGGCGTGTGTTCCGCACCGCTCGGAACACACGCCGGGCGGCCCCATTGAAAATGCCTATACTTGTCCGTGCGTATGGACAAGTATAAGACATGTTCTATCTTTTTATGCGGAGCCGCGGCACGGAGCCGTCTCCGTGCCGCGGCTGTGCGCTCCCATAGAGGTGAATGGGGCTGCATGTATTCCGCAATTTTGCGGAATACATACGGCCCCATTCATACAGTCGTGTGAATGGGGCCTTAGGCTCCATTCACACGACCGTATGTATTTCGTGTCCGTATAAAAATGGAACGGAAGACATACGGAAAGTCTTCTGTAGTGTTCCGTAATTTTGCGGACCTATTGACTTTAATAGGGCTACGGACGTGTTTTGCGGCCAAGTATAGGACATGTTTCCTTTTTTTTGCGGGAGAACTTCCGTAATATACGGATGGGGAATGCACACGGTGTGCATTCCGCATTTTTTTTCTCCTATGGAAAAATGAATGGGTCCGTATGGTTCCGCATCTTATCCTCAAAAATGCGGATAAGATACGGAAATGAACATACGATCGTGTGACTGGGGCCTTACTAAAGATTTTCTACACTTAGAAAGCTAATCCCTATTACAGTTTTTTTCACAGACACAATATATAATTATAATCACACCAGTAATAGCATTAGCTTTCTAAGACTAGAAAACCACTGTTCTTAATAAGGTTGTAGCCTGGAGGTAAGTGGTCAGCCTTGCATAGAGATATCCCAGGAGAGATTTCTAGATTTTTTTTCTTCAGTTATTTTTCTCTCTCTCTCACTTAACCCATAATAAAAGGCCATAGCCTTACTATGTTGACAATACAGGTTTTCTATACTTAGAAAGTTAATACATAGTACTGGTTTATGCACAGGCACACTATATGATTATAAAGAATCCAGTAATATGTATTAGCTTTCTAAGTATAGAAAACCTGTTTTCTCAATGTGGTAAGGAGGCAAGTGGTCAGCTTTGCATGTAGATCTGCCAGGTTCAAATCAGGATGAAGTTGTAGATTTTTTTCTTCTGTTTTCTTTTCTCCCTCATTTAACCCACAATGAAAGGCTATAGCCTTACTTTATTCAGAATACAGCTTTTCTGTTTGAAGTGTAAGGGTTGATCATGCTGATTAAAACCAACCAGGCAGGATACTGGTTTAATAGGGTTATAGGGTTGATCTTGCTGACAGAGACTCTTTAAACAACAATCCCATAAGACCTATTGGAGAGTTTCCAGGCAAAATCAGATTCACTGTTTTCAATCTCTTGGGGGTTGTAGTTATGCCCACAGAGCACTGCTCTATAGACTGATGCAAATATCTGCTGGAGAGGAGAGGGGTCTACGAGTTCCTGCTGCTGGTAGACACACAAGCTTGTGATAAGGAATTGTCTTTTAAGCAGTTGTCAGATCGGATCTGGACGGTAAACGTCACTTCACACAGATGAGCTTCTTGTTGTGCCACCTTTAGGACACCAAACACTGCTCCACCTGCGGTCAAACCCGATCTGTGTGCGGGCGGCTGCCTGGTGCCATCCTCCTCACCTGCGCTGACTTGCCGCCGGTGATTCACGCCTTCAGACTTCGCAAACACGTCTCAGGTTTCTGGGCGTTCTCTTCAGACGATAATTAAAGATCTTTCCTTTTTACTCTTTGATACAATAGCGAATTTTCCACCGCAGAGCGTTAACCCTTTCCCCGACCTACAGCAACAGATGCACTGCTATGCTGTGTCCTTAAAAGACCTCTGCAGAACATTGCTCTCGTCCCTCTACCTCCTGAGACATCATGCCATATTCTGCAGATTTTACATTAGTAACCTCCAGAGGCCTGCAGAACATTGCTCTCGTCCCTCTACCTCCTGACACGTAGTGCTGTATTCTGCAGATTATTACATTAACAGCCTTCAGAGGGGTGCAGAACATCTCTCTTCTTTTGTCCTTCTGACACATACATAGTGATGTATGCTGCAGATTATCACATCATTGCTTTTACACACCTGAAGAACATGGCTCCACTCCTTCTCTTTTGCTACCTCCTCATGCCTAGTGATTTCTTCTGCAGATTATTGCTTGATTGGCCTCTAGAGATCTGCAGAGCATTGCTCTTTCCCCTCTTCCCCTTGACAAAACATATTAATTTGTTCTGCAGACTATTGCATCATTGCTCTCTTTAGGCATCTGCAGGGCGTTGCTTATTTCTGACCATGTGGCGGATACACGTCAATATGATCTGCAAAACATTGCGCTCTCTACCCCCTCATGATACAGTGATATATTCTGCAGATTATTACATTATCGGGAGATCTGCAGCACATTACGCTGGTCCCTAATTTCATTGGTGTACCATGGAATATATTAATATGTATATTCCTGAGCTCTTCTACCGGGAGACCTAAAATGTATGAACATTTTTAGGAACCACCCCAAACAAGCTACAAATGCCAAAATTTAAGGATATGCTCTAGATTCCTCTTGGCTGTCTTCTGCAGACTATTACACAGGGTGCTCATTATATTCTGCATGTATAGAAACCACTGAACCTATCAGATCAACACACAGTGCCAACCACCTTCACTTTAAGGTTGTCAAAGCCCCGCCCCCTGAGGACATGGTCAATAATAAACCTTGTTGATTGCCAATCAGACCAAGCAGAGCTGCAGTGTAAAGCAGCGCCCACTTACTGCAATCAAATCAAAAGCTATCTGTCATAGGGAGAACAGGGCCTTGCAGCGGCTCTCTTCTAGTGAACTGCAATAAAGCAATGTTCCAAAATGGACAATTCCTTTAAGTGTTTTTTTTTTGTTTTTTCTGTGACCTTCGAGGACCTTTTGCTTCAAATATTCTTTGGTAATTTTACCTATTTGTCTCTTTCTTCCTCTGTCAGAAATTCACCAGCAATGAAGACTTTTCACAATATCTTAAGTCACCCACTGGGAGGCTTCAGTTCCCCGGACCTGCCCAACCTCAAATTACCAGCTCCAGATGCCAGGACACCACGGGCTGCCTGTGCGGCAATGACGAGGTGAGGGCACTGCATGCTCGATTTACACTATGCAACAACATGTCCTCGTGAAAACCACATAATCCACTCACGTGTTTATCTACAGGGAAAGTACAAATTCCTGTGTTTCTGGTCTCCTTCTAGATGCTCCAAGAAATCTGCGCCGCCCGTCTCCAGTACACCGGCGACAAGTGTCCAGAGGTGACCTGCGCAAATCCTCTGCACCCTGTGGGACATTGCTGTGGCATCTGCGGTAGGTCCACACTGAGGACAGGACAATACCCCACCACCAAGTCCTGTATACACCAGTCCATCACCCGCTAACCAGTATACACCAGCCTATCTCCTGCTGACCAGTATACACCAGCCTATCTCCTGCTGACCAGTATACACCAGTCCATCACCCGCTGACCAGTATACACCAGCCCATCTCCGGCTGACCAGTATACACCAGCCCATCTCCGGCTGACCAGTATACACCAGCCCATCTCCGGCTGACCAGTATACACCACAATCACCGCTGACCATATCACCAGCTCTCGGCTGACCAGTATACACCAGCCCATCTCCTGCTGACCAGTATACACCAGCCCATCTCCTGCTGACCAGTATATCACCAGCCCATCTCCTGCTGACCAGTATATACACCAGCCCATCTCCTGCTGACCAGCAGTATACCAGCCCAATTCCGGCTGACCAGTATACACCAGCCATCTCCGGCTGACCAGTATACACCAGCCCATCTCCGGCTGACCAGTATACACCAGCCATCTCCCGCTGACCAGTATACACCAGCCCATCTCCGGCTGACCAGTATACACCAGCCCATCTCCGGCTGACCAGTATACACCAGCATCTCCTGCTGACCAGTAATATACACCAGCCTATCTCCTGCTGACCAGTATACACCAGCCTATCTCCTGCTGACCAGTATACACCAGCCTATCTCCTCCTGCTGACCAGTATACACCAGCCTATCTCCTGCTGACCAGTATACACAGCCACCCTATCTCCTGCTGACCAGTATACACCAGCCTATCTCCTGCTGACCAGTATAACACCAGCCCATCTCCTGCTGACCAGTATACACCAGCCCATCTCCTGCTGACCAGTATACACCAGCCCGTCTCCTGCTGACCAGTATACACCAGCCCATCTCCTGCTGACCAGTATACACCAGCCCATCTCCTGCTGACCAGTCACCACCCGTCTCCTGCTGACCAGTATACACCAGCCCGTCTCCTGCTGACCAGTATACACCAGCCCGTCTCTGCTGACCAGTATTACACCAGCCCGTCTCCTGCTGACCAGTATACACCAGCCCGTCTCCTGCTGACCAGTATACACGCCAGCCCTCTCTCCTGCTGACCAGTATACACCAGCCCGTCTCCTGCTGACCAGTATACACCAGCCCGTCTCCTGCTGACCAGTATATCTCCTGCTGACCAGTCTCCTGCTCCAGTATACACCAGTCCGTCACCCGCTGACCAGTATACATCAGCTTATCTCCTGCTGACCAGTATACGCTAGTCCATCTCCTGCTGACCAATATACACCAGTCTGTCTCCTGTTGACCAATATATACCAGTCCATCTCCTGCTGACCAGTATGCTCCAGTCCATCTCCTGCTGACCAATATACACCAGTCCATCTCCTGCTGACCAATATACGCCAGTCCGTCTCCTGTTGACCAATATACGCCAGTCCGTCTCCTGTTGACCAGTATACGCCAGTCCGTCTCCTGTTGACCAGTATACGCCAGTCCGTCTCCTGTTGACCAGTATACGCCAGTCCGTCTCCTGTTGACCAGTATACGCCAGTCCGTCTCTGTTGACATATACGCAGCTTCCGTCTCCTGTATACCAGTATACGCCAGTCCGTCTCCTGTTTGACCAGTATACGCCAGTCCGTCTCCTGTTGACCAGTATACGCCAGTCCGTCTCCTGTTGACCAGTATACGCCAGTCCGTCTCCTGTTGACCAGTATACGCCAGTCCGTCTCCTGTTGACCAGTATACGCCAGTCCGTCTCCTGTTGACCAGTATACGTCAGTCCGTCTCCTGTTGACCAGTATACGCCAGTCCGTCTCCTGTTGACCCCCATATCAGATCTCAGATCAATTAGACCATCATATCAGATCTCAGATCAATCATCCCCCCATATCAGATCTCAGAACAGACCCCCATATCAGATCTCAGAACAGACCCCCATATCAGATCAGAACAGCCCCCATATCAGATCTCAGAACAGACCCCCATATCAGATCTCAGAACAGACCCCCATATCAGATCTCAGATCCTCAGCAGCGCCAGATCATGGTGTGCGCGCTGCATCCTGACGCTGTACGCAGCGATGACTAGAGTGGAGGGTGAGTACAGCGCTCTCAGCGCTTTCCTCCCCCGCCTCCTGCAGACTAGTGAGCACTTGCATAATGGAAGCGCTCGCTAGTATTCACTTTATAAGATGCACTGCGTCTTATAGAGCTAAAAATACAGCAATTGGGGGTGCAACACTGGCTTAGGGGCCCAGTCGCAATTGCAACCCCTATAGCTACGCTGTGGATATGTTTATCACCTTATTTTTTGGCCGCCTGCAGTCACCACTAGGGGGAGCTCAGTCTGCAGTTTCAGTGTGTGTAATAAGAGCTCCCTCTAGTGGTGGCTGCAGGGAAACGGAATGCTTTCATTGCCCCAGGCATCGTGGAAGGTTTACAGTGCGAGAAGTCAAACTGATCGTACAGTATGTTAAAGGGATATATAAGAATATATATACACACATTTTTTTATCTCCTTTAAATTCTGATACTTGAATTATAATAATCATGTTCCCATATTCTTTTATGTCACCAGGCGTCATCATCAACCTGGAATACTCTTCTGCATTCAACCTGGAGACCTACAGAAGTCGCCTCCTCCACATGTTCCTCAGTCTGGTACCGATCTTCCAATTAAATATTACAGTTTTAGGAAAAGCTGGGTGACACAGTTTGGGTGCCCATAGGCAGGTCTGCCATTCAGAACTCTAGGAAAGTTGGGTGCTGGTGTCCATATTACTTCCAGAAGCTGACGGCTCAGTGGTGACCGCCATACCTGTCCCCATAGGTTCTTCATCCCATACACTCCCTGTAGTTACTGGCAGCGGCTTTGCCCGCTTCCTCATGCGAAGGATTCAAGTGCGGGTCAGGATGAAGGGCGCAGGAAGTCGTCTCCGGTAAAGAACGGTCATTTCCCATCATATAAGTCACCACTTCCCTTTTCTGCTGATGTATAATGAGCCATCAGTTTGTGGAAATGAATTTTATTTAACCCTTTTTATGTAATCGAAATAATATTTTAAATCTAGAGAAAATATTCTGCTGTCAAGTTGGCGATTTCTAAAGTGCAGAGCCCTGGCGCAGAACCGAAAATCCAGATCGTACTGATTGACGAGAAGGAAGGGTCATTGGCAGGGAGTGATGCTCTGCAGCTCGGCTATGACATCATGGCGGATGTGGAAACACATGGTAAATATTTTTTAATAACTTATTTTTTAATATTTTCATTGTATAGTTAACTCATTGGAATAGTTTCCCTAGACCAGGGATGCCCAACCTGCGGCCCTCCAGCTATTGCAAAACTACAACTCCCAGCATGCCCTATTAGCTGTAGGCTGTCCAGGCACGCTGGGAGTTGTAGCTGGAGGGCCGCAGGTTGAGCATCCCTGGTCTAGGCTAATAAATCAGCAGATCCTGTTTATTAAATCAATTTAAAAGTAAATTTAAAGGGTTTTTACAGGATTAGAAAAAGATAGCTGCTTTCTCCCAAAAACAGCGCCGCCCCTGTACGCAGGTTGTGTGTGGTACTGCAGCTCAGCCCAATTCACTTTAATGGAGCCGAGCTGTAATACCAGACTGGGCAGGTGCTGTTCCTTGAAGAATGTATCCAGGTTTTTCTAATTTTGGAGAAGCCCTTTAAAAAATGTTGTGAGGTATAGTAATATGGCCATAGCTGAGCTGCAATACTGGACACGACCTGTGGACTGGTGTGGCGCTGTTGTTGGGGGGAGGGGGGGCTAAACATGATATTTTTCGATATTTTTCTAATTCTAGACAACCCCTTTAATAGAAAAGCCTGAAGTTCCTTCCATAATCTGAAATGTCTGTTTCCCCCTCCGCAGGTGAGTCTTTTGGTATTACAAAGGCAGAGATGTCGTTTGACACCGGTGGTGTTACAAGTCCGCAAAAAGGGCCCCTGTCAGCCGGCGCCATTTCTGGAATTGTTATCAGCATTGTTCTTGGACTCTCATTGGTCGGCGCCTCCTATTTCCTTTACAGGATGGACGCCTGCAGGTAACTGAAATGCTGCCCCCATACAGCATGCCCACACATATAGAATGTAATACTGTAACAGAATAAACTGAGGACTGCAGGAACTGAGCTGTGGAATATAATCACTACCTCCTGCAGTGTAAAGCATGGAGGAGGGACAGACGACGGTGTGATGAGGCAGAAGGTGAAGCCTGATGTAACCTAAAATCCAGTAGATAACAGATCTAAGCTTCAGTGACTGTTCCTAATGGAACTGATCAAAAAAGTAGCCACCAAAGAATACTGAGGGTTATAGTTCCTCAGAGGTCCTGACCTCCATACAATACTTCCAGTCAATGTGTACATTTATAGCAGGCTGGTTTTCTTATACGGAGCCCCTGCATGGATATCGAGTTACATGTCAAAATTCCAGGTGCCTGCGCCCACCGCTAGGGGGAGCTAAACCTGTCTTTTTTGATTGAGTTTAAAGTAGTTGATAGTAATTGAGTAGTTGAGCTCACCCTGGTGGTGGTTGCAGGTAACTGCATCTTTTCAGTCTATATTCCTGCAGCAGATTTGCAGCTCTGTGTCATCGACCTCCAGAAATATACGGTAAAAAAAATAAACTGGTGATGGGCGCTTATTTTAAGACTATAAAGAGACCTCTCCTTAGAGGGGCTGTCTCACGTCAGCAAAAGTCTTACTACTGTATTGTGATTGTCCATATTGCCTCCTTTGCCGCCGGCTATATTTCCATTGCATTATACACTCCAGGTATTACAACCACCCTGGAATCCGGCAGCGGTGGTCGTGCTTGCTCACTTTAAGGAAAAAGTTGGCCTCTCTGGTGGTCGGGACCGTGGGAGTGCACATAGGCACGCATGTGCGTCAACTGCTGTCCCCTGGAAACGAGCAGTGCATAATGCGATGGAAAAATGAATCCAGCCAGCAAAGGAAGCAATATGGAGAATCACAATACATTAGTGCCTTGTATTAATCTTATCTACGTGAGAAATGCCAAATGCTGTAGTGAGAGGACTCCTTTACATTCAGGTCTGTTGTCAGTGGTTGGAAGAAATCCCCTAACATGCTAAATTTCCTCTTAGGTTTCGGTACACTCAGTTTTTCAATTTCCGGAGGACTGAATCTAGAATGGAGGTCGTGGCCTCTGAGAATCAAGGAGGATTTGATAATCCGATTTTTGAGCCAGAATCGGAAAATAACCAGGTAAGTGTCATTCAGTGCAATATGTCCTTTCAGCCGGCATAGACAAAAAGAATCGCACCAGATCCCAGCAGCATTCCCATATCAGGGCAATGGGCTTCATCATTTTCCATAAGAAAAACTTCTTCTCTGTGTGAATAGTGGAGTTACTGTGTACATACATTACTTATCCTGTACTGATCCTGAGTTACATCTTGTATTATACTCCAGAGCTGCGCTCACTATTCTGCTGGTGGAGTTACATCGATTCCTGTATTATACTCCGGAGCTGCACTCACTATTCTGCTGGTGCAGTCACTGTATACATACATTACATTACTTATCCTGTACTGATCCCGAGTTACATACAGTATCATACTCCAGAGCTGCACTAACTATTCTGCTGGTGGAGTTATATCCTGTATTATCCTGTATTATACTCCAGAGCTGCACTCACTATTTTGCTGGTGCAGTCACTGTATACATACATTACATTAGTTATCCTGTACTTATCCGGAGTTACATCCTGTATTATACTCCAGAGCTGCACTCACTATTCTTCTGGTGTTGTCACTGTGTACATACATTACTTATTCTGTACTGATCTTGAGGTACATCCTGTATTATACTCCAGAGCTGCACTCACTATTCTGCTGGTGGAGTTATATCCTGTATTATACTCCAGAGCTGTACTCACTATTCTGCTAGTGGGGTTATATCCTGTGTTATACTCCAGAGCTGCACTCACTATTGTGCTGGTGGAGTTATATCCTTTATTATACACCAGAGCTGTACTCACTATTCTGCTGGTGCAGTCACTGTGAACATACATTACATTTTTTTATCCTGTACTGTTCCTGAGGTACATACAGTATAATACTCCAGAGCTGCAGTCACTATTCTGCTGGTGGAGATATTTCCTGTCTTATACTCCAGAGCTGTACTCACTATTCTGCTGGTGGAGTTATATCCTGTATTATACTCCAGAGCTGCACTCACTATTCTGCTGGTGGAGTTATATCCTGTATTATACACCAGAGCTGTACTCACTATTCTGTTGGTGCAGTCACTGTGTACATACATTACATTAGTTATCCTGTACTGATCCTGACAATATTACAGTATCATACTCCAGAGCTGCACTCACTATTCTGCTGGTGGATTTACATCCTGTATTATACTCCAGAGCTGCACTCACTATTCTGCTGGTGAAGTTATATCCTGTATTATACTCCAGAGCTACACTCACCATTCTGCTGGTGAACTTATATCCTGTATTATACTCCAGAGCTGCACTCACTATTCTGCTGGTGCAGTCACTGTGTACATACATTACATTAGTTATCCTGTACTGATCCAGAGTTACATCCTGTATTATACTCCAGAGCTCCAATCACTGTTCTTCTGGTGTTGTCACTGTGTACATACATTACTTATCCTGTACTGATTCTGAGGTACATCCTGTATTATACTCCAGAGCTGCAATCAATATTCTTCTGGCGTTGTCACTATGTACATACATACAGTATCATACTCCAGAGCTGCAGTCACTATTCTGCTGGTGGAGATATTTTCTGTTTTATACTCCAGAGCTGTACTCACTATTCTGCTGGTGGAGTTATATCCTGTATTATACTCCAAAGCTGCACTCACTATTCTGCTGGTGGAGTTATAGCCTGTATTATACACCAGAGCTGTACTCACTATTCTGCTGGTGCAATCACTGTGTATATACATTAGATTACTTATCCTGTCCTGATCCTTAGGTTACATCCTGTATTATACTCCGGAGCTGCACTCCCTATTCTGCTGGTGCAGTCACTGTGTATATACTTTACATTACTTATCCTGTACTGATCCTGAGGTTATTACAGTATCATACTCCAGAGCTGCACTCACTATTCTACTGGTGCAGTCCCTGTGTGTATACATTACATTACTTATCCTATACTGATCCTGAGGATATTACAGTATCAAACTCCAGAGCTGCACTCACTATTCTGCTGGTGCATTCACTGTGTACATACATTAAATTTCTTATCCTGTACTGATCCTGAGGTATATACAGTATCATACTCTAGAGCTGCACTCACTATTCTGCTGGTGTAGTTATATCCTGTATTATACTTAAGAACTGCACTCACTATTCTGCTGGTGCTGTCACAGTATACATATATTACATTAGTTATCCTGCACTGATCCTGAGTTACATCCTGTATTATACTCCAGAGCTCCACTCACTATTTTTCTGGTGTTGTCACTGTGTACATACATTACTTATCCTGTACTGATTCTCAGGTACATCCTGTATTCTACTCCAGAGCTGTACTCAATATTCTGCTGATGGAGTTATGTCCTGTATTATACTCCAGTGCTGTACTCACTATTCTGCTGGTGGAGTAATATCCTGTATTATACTCCAGAGCTGCAATTACTATTCTGCTGGTGCAGTCACTGTGTACATACATTACATTTTTTATCCTGTAATGATCCTGAGGTACATGCAGTATCATACTCCAGAGCTGCAGTCACTATTCTTCTGGTGGAGTTATATCCTGTATTATACTCCAGAGCTGTACTTAGTATTCTGCTGATGGGGTTAAATCCTGTATTATACTCCAGAGCTGCACTCACTATTCTGCTGGTGCAGTCATTGTATACATTACATTACTTATCCTGTACTGATCCTGAAGTTACATCCTATATTATACTCCAGAGCTGCACTCGCTTTTCTGCTGGTGCAGTCACTATGTATATATATTACATTACTTATCCTGTACTGATCCTGAGGTTATTACAGTATCATACTCCAGAGCTGCACTCACTGTTCTGCTGGTGCAGTCACTGTGTATATACATTACATTACTTATCCTGTACTGATCCTTAGGTTACATCCTGTATTATACTCCGGAGCTGCACACCCTATTCTGCTGGTGCAGTCACTGTGTATATACATTACATTATTTATCCTGTACTGATCCTGTGGTTATTACTGTATCATACTCCGGAGCTGCACTCCCTATTCTGCTGGTGCAGTCACTGATTATATACATTACATTACTTATCCTGTACTGATCCTGATGTTATTACAGTATCATACTCCAGAGCTGCACTCACTATTCTGCTGGTGCAGTTATATCCTGTATTATACTCCAGAGCTGCGCTCACTATTCTGCAGGTGCAGTCACTGTGTATACACATTACACTACTTATCCTGTATTGATCCTGAGGTTACATCCTGTAATATAATCCAGAGCTGCACTCGCTATTCTGCTGGTGCAGTCACTCTGTGTATTATTACATTACTTATCCTGTACT